>JABSTQ010009642.1:1200000-1567411 GCA_013358835.2 Ixodes persulcatus | reverse complement strand
AATTCTCCTGAAAAGGGGGGGGGGGGTGTATGTTGTGTATAAATGCCCTAAAAATAGAGGGTCCTCCTCCAATAAGAATGAAAAATAAAGTAATCCGGAAGAAAAGAATGAATGGGAACAAAGTTAGGAACTGCATCACTATTATGGATGGCTCCCAGAGTCTGACAGAACAAAAATGCTTCCCCACTAAAGACTGCGACGTTTATTTTGTTTTTACGGTTTTGAATAAGTGCAAAAATAGGAAAACAAGAACAAAAAAGAAGGTAAAAAAAAGTGAAAAAAGGTAAAAAAGGTGTATGATTCTAAATAAATTTGAAATTTATTTAGAATCACCCACAAAAAAGCTTCTTCTTTGCAGCTTGGGATAAATGTGAAAAAAACGACACGATCATAATTCTCATAGGACGATTTTCGCATCTCATCAAACATTCTAGTTCAACGAAGAACAAAGAAAGAACGTTTTTGCTGTTCTTGATTTTAGTTCTCCGTTTATTGTTCTTGATTTACCTGAAAACTTATGTCTTGTAGATGATATGGTAGAAACAAAAAAAAAAACTCCATTGTCTCCTTAAACGGGAAGAGAAACGTGAAGAGAATCAAGTGTTTACACGAAGTTGTTGACCAGAAGGAATTACTTACCGGAATTTTGTACTGGACTTCATTCAATAAACGGCTTGTTTATTCCACTATAAATATGAGCAAGAAGACATGTGAGAAGCACGAGTAAGACATGCCTTGAATAGTACAAAACATCTTTACAAACAATCAATTTACAAAATAAACGTTTCTTCTTTCATTTTTTTTTAACAGGTGCTAAATTATTTTTGAAGCAATAAGATACATGAAGAGTTGAAGACATCTCCATCGCTGCTGTGCTTGATTAAAAAATATAAATCTCTCAGATATTAAACTCTAAACTCAACAAAAGCTAAACACAAAAGAAACATTGCATTTTAACGGGGTAAAACACAAAAATCTCCGGAGGCGCATCTTTGTATGACGTTTTATAAAAGCTTGCATATTTCCTAGGGGGAAAAAAAACATAGCAATCCTCGAAAACATTATCTAGAAAAAGAAAACCTTCCTTTCCCGTATCTCTCTGCGCTATTTAAATATTAAAATATATGTTTAAGTTGTAATTACTCAGAGCGCATGACACTTTTATGCCGTTTTATGAATTCATTGATTTACTAGAAAGAATAACAAAAATTAATCGGCTTTATAATACAGGGTTGAAAGGGAGCATGCACGGTGGAAATCGGCAACCTGAACTGAAAACGCTCTTCCCATGGCCGAACATGCACTATCTTTTCCCACTTGTAACACGCTTTCAGTTATGTCGACCAGGCTGATCTAGTAAATTCACGGGGTAGTAAGAGAGGAGACGGAAAGAGACACAGTCGCTAAGGACCACGATCCTGTCTGTGAGTTCTTTTTTGGGATAGCTATGTTTTCTTAGTGCTTATACTTTTTATCTTGTCGGCATTTGCTGTGTACCACACAAAAGGCCCTGCGCTGTTTGTTGACACATAAAATAAGGACTATTATTATTATTATTATTATTATACCCATAGTAAAAAGTAATACACTAAAAGTATCGTTTTTTTCCACTTTAATAATATAGATTTTGAAATGCATATCAAAAGTTTATGTTTACTTCACTGATAGTTTGTTAAACATACTCAATTTTACACCTAGTTTTAAGACAAAGTCGACGCGCGCACGGCTCATCTAAAAAATACGAAGTGCATAAAATGTGTACTGAAAGTATATTAGAAGTAAACTATGTATGCGATTATTATACTTTAAGTGTACTTTGATTTGCTTTATAAAATACACAATTATAACATTTTATATTGCTTTTTACCAAAGGCATTACATTTCTTATATCTCTCCATCGTCCTCAAGTTGTGTTGTGTGAAGCCTGATCTATCGCCTATTTTACACTATCTGCTAAAAGTTCAGAGATAAGGTGTCTTCCTGTCCACCTTCCCAACTCCGGTGCGTTAATTATTGCTTAGGTTGCGTCATAAGAAGTACCGCTATTTAAGAATCTGAAGTGTTGGTACAGCACAGTTTAAAAAGGAAGGGGTTCTACGAGCGCACGAACGGTAATATTTCAAGGAGTGCCGTTTTTGCGATTTACGTTTATTACCCACGTGGTAATTAATAATGTAACAGTACCATATGCCAATGAGATAGGCACATACTCTACTTAATTCAAATGGCCTTTTCTGCCTAACTCTTTAGCCCAGAACATGTGAGTGATATCGACACTTTCTGCAGATTTTTACTGCGTAAACAAAGGAGTCCTCCACTTGTGCTTGTGCTTTGCGGTTGCCCAGAATCAATAGCATTGACTAAAGCAGTGGTTCTCAAATGGGGGTCCGCGGACCCTTTGGGGTCCGCGAAGGCATCCTAGGGGTCCGCGAAGCCCTGTCTCCCGACAATAAAAGTTGTCTTTTATGAAATTAAGGATAAACGTTCCAATTTCGGGTACTTTTTTTTGTGTATATGTCACTAAGAGAAATCTACTTCATACTAGCCCTTAGTTATATCCATTTATTAAATCACTATTATAATTAACCAATATATTTTCCTTCCTCTCACCACGAACCGGGTCCTCCATCATCTCCGCCGATCCACAAGGGGTCCGCGAAACATTAGTGGTTGAGAAACACTGGACTAAAGTGACTTGACATCACATGGCGGATAAATATGAGCTATGTTGTACATTGCTTGTTTTCTGCCTTTAATATTCTACTTGAGCATAACGTGACGTGTGGTGTAAGGCAAATGTTTGAGTAGCACAATCTGTGTGAACGATGAAACAATACAGTGGGTCAATAAGAGAATATCTGCAAAGGAGGACACACGTACAGATCGAGTGCAACCCATAGAGTTATATCACGTGCCTCCCTTTGGATCCCTTAACTACTCAATGTAGCGGTAGGTTTCGGCGTTTTTGAAAAATTTGCTAAAAAATTGGTGATGTAGGTAGAGTCGATTCCTTCATTCATGTTAAATCGTACCGTAAGTATCATAGGGTTGAACAAGAGTCCGGTGCGCATAAGGTAATCTTCTACTACAGTCTTCAGTCGGTAATAAAACAAATCTTTGAGAATGAGTCACGACACAGGCAACTGTTGTTTAAAGTGCTGTTCACATTGTACACGACTCCCAAAGACGTTTGTGAGAGAGCACTTTACGCACAACAGCAGCGCAGTAAAAGCTCTCCACCCCATGGATCCGCTTTGCCGCTAATACGCTTTGCCTGCATTCCTTAGGGGCGATAAATTGTCTTCGCTAAAACCCGGAAATAGTCGTGTTCCGTGTGGACAGCCGCCTTGTGCTTATGTGACTTCGTTTGGCTCATCACAGTAAAACATCACAACGAAGTGCAATGCTAAATGAACGAGTCCGTTTCCTAGATTCCTCGAAGTCTATCATAAACTGAGGGGATTTCTTCAACTTGCTCTACCTCTGTGTGCGTACTGGGTGACGTGTTTTGATAAAGAGGCCGGATATTGGTTGGCATACGAGAGATCGCGGCGATGCTTGGCGAAGTGGGGAGCGGGAAGGGGTATACTTCGGTTTACCTTATGATGAACAGCAGCGGGAGTGAGGAAACGTCGAAGTCAATTGCATGCCGTGTTAGTGTCACGTGGTCTTCCTGGAGAGGCGCAGCGGCGCGTTGGCGAGTAGTCACCTGGTAGTTTCGTGGCGCAGGATTTGCAAGGATAATTTGTAGCGTTCGACGCGGTCCATCGTAAGGTGAAACGCAGTATATAGTAGCTGTCTATCCTATGGCCGATAATGAAAGGTGCCGGTGAATGGAGCACCGAGAGTTAAAAAAGTAGTCCCGGAGGGCTGATGGCGGTCACAGAACATGAGAAAAAGGCCCAAGGAAAGGCGAGTACTTCAGGGCGGCGCAATGCGCGCGCGCAATCAATCACTTCGGGAACAATGAGCGCAAAGCACATTCTTGAAAGGAAAACAAAAACGAGCACACAAGAGGTTTCTGATTTGACGGGATAGTAAATCAGCGCAAAGATCGCTTGATTCACACGAAGAAGAAAAGTTAGGCCCTGCAGCGGGTATAAAAACCTGGAGTGATGGTTAAGTAAAGGGATAAACATAAATAACTCGGTTTATTGTTGTTTTTTTTTCATTTGAACGGCAACGCTCGAATTATAAACTTAGGTTCTAAGTTTAGGTTCTTTTGTGTCAAAAGCACTTGCTGATTTTGTAAGGATTGTTTTACCAGATTTGAGCTTTAATTACAGTTTTTTTTCTTTCACAAAATATAATAAAATAAAAATAATCAGGATTTGTTTTTTTTTATTCCCAAAAAGCATTTCTCAGTAACGCTGGGTGTACAATCCACCGCTGCAAATAAATCTCTCATTTTGTCGTAACTTGTAATAGTGTTACGACTTTTAGCGACTTATCGTAGTCGCTAAAAGCAATGCGGAGGGCAAGTTCGTCTGCTTCTCGCGCAGGGGGTACCGGTGACGTCAGAACGCCGTGCCCTGATTGGCTGATCGCGGCCCCCCTATCTGAGCGTCGTCTGCTCCTTTGCAACGTCGTCTGCGTCTGTCTTACCTTTCCTGCGACTTTCGGAAGTGCAGAGGCGAGATTCATAAAACCATGTTACGCCGAAAGAGTGCGTAAGACAAAACGTGAGAACAAATTCGTATTCACGAAACGAAATTATCGTAAGTTTTGCTCAGGTTACGACGGAATCCTACGACGATCAACTCAGCATGGCCGACAGCGTCGCTCAGTTACTTGGTCGCGACGACCAACGGACGTTTATTTTTGTACGTGCTCTTCTCACGCGTCACGACTACAAGCAGCAAGAAAAAAAGTAAAAAGCACTTGAAATAAACCACGACGAACAAGAACGCTGGATCCACAAACACCCGGGAAATGCTCCAACGGCCACGATTCCACTGACCCCGTCCAAGCGAGCTCGGCAAATAGGCCTAGCAGCGGCGCAGCGGTGCTCCGACGGTCCTTGGCCAAGACCGTCTGCCCACGACCGGCTGGCGTGCTGAATGGAATATGCCCGCGCGACCCTTGTGAACCCTTCAATCTCTTCCTCTTGTCATCGCCTCGTTTTCCGAGGCAGCGGCGACTCTCGCCGGTGAAAAAGCGGTGAATCTCCGACAGACGCAGGAAAGGTAAAGCAGCCATCGCTTTGACTAGCAGACGTAAAGCAGACGACGTTAACTGCACCAACCCGCCGACGCCGTTTAAGAGTGAGGAGTCTCGCCGCACACGCAAGGAGGGAAAAAGTATTTGGGAGGGAACTTGCGGACACTCTCGCTTCTTAGCAGACAAACCTCGGCGCCTCGGGACACCTCGCCAGCGAGTCCCTTGACTTCCCCCCTTGATGCACGTCTGCTAGTTGTTCGACAAAAACAACGTACCGCTCGAGTTATTTCGTCTCCCCTCTCTGAAAGGCGAAGTCGAGCTCGCTCGTAAAGACCTGCACTTCCGAAAGTCGCAGGAAAGGTAAGACAGACGCAGACGACGTTGCGAGCAGACGACGTTGCAAAGGAGCAGACGACGCTCAGATAGGGGGGTCGCGATCAGCCAATCAGGGCTCGGCGTTCTGACGTCACCGCTACCTCCTTTCTCATGCGCAGAAGACGAAAGTGAGCCCACTTGCGAGGCGTATAGCACTCGCATTTTCAACTGTTCGAAGCTTCGAACACTGAATTGGCGCATTCAGCCTCAAGAGCGTGTAGACTGACTGTCTTCTTAAAGTCCAAAAAATAAATAAAATTGGAATGTGAAAGAAAAACGATAACTCTGTTTTTTTTTTTCTGGAATGAGCTCGTATACGCTGAAGAGTTGCATGGTATAATTTATAACCATTGCGCAAAATTATTTTCCTTGAGGTAAGAAATGTTGTTATTTTATTCACTTTTAATACAACATCCCAAGCTCTAACAGTGCTATTTCGCTGTCGTTTGCTAGTTAAACCACACCTAACAGTGCAAATAAACCGCAGCTTAACTCCAAGTAGAGAACATCTGTGTGATTCATTCAGAGAAGTCTTTCTTCAGTAGTGTGCGTCGTAACTAGGGCGATGCTGTTTTGGATTGATATATTGCACTTCGTTAGTGATATCGGTGAATTCACAAATGTATACGCCTGGGTGATATACAAAAAAATTGAGCATTAGGCTTTTAGTCTTCCAATAACCACTAGGCATTATTTGTCATGTCACATTGCTATCATAGTCTAGTTCAGCCAACGGCTTCAAGATAGCGAAGTCCAGAATTTTCGGTGGCACCTGAAAGAGGCGACCGTCTGTCTGGGATTGAATACGAGTGATACGTCAGTGTTCGGCTCGGTCTCGTCTTTTCACTGATTGGACATGAGTTGCGGCCAAAGGATGACGCGGGACTCGTGACCAGTCTGCGCCACTCATTTGAACTTTTTAGACGAGGCCGAACATTTAGCACCGCGGCCTAGCTATCCTAAGGGCGCTGGTTCAACTAGACAGACATAACGTACGATGAGCGAAAATGTGATTTAAAATTACCGTACTAGTTAAGCAAAACCTTTGCAAAGACGACATGAGCAATCTGAAGTACAAAGTTATTGACATTTTAGTGTTACTGGACCAGAATGGGTGTTCATGCTCGAATGCAGAAGTTAGCTGAGAAAGTTGCACTCGGAATATTGATTAGGAGAGTGCAAATATTCGAGTTTTGAATTCGAATCCAATTATGATTGCCCGGGTAATTTTATTCGACTTTAGGATTTTTAATATTCGAGTTCTCGAATAATTCGATACTTCGAATATCAATTTCTGTTAACAAAATCCGGGTTTATTCGTGAACGATGAACACCCTTCATTCCACTTGCCCTGCGGGGAAAATGAACTACAGTGCTTGTTTTTCCTCATCAATATGGTGTTATTTTCAGTCTTGAAACATTGCGAAAAAAATGTTTGATATGTGTATTCGACTAGATATTTGATTTTTTCGCCCCTAGTCGGCACTATTCGATTCGAGTTGACGTTTACTATTCGCACAGCTCTAACATCGATGTATTTGCATGTTATGATCTGTACATTGTTAACGCGGCATATAAAGGCGAGGAAAAAGATAAGGGTGCTGAAATGGACAATTTGGTTAACTATGAGTTTATTGTTTTTTCTTCTTCCTATGGTGGCTCTTTAATGAAACGCAGAGTGCAAAACAATACCCAAACGTGCTATTTCTCTTCTTCGTTGCTGTTAGTGCTGTTGAGGTCGCATTGCTAGGTACGTCAAAAGGAAAAATTCTCCTGTAATATGCTTTCATAAAGGGGAACAATATCGCATAGGAGGGGAGGAACAATTTCAAGAGGTGGTGTGTTAGGTTACGATTTTTGGATCATGTAGGTGTTAAGGGGTAACTCATCTCTCGCTGTCATGGCTTAAAGAGACTATTTCTTTTGAAATGCAGGTATGATGCAGCATATTGTTAATGTATAATACACTTCGACGTAACCAGTCATAAAAAAAATGAAAAGAGCTGCAATGCAGCATCCAGTGACCCATACTTTCAAAAAAGGATTATGCTAGCTAGCGTTGGGTTTCATAGAAACTGTAGAGAGTTTTAGGATAGCGCACGCTAAAGCTTTGCATAGGCAAAGAAAAGCGTCGTCGCCATGTTTTTATGCGCCGAACGCTAACCCCGTTTTGCGCTTTGCGTGCGTTATTTTAGCGTTCGCTATTTTTCGGAAATTCCGTGCGTACGCGAAGTCTTTGCGCTCCTCCAGAGAGGGTTCGTGATGAAAATTAGCCAAAGTCAAGACGAACACAGTTAAAAAATGGCGGCTCCCAGGTCCATGTCTGCAGCCGCTTTGGCGGCGTCGTGAATGCGACGTCAGTGGCATCCTCGCGATTGCGATTTTCAATACGGGAAGACATTGCACTCGGTTTGGCAACGATCACCGGCAACTTGATGCTTGCGACTGCGCGAACATTTCTCGCCGAAGGTACGATGTGCGAAGGTCAGTACACGAGACTTCCCTTCGTACACGACCGGTCGACCGGTTGCATCACATTCTCATGTTTAAACAAATATAAAATGTTACTCTCGACCAAACACCTTTTTCTCAAGTTACAGCATTCCGTGTGTAAATAAAAATTTTGACTCTATATCTTGGTGGCCTTGCAAGCGCGAGGTGCTTGGGCTTTTGCTTCGCGGCGGAGAAACGCTATACTAAAACTCTCTTTCGTAGCGCGCGCTAACGCAAGCGCTAAACTTAGCGCTAGCGTGCGCTAAAATAGAGTACGTTATTCTAAAACTCCCTAGTGACTTGGCGCTTTAAAGTCAACTCCCTTTTGGAGAGGAGGTTAAGAGTTACTACGTTCAGATGATAAGCGAGTAGCAAAGTTGCTCCATTCAATAAAATACGACAGAGTTCACTGTGGCGCTTTTCTCACAACGTGAGATTAGATCCATATGTGTGGTTAGAGGCAGACTTGTACATAATCCGTTACAAGTAACGAAATTGCTTGTAATCCCTTACATTTATCGCCAATTTTGTAAGAGAATAATTACCTACTTTACAAAGTAATTTTAAAGTAATTTCCTTACTTATGTAAGGGAATGATTCTAATACATTATATTTTCGTTCTATTCACGGGGAAAAAATACACCGGAATATACAATACAAACAACCGAGAAATCGTTAAAAAAAAAAGAACTTACTGTTTTTAGGGGTAGGCTTTACCCTGATCAAATTGACAACTGGCGTTTTTAGGTGCTGCAAACCTTTCTTCGCGTTACCTAAAACGTCAAATCGACTTTTTTTTTTTGTGGTGGAAGCACATTGATAGAAAAAACTGGACTCTTGGTCCAAAACAAAAAAAAAAAGCAGGCAAACTCCAGGTCAAAGTGTTTCCTTCCAACGAAAAAGAAATTGCCAAAGTGCCCGCGAGCTGGTGTAGCGGATCTGTGCGTGCCTTTTTTTTTTTTTTCCCTTCCCTCCTTCTTTGCTCTCGAAGACGCCGAGAAGACACAAAACGATCGTCGACTGCGAGCTTTCCAAAGGCTCCAGACAATTAATGATGCCCTCCTCTGTATTAGTGACTACGACAGTTCCCATAACGCCACAAGAGAGGACGCTCCCTTTTCCGCTGAATAAACTTCAACGCAGAAGTCGACTGAAAAGGATGTGACATTAACTGGCATGCTACTCACAAGATATTAGAATAGTTATCATCTTTGGGAGTTACGAATGTAGTTTTGATTTTGAGCTGCATTTTCCCCTAGTCTTCTAAAATCATCAGGTTGCCTACGTCTCTGGCACCCTTTTCGTGCATCATGTTTTCTTTTTAAGATATTGAGGTATTTAGCGCACAAAGTTGCCGAGAAGGACAGGATCGAGAAGAAAAGAAAAAAATGAAAGACGTTTGCAACTCCCTGTAATGCCGAATTAAAGCGCAGCTCATTGAGGAGGAAGTAGGGGAGGGTACTGAAGGGAGGGTATGCCACTCCTCCTCATCCGTACCCTCTCCTCCCCTCCTCCTCCTCTCCTCCTACCGTGCTCTTCCCCTCGCCATCTGCTCCTCCTCCTCCCCTTCTTTCCTCCTCCTCCCGTTCCTCTCTTGGGGTATTTCGATTTTGCGATATACCATGCTAAATAATCTGAGAAAAAAAAATATATATGTATATATCGTGGTGTTCTCGCTCACCGCTTTTCCGGAGAAACGAAATATAGTTCTAACACATGGAAGCTCCACTCTGTCTAAGTTCTGCCGGTACCGGGAAACGGGACAGCAGGATCAAGGCGGGCGAACAAGACAGCGTTAGAGTTAACACTTTGACGAAGCACGTGATACTCTCGATGATCGTACTTGCTGTCGGCTCTGTCGAAGACGTCTCGGCGTTTTTGTTTTCCACAGCATAAGTCCTGAACGTGCTCCCCCGAGATGCACAGCATAACAGCGCCCCTCGGGACCAATAGGATGTTTTCCTGCATGACTGGTGTGAACTACTTCTTTGTCTTTCACGAAATATTCGGTGATTGCTGTTGGCGAGAGATACAGACCTACCACGAGCAAGCCGTTGTCGACCTTGGCGGCACACATTTTACCAACTTCGTCTGACGTGCCACAGAGATCGATGGGTACAGCACAGACTTATACCCATGTTGATGGCCACTTAGATAACGAGAACATGTTTTCAAACGTGCGTCTCTGTGATTTATGAATGGTGATATCCCTTGCCTGCACAACGGGTAGCTGCCATCTCTCCTCCTCTTCTCCTCCCTCCTCCTCGCTCCTCCCTCCTCCCCTCCTCCTCCCTCCTTATTATCCTCCTTCCTCCTTTTCTCCTCCTCTCTCCTCTTCATACCTCCTCCTCCTCACCTCCTCCTTCCTCCTCCTCCTTCTCAAGGATTAAGAAACGATAGGCGCGGCACACGTGCGTCTGTATTACCGTTTTAGTCGAAATTATATTTTCGGTTTCTGAGGGATCCCCTGATGCTTTTGCAGGTCATATATCCAAAAAGATCCATCCTCTTATTTACCAACGTCTCAACCAAGGCACGACATGTGTTCAGAGGTAATGAAAGATTGATATAAAAATATAATGAATAATTTAAGTGTCATCTGTAATAGCTGTGTCTTGCAATTTCCCTATACCACCGTTAGGCGATGTTTCCCAAGTAAAATGTATTTATAAAATATATTTAACGTATTTTCCGGGCTATAGTTCGCACCCAATGTATAGTTCGCAAAGGCGAATTCCGGTTCAAAACTAAATGTTTTGCTTAGATAGTCCGCACCCGGTGCATAGTCCGCACGCCCTGCATAGTCCGCATTTGGTGTTTAGTATACACGAATGTCTTCTCATACACGGCATATCTTGACAAATGTCTTCTTTCTTAGCTCACAAAAAGCTTGTATTATACATAAGTCATCATTCACAAAATCCGTCACGTCTCGTCTTAATGAACAATCTTTAAAAAGCAATATTCATGTATAGTCGGCCCGCGTAGATAGTCCGCACAGCCTAAAATTTCAACTATTCAACATGCATAGTCCACGGATTATAGCGCGAAAAATAGGCTACATATAAATTGATTTTATTCGAGTTTTATTTATTTGTACTTCAATTTTTTATGGCTGTGTGATTCTAACACCAAACTCCCACTGCAACAGAGAAACCTTGCGCTTTCACCGCTGCAGAGAACTGTTCCATGTTTCTCAAGAAGCGCGCAATGCAGTGCGTCAGGAATTCGAGAGTGCCTCAATTTAAAGCGTGTTCATCACAGCGGCCGACATCACTTAGAAACGAGGCAAGATGTCCGACGAGACTTTCGAGGGCACTGTTCCACTTAACCACAAATGTTTTCCTGGTGGCAACAATAAACGGTTCCATACCACTCTTGTGTTTTGTGTCTTACCCTAGGACAGTAAGGTAGAAAGTAACGTCGCGAAAGTAACGGATTACTTTTTGGGGTAACTATCATTTATGACAAAAATAATCCCTGGAGAAGAGAAACAAGTGAGACAAATGACACATGATCCCTGGTTCGATACCGGGACGAGGCGGATTTTTTTCGTTCACGTACCAGTCACCTAGCTGTGCTTGGAGATTTGTGTTTGTCCTTTGTCCCTGTTGTTTCCCTTCTCCAGGGATTATTTTCGTCATTCTTGTCCAGCTCGCTCGCACCTTTGCATTTAGTTGCAGTATCGTCATGGTTACTTACTTTTAGGGAAGAGTAATTGCAACTAGTAAGTTAATATTTAGCGTTATGTAATTGTAAATGTAATTTGTTACTTTTTTTAGTAACAGTGTACAAGTTTGGTTACAGATGCCCTAGCCGCGTGAAGAGGGTTTCTAACTGTGGCCCAGGCGTTAACCTATTTTTGATATCTCCAGAGTGTATAGCTCCGATTCTCCTGATACCCTGCAGCAGGTGCCTTTGAATGGCACCCTGCCCGCGAAAGTTGCAAAGAGCAATCCTTCTCAAAAATATATTAAATTACCCTTAGAAAAAAAACAATAAAGAAAAGTCGAAATATTAGCTCAGCAAAATATCTCTACGAAACGTGCTACTATCTTTACATCTCAAAATTAAAATTCATTTTCTTATTCCTCCTAACACACGAGTCTCGCGACGCAAAGATTGTGCTATTTTGTTTTACGGTGAAAGTTGTTTTTTGTTTATTCATTTTTTTTTTATATTACTTGTGGCTTGCCGAGGCATTTTGGGAGTTTTGGGAGTCCGTGCTCCTATGAATGTCGCCACGATCAGACGGTGTGAATGAAGCAGCGCCAAAGCGCGTCGTCAGAGCACTCTTTGTCTTTGTGCGTGTCCTTTGAGGTCACTTCATGTCGCTTTAGGGAGTTCAGTGTGACCTTAAGTAACACCGCTCCCGAACACGGTGCCGAAGAGACAGTAGTTCATCCCGATGCGCTTGAGCTCCAGTATGAACTGAGGAGCCAGACCAATGACCCCTCTCGGTGACATTGATCTGGGAGGGGGAGAGGGGGATTTTGTCATGAAATTTACGATTTGCTTAGTCTCCCTAAAACAAAACTTTTGTTAACCTTATTCTTGTACACCTTGACCTCCACACTCCCGCTTTCAAATTACTTCGGACGAATGTGTATAACAGCTTTGACACGAGCATTGCCTCATCATTCTGGTTACGCTAAAGAACAATCGATATGCCGTTGGACGTACAATTTCTTTTTAATTGCGACCAATATGTGCGGTGGTGGAGATAAGGGAACTGTAACGACGTCGTAGGCGCAGCAAGCTCCACGAGCATTATCAGCGCAGTTGCCATGATATCGGCAAAGTGGCTTAAGTACACATAAACCGCTCGCACTGTCCGCCATTTCAGAAGAACGGCACAGCGCCATTTTATTTTATGCTCCCACAGCAGCGAGCCCGTGGAGAGAGTGTATGTCGGACTCTTAAATATTACGACCATCTAAAATGTATAGTGCTCCTCCGCACGCACCGAGCCTTTTGTAGGGTGATCACACATTGTCCATCTGACATTCTTACTGTTTTATATAGCTTTGTAATGCACGCGCACTGTACCGTCCATCTACAAAAAAGTGTAGTACTTCGATACGACCTTAGGGTAAATGTTTGCTACACTTTTATAGTCCAAAGTCGAAGAAAACACTTTTAGTGCTTTTATTTTATAAGAAAGTTATTTATGTAAATCAACAGCTCATTAAATGAAAAATGTATCAAAAGGGGAAATAAATTTCCTTAATAATATTAATATTAATCATATTAAAACATAAGAATTTTTTTTTGCTGGATGAGGTAAGAGTTATAAATGGGTGTGACCACAATTTGGTCATCCCATTTTTTTATATTGTTTTGGATACTTTTGTAATGTACTCGCACTGCAGCGTCCCTGAACAAAAGAGTATAGTGCTTTGATATAATTTGATGGGTCAATGTTTGAATCAGTATGATTGGTCACTGCCCATGGAAACATGTTTGGTAGTCTCTTTTCAGAAGAAAGCTTTTTCTTTTATGCGGGAAAGCATTTTTTTTTATGCGGGTCAACAACTGAAAAACAATTTTGCTAGATAAGATAAGAGCTATGAATGCGTGAGTTTTGTTTATTTCTGCCGTCTTCCTTTGTGCAGAAATGTATTATCCCACCTCGTTCCTCCATTAGCTAGTCTCACCGGAGAAATGGAGCCATCCATCTCGCGCTTCCACTTTCGCTAATGCGTCCGACACTTGTGCGTGGGCTTCGTGAAAAACGCCTGCAAGAAGGTTTTCTAACGCAATTTGAACCAATTAGATTATCCCCCCCCCCTTAAAAAAAACACGCTCGTTCTTGCCAAATGTCATTGAAATTATTTACAAAACAGTAGTAGGTTTTATGCGTGTGCCAAACGAATCGGTCACTGCCAACATCATTGTTGTAACGTTTTACACATATTTGCATTTTTTAATGTTTATATCATACTATTTGCAGTACTTTGTATATCACTTTGCTTTTCTCAACAAAATACATAGCTGTGAAGTCCCTTGTCTGATTTACTTTAGCCTACGTAGCTCTATTGTGTCATTCATATAAAATACTCGGCAGAAATTATCAGGCTCCCGTTTAGAATAATCCTATTACGTAAAGATAGTTTGGAAACAAACAATAAAATGGCAATTGAATGGTTTTAAACAGAATTTAGAAAGCGTCACGAGTTTCACTTTATGCTCCAGCTTAAAGCTGTTGGTATACGGTGCTCCATAATGAAACATCAGTGAAAACTGTATAGATCAGTTATTTGCATTTTGCGGAAAAAGTTATCTCTTACGAAGACTACGCATTTCCTTAAATAAAGTAGTTGAAGGTTGTCTCGGCCGAGATGAGAGTTACAACTCGCAACGTACGACTAAAATTCGCACTGTTATCGATGCTATTAAAATGTTGACCTGGCTGCTTGATTACGGGAACAATGACTGGAACGAGAAGCGCTGACAAAGAACAACAAAATACAATAATTTCTGTGTAGTAAAATCCACTTTAAAAAAATGGGGGGGGGGGGGACGTACCGTAAACAAATTGTAACACCCAATAAATATTTTGTAAGACAACGCACATAAAGAACAAATTATCGAGTGTTTTAATCTAGTAAACATACAATACAAGAAAGGGAATTCGCCAAGTTCCGAGAGCATTATAGAGACACCGCGGTCATTCTGTTGGACGTGTACAAGGTACATATGTTGCCTTGCCTTATCGCACTATATGATGACAAAGTAACATTTTACGGAGGCCACTGCTTGTTACTGCCCCAGTACATCATTAGAAGTTCGGCGGGATTACGAAATAATCGTCATTGCTCGCCGATTTTCCGGACGATCATCAGTTACGAGTGTCAAGCTCCAGGAAGTAGCCTGTAGCAGCTAGACCTTTTTGTCTATTTTTGTCTCCTTCCAAATAGATTAGATTGAGTACCTTTCCGCCCACTGTCGTCACCCGCAGTCCAGATAAAATAAATAAAAGACAATTTTTTTTCATTGTTATTTTTTTCTTTTTTGGCTTATTAGCAATATAACGAAGAAACATGTTCTTACATGCATTTTAGTACCTATTGCCCCCAGCGAAGATCTGCAGAGTGAGCACAAAGTCTTTTCTTGTTTAAAATAAATTAGAAACTATACCAGATAGAAGCACGAAACGTGTGGCGCAGATGAAGATCGCAGCGTTATTTGCAAAAAAACAAAAAAACATATTTTTTGAGGAGCGGTTTACGTTGTGATCTCCCCTTTTGAAATGACGTTTCTAGGAGAACATAGCGGATTACGTCTTGTGTTATCAAGAGACCACTAAAAACCGGCTACAATTCTATCACAATTCAGAAATGGGTATCGACAAGTACCATACTCATTTCATACGTGATGCGACCAGATGAATTTTTAAAAGTGCGTTGAAAAGTGGATAGTACAGCGTCAAAAGTCTATTCATCCCCACACGGCCTACGAGTTCGGTTTGTGTCCCCGACATTGCAAATCAGTTTGAACTTTATGTACCACGCTTTGATGCTTTTAACCACTGACGGGGTTTGTCCATAATACTTCACGGGCTAATGTTGAACTGTAACCGGCATTTTAATTCCCTGATACATAAAAAAACGCCGCAATTCATTCTTTATTGGTGGCATGGTGAAGCAGGCGATCGAAACACCAGCTTTAACAATACAATAAAAACTTGATGCGTCGGCCAACGTGACCCCACAACTTTACTATTTTCTTATGTTATGATTATGAAGATGAGATATTTTTTACTCTGGGAACTACATTATGATCTCCCAGTTTATGTGACATGAGTAAGAAATTACCTGACTTCACGTCGCAACGCAACTAGTGACACCCCAAGTATTCCTAGGGAAGGGATCAACCAAGGTTCTAACATTACACAGGTGGTGCAGTGTTCACAGTGGGGGGGTACTGCACTGCGGGTACGGTGCATTTATACTGTGCAATTCCAAACGTAACAACGCAGAGCTGGTCAAATCTGACATTCAAAGAAAAGCGGCTTTATGATTTCATAAACTCTCATGTGTGTGCGGTGTTAGAACCAGGGTTTGGCAATTGATCGATTAACCTTACACTTAATCGATTAATGATTTGATCTCGAATCATTTTTTTCACCGGGTAATCGGTAACCAAAAGCAAGTATAATTAAACGCTTTCACCAAGCAGACGTGGACGAGTATACATCTGTATAAAGGACGCACTATCGGTGAAATTTTAACCTAAAGTAAACTGTAGGGGCGAGATTAGTAACTACGGACAAGTGCAGAATGTAACACGCCCTTCGAGTGTTCGTTTAGCACACGAGAGACTATTGTAAACAAAAAAGAAGGTCACTCATGCCGGAAAAATACAACAAACTTCCTTGCCTCTTGCGGCTGAAGTAATAATCTGTGAGTGTGAGTGTCTTTGGACTGTTCTCAAGTACACGTCGAGGTTGATTTATATTCCAAGTTGTATATTTCGCCGTTTTGTCACACATTTATTGCAAAAGAAAAAAAAAACAGAGGTGTAATTTTGACATTTTAAAGCTACTGTGCACGAAAATAAATGAGACCGATTAATCGATTACACAATCGATTAAAGGGTGGCGATTAATCGGTTTAAAATTTTCAATCGACACCCAGCCCTAGACTAGAAACCCGATCGAACGTTTTTCTCGTTAGGAAAAAGAAGTGGTTAACAATTGCGTATAAACATTCCCGTCGATGGAACCAAAATCATTCTCTCGAGGTTCGTAATAAAAAAAAAAGAGCTCTAACGAATCAACAGGGCGACTATGCTTGGGCCATTGCAGCATTTTTGAGCATGCGATATTTGTAAAGCAAGCGTTGTAAAGTTCACATTCTACTCACAATTCTTTGACATCACTATCTTGCCACCTCGGCCACTCGAAGGCGAAGCCCTGGTGTATTCAAATTCGTGATTGATGGCACAAATGTTGAACCGACGTGGCAGCAATTTGACGATTTCTTATTGCGGAGACCACGCCGTGTGACTGAGATTTCGGTTGCACGTTAAGAAATACGTTAGGCAGGATAAATTAATCCTTGCTTCGTTTGGGGAAATGCCAGATGCCCTTCGCTCGTTAAACTCGCAAACGCCAATCTCGGTTTCAATTATCTTTAAATTTGTATTTCTTCCGAGTTTCTTTATTTCTTTTTGAGTGTGTGTGTAGGAGCTGAAATGCAATAAGTACATATGAATGTAACCATCGTGAAAGCACAACCACCTTCTGTATTTTATTTTCTTGGAGTCTGTTTCTTGCCTGTCTCTAAGGACATCTGTGCTGCGTTGTGAGAGGAATCTGAGCGAGTGCTGTCTGCATGAGAGGGGCTCCATGCGCCAGCGCTTGTGGAAACCATGCACTAGCATCAAAAGAGTGTTCTGGGTTTTGTGAGCTTCTTCGTGATGCCGTCAAAGTGTGAAACAACGAACAAGACAGCGCAGAAATGCATTGTGATCGGTGAAATACTTTTCGTTTTTTCGGAACACAATCCTGCCCTTTTGTAGTCGACGTTGCGAACAATTCGTAATGTGTGGGATCGTTCAAGAAGCGCTAATATTTAAGAAAGGGAGTTTCCTTTTTTAACGGAAAGCTACTTTTTTAGAGTTGCTCACACCAGTAGGCTGCAAGCATTTGCATAGACACAACCAACGTCAATTGTCAGCAATTCTTCGATTTTCTCATTGTGGCCATTGCCAATTCTTATCGAAAAAAAAATCCTCCACTAGCAAAAAAATAGGTCATCGTCATATTCCTCTGCTTGCTCTTTTACAATGCAAATCATTTCCGAGGCATCTCCTTCTTTCAAAGGAACGCCTGTCTGTGTGCTTTTTTTCTTCTCTCGTGATTCTTTTCAAGGTCTTGTCGGGCTTAAAAATGCTCAGAGTTTATTTTAGTTCGTGCTGAGCGAAGGAGGAAGCGTGTGAAGGCTGATCTGAATACGAATCTTAGCGAGCGCGTCCAGATGAATCAGCATTTGAAAACTCCATTAGTTGGGAAATCTTGCAGGCAAAGCGTCCGGCTGTCAGTTGAAGGAACGGTGTCTCTCGGTTAGGCACACTGGCGAAGTGATCTGAGTGTGACTATAAATGGAAGAACGCATGTGCTATTGGCTACAGTTCTTGCGAAACGCAGGACGTGATTTATTATGTTTTCACGCTTGCTGATTCGTGATTACGACTTTAAGCGCCATTATTGACTGATGGCGTAACCTTAATAGCTGCGCAACGATAATGCAATTGTAGGAACTTGGCTCTTTCCGCGTTTCTTAAACAGTCACTGACTAATTTTTCATGCGCTTATCCCCCAGGCAAACAATTATTTATCACTGGGATGCGGATGTATGTGCGACGCCTGATATTTCGAAGAAGAGAGGTACTGTACATGCTTAAAACGCGTTCCACAGTCCATGATGATGGCTAACAGCTTATTATTTTCATGCTTCCTTCTTCGCCATACGCGAGAAACCTGCCACTATCTTTCTTTCTTAAACTGTCGCCGAGGTCTAGTGTCTCGAGTTTATGCTAGATCACCTCAACGGAAGAGTAACGGTTGCAGCTGAAAGTGAATTTTGAAAACACTGAAATGGGGGGGGGGGGGGTCTCTCTTTTTGTCTCGGCAGTAAGCCTTCTATTGAATAATTGTATTCGACTTGTTTGAAATGTGTTTTGCTTACATTGCACTGGTGTCGATTTGCTTAAAACGTCCGAATACTTGGGATTTTTTTGTAGCAACAAATGTCAGTTGTTCATTAGCTACCTTGTCAACGCTAAATTCACTGGATCCTCAGAAAGTTGTGCCATTGCCTTCCCTGTCTGCTAGAGGGACGCAAAAAAATACTAACACACAGGCAATCAAACCTCACAAAATGATTGGTTGATTGGTCCTCCGTTGCCGTGGCAATTGCCTCGGTCCATTCAAATCTTCGAAGCTTCCAAATAGGTCCATCTGAACTAACCGCACCAAGATCGCTATGAAGCTTCATCGTACTTAAAGCGTTCCTCGCCAATATAATCGAATTTGGCGCTGTGCATTCATTCTACTTGTCAATTATACTTATTTCAACGCATCTCTTAGATTGGTATTGCAATTCTGAGTGTTTAAAGACAAGAAAAGTCATATTTAATGCCGCCAAGCGCCGGCGCCGAAGTGGTGGAGGTGCGACGAATCTGCTTGCTTCGCCAGTGTGTGGATAACAAAATCTTGGAATTTAAAGAATGTCTTTATAAAGTTACTCGTCACCAGCGAATTTTGATTGGCTCACTAAGAATATAAAGGTGAAATAAAGATTGATCATTCCATTAACCAAACGGCAGCCATACGGCGCTACTTTCCCAGATTCAGTTACTTTAGTAAACGCGAAACTTGCGTGCCCTTTATATTACTCTATAATTGGAACGCGCCTTCTAAGTATTTATAATCTATCGAGAGCTCGTACGTATGTTCTCGTGCACAGAAGACACATTTCGATAAATTCAAAGAGTGTATCAACCGGAAGGTGTCATTTACACACTTCTGTACTTTTCATACATCTATGAAAGAGAGCGGCCCTTCGTGAAGCTTGTAACGTGCTTTAGTCCCTGGCAGCTCAAGAAACGAGGGGCGTATCATACTGCTATATCTTCACGCTCCTTGATTCAAGGTTTGTTTTTTTTGTGTGTTTTTATGTGATAGTGTCGCTGTTCTGCTGGCTGTGGAGCGGAGACAATCGCGGAAGCCACTACGCCGTGCGTCTCTTAAGTTGTAAGTCAGTATGTCCAAGATAGAAAGACATATGCATAGGTTTCTTCATCTCAAAACTCAAGGACGCATCTCTGAACACTGAGTTTTCTTCCAAATGTAGCCCTAGCGGCCCAGACCAGATGGCAAAGTTCCAGATGTAAACGCCACCTTATTCAAAATTTATGAGTGACTTTTTTTAAACATTCGATGGAAAACTTGTGCCTGTTGTGGGTAATCTGCGCCATTCAGCCTCAAGTATTATAGTGGGTTTTGACGGCCATCATTTTCCCACAGACTCCTTTCGAAAATGTGCCCTCTGTCAGAAGCTGTGGAATCCCTGCACAATGGCGGACACAAAAGACAGCGCCAATGTTGGAACCTTAGGAACTCTACTAATGACACTTCATTTCTAGCCTATGTACTTTTAGAATCTCAAATTCTGTGATGTCGCTTGTTCCGTCATTGTGCAGTGATTCAGACCTTTTAACAATGAGCACCACGTGACTTCCAAAAGGGGTGTATAGACCAATCTCACTAAGCGTCCCACGCATGAGTGACACCGCCATTGTCTGCAGGAGATAGCTCGTTTCGTCTCGTGCCCTGGACCTGCAGTCGCGCAGACTTTCAGCGGGGTCGTCGCGCGTGCCGAAAGACTACTGATCTCACCATGTATACCGGCAGCGGCGACGTAACAAAACTGACTGGTGAGATAGGTCCATTAAAAAAAGTGTGAAAAGCTTTAGAAATTATTTTTTTAATAATTGGTGCGCTCATAGCGTCAATGAACGTCTGAAGTACATGTGTCCTTATATGACCCTCATTTCGGTTGGCAAGTCTTCGAGCAAATACTCGTAAACGTGGAAGATCATTGGTTTTACCCTTTTGTCCGCTGATTTCTTTGAGCGCCGTGACGTATTATTCTCTTAGAAATACCCTACCCCAAACAGGCGAATTTTGCGAATTACGTACGCTAGCTTGAGTATAAATCTTCTGCACGTAATACTTTTTTTGTTACAGAAGGTTTTTTTTTACGTTTTTCAGTTTGACGTTTCAACGTAAGTAGTTTCGTTGCGTTTGCTTATGGGACGTGCTTAGATTGGTCTCGGACTGGCTTGGCAACAGCAACAAAACAGCGTTGGATGCTTTCCAAGCGAGCGGATAGACTAAAAGCCGCTAGTTCTGCTTCTTATGACACGAGTCTTCACTACTGCAAACCACAAGGGGCAAAAAAAAAAAAAAACATCTATATCTTGACTGGACACTTCCGTGGAGGGTTTCGCTCCGCCGCAGGCACCCGCGAAAAATTCTGGCTCAGATCGAAATGAAAGAAAACAAAAATACTTCCACGATTTTATTTCTTTACAGGCCGTCATGTTCGCGTACTGTGACACAGATTAAGAGGATTAAGATGACACTTAAGTATAGGTAGACCGCCGAATGCTACTGGCAATGATTTCGGGGTCTCCGGTAGTTTTTGGGTGTTCCGCTTCTTTACAAGCTATTCCATTCAGTCCTAAAGTGCTCTAGGCTTCCGAGATACACACATGCGACTGTGATCTAATCTCTATTACCGCGAAATGAACTACCAGGTAAGGTCGCAAGAAACCATAATTTTTGTTTTATTCATTTCATATCACTGCCCAGCCGCAGTCTTCTACAACCTGTCTTAAATAGAGGGAAAGATTGTGTATAATTCATGTCTGGCCTGTTCTTTAGTAAATTAGTTATTGGAAATTGTACACTTTGCCTTTCGTAATTAGTTCTGATTAGGGCTGACCTATCAAAATGACGCAGCTGGTGCGAGGCCGTTTCCATTTCGCTGTAAGTGACGTACAACGTATACATTTATATATAAACCGGAATAAATTGTAATAGTACACTTGGCTTGCCTTTAAGATTTTGTATTTATTAAAGAGCGGTTGAGTATGTAGTTCCGTTATTTTACCTTTCCAATTTTCCAGTATGCGTAGAACTTCTTTTTTTATATAATTAATATTTATATTAATCAGATAGTGTTGCTGTGCCCCAAATAAGAATTCCTTAGCACATACAAATTTCAAAGCACCGTCATTCCCGACTGAGTCACGTGAATGCCCAGCACCAAGTTTGCGAAACTGTGTAAAGGCAAAGCAGAGGGTGTATTCTTTTGGATGAAGCGGTGCTTCGAAACGCAAGGGGAGAGATGCAGAACGCTACCCAAACAATCGCGCGAACGTACGTTGTTCGGGCCTCGGCCCACCCTCAGAGGCGAACCGCTTTGTTTACTAGGAACGCCAGCTGTTTTTGAAGGATGAATACGTCAGAACCTCTCGCATGGCTATCACTTACTTCGCACAGACCGCCACTCGCTCTATCCTAAAACACCCGTTTCAAGAGTTTCTGTGGGTGTTACTGCAAACATAAAAAAAAAACGAACATGATAATATTTTGCGCGGCTTGGTCGAGTATTGTATGGTCTTACAGTGTTATGAGAAGATATATTAGACTAAATGAACGGGTTGCGCCATGAGGCCACCAGGATGAATATTTGAAAAATTTATTTCGCTGAGACAGCTCACGGCTAATGGATATGTTCGATCTGCGCCGCTTTGTATTTACGCCTGATCTCAAACAGTAAACAAATTAAAAGAAAAAGAAATATTAGGAGTTTCTTTATGGACTGGATTTGCCGTCGTATGGTTTTGCTTGATTGTGCCATATTTATTAACTTCTTCATAATCGGCTCGTTAAGTCAATGTTAAAAAAAAAAGTCTAACGCAAAGAGTTATGTTATGAAAGAGTTCCTCAGCTTTTCATATTCCGGTTTTTGGTGCTGCGTGCTTTCTTACACTGAACAGAGGTTTGTGTTCAGCGAATACTAAAAATAAAATTAAGGGAAACATCATTCACTGGAACAAATGTCTTATATTATGTACTAGAACCACAGCGGACGGAATGTAATATGAACGTGACTGCATAGTAGAAAATAACTATAATGTCTTACATTACAGTTCTTGCAAACCGCACAGCAAACCTTTGATGAAGTACGCTAAGAGATTAGCGCATTATTCTAGGCTATAGTTCGCTGACTATACACCATTAAAAGCTGGAATATCACGTTGTGCGGAATATCCACGCGAGCGCAGTACGCAACGATTTAACTTTTTTCCAGATCGTTTATTATGACATGTATAGGGTTTTCGTGAATGACAGAATGCGTAAATGTTGATTTATATATGATACACGAGTTTTTTGCGCGAATAAAGCGGGTATTTTCAAGGTGTGCTTTGTATGATACTTTTTTACGTGCGGGGAACGCACCGGGTGCGGACAAGCTAAGGAAAAACAAACACTTGTTTCTTCAGCTTATATTTGCCAATGCGGACAGGAAACACGGAAAAGAGATTGGAAACGTGCGATCGTCAATCTGCCTATTTTGAGGAACTTCTAATATTGCTCGGTGGGAATTAGGCATCAATACACAATTAATATCGAGACTCTTTAATTAGAAGTGTGCTGCTATCTACAGTCACTATAGACCTATGTAATGCTTTTTTGTAGATTGCAATTTATAACACGCTTATCTGCTTTATGGGCTGGAATCTATAATTGAATCTTTGTGTAGTTCAACAGTTTGCATGAGATTTCGTTTTATACTGTTATGGAGGAAATATTAGTCAAACAGTCTACGTAGGCTCTATTTTTCTACTTTCTCTGGAGAAGAAAGAACAAGGAAATGTAGAAATTAAAATGTGAATAACGTTGCCCACTGGTGTATTTATTTGAAATGTATTGCCTTCCTGGTACAACGAATAATACAAAAATTTGTGTTATTACATGTGTCCAGAATCAGCACTGCTTCTGCACACCATGGTTAGAACAAGAACTTTGCTCTTCAGGCTTATGTGTCTGCTACAGCCAAGAAACAGCTATGGTTTGTGCGTCTGGTGGGAGCAGTCTGAACAAAGCTTGTATATAAACATCGTAACGTTTTTTTGTGTTTTTCTTTTGTTTTGTGGGTGTTTATGTTTGGAAATGTATAAACAGGCAGTCGTTAATTGCATAGAAAAATGTGAAATATAGAAAAAAAAAACAAGTCGGGGGTTTCCTTTGGATTTTAAAAGGGCAAATGAGCTAGATTAAAATACTTTTAGTCGTTTTATGTTTTTAAATAGGGCTACCAGGATCCGTAGGAAATGTTTTACAGAAAGTTGCGTCACACGACATTGCAGGGGTTTTCAGCATGCATCTATAAAAATAGCCAAACATGCAAGTATACATTAACATAAAAGATTGAGTCAACCCAAAATAAATTTCTGTTTAGTGGTGAATCTTCTAGAGAAAGCAAATATTGATGGCACCTAATAATGATCGTAGAAATACGATAAGCGTGTGGTCTTCGAGAGCACAGCTCCAAAATTCGAAGTAGTTTGGGACTACCACCTTCAACGAAGTAGGGGCAAGCCTCGTTATTTTCTTTTACGCCTCGTCCTTCGCTTTACGAGTGTCGTATGCAATATAATGCTGGGAGTTCTACCGAGATGCAAATTTAGCACTCGTTTACACGAGAATGCACGTTCACGTTGACCCCCGTAGCTCTGAAAGAGGCCAGACGAACAGGCTGTGCTCAGTGGAGGCAGAGCAACGTAAAACCAGCGTGCTCTATTTCTTTTTTCTTTTTTTTTTTTCGCTATATTAGTGTTTTGAAACGAAGCATAAACGATGCTTGGCAGCAGAGAGAAGGAACATTTAACGACGACAGATTCGGCAACCAGATGTACACGATCTCGAAAAAGCAGACCCACCCTCGCGGCGCTTCGGCCGAGAAAGGTACTGTTTGTTGCTCTTAACGCCGTCCTGCTGAAGACTGCATCGTCTGCGAGGATGTGCTCCGCTGTTTTTGGGGTGGGCCACGTGTCGGAAAGACGTTGACGAACGTAGGTGCAACTCAGCCGCGTAGCAGGGGGCGATCAGAGCACCCGTTCTGGCGTCACGCTGAACTCGCCGCTGAGCGCACTCTGCGCTTCTTTAACGGCGACGACAGGACAATCTCGTTGGATCGGTGTTTATATATATCTCCGACCGCCTTTTGGTTTCAGTCGTCACAAGCTCACAACAACTTCTTTTGTTCGTGTTCTACCTAAATCTTGTCGATGTCAGATGTCTCCCTTACTTCGTCTACCTATTCTCGATAGCCCTCGTGAATATAAACCCTGACACTAATTGCCCTCTGCGCACTATCTTTTCTGTTTTTTTTTTTTTTTTTTTGAAGGGGGGAGGGGCGTTATAAAATGCTTTCTGAGCATGTACACTGAGCCGGCATTTTCCGCCTCGGTGATAACCAATGGATACATCCAATGACAGCCTTGCAAGGGAACTCGGTCACTTTGATTACAATATGTTGGTTACCTCACAGAGAAAGAGAAATTCCTTTTTTTTTCAAATGTATTCTTTCGTTGTGCTGTAATACCGTTTTCTTTAATTAAAATATTCGATTGACCTTGCTCACAAAAAGAGACAGTACATTCTTGATTGTATTCTGTTCTTTTTTTTTTATCAACATTGGCTTTAAAGTGTTTTTCGAAAACTCTCTAGTCAGTCGTTCTAAAACCAGCGCCTAAAGCACTCGATGGTTTTGAAAGTTAGTACACGACATATACTAGTCTTCATAACTCGACCCAATTTTGCCGAACCCATTGGAATCCCGACTTGACCAAAGGGTACGATCGTAGAAGAATCTGTGGCGTTTTGATGGGTGGGCTATTTTGGGGCCCTAACACATTGCCTTTATTCCTCTTGGTGCCTTGCTTCGTTAAAAATGATTTACAAAAAGTATCCTAATATCGCACTTTCATGACACACTTCGCCAAGCATATGTCCAGTATATTCTTAGTATACTAATGGTATACTTAGCATTCACTTTTAGCATTTACATCTTAGTTGTTAGAATTGATCGAAGCGGCCATTGCATCGCTAAATACAAAGTACACAAAAATTATTATAAGAATATTAAACGCCTAAAAATATAGTTTAAGCGCATTGTTTTGTTTTATAAAAGTAAAACAGTCAGTATACTTTGAGTTTATTGCTTTTTACCGAGGAATGATCTGGTTTCCCAATGCAGTCCTGGCATTGGTTCCTTCAGAGATCATAGTTTCCTTTTTCTAACAACCAAAAATACTCTGGTCGTTGTAATGATACATTGCATCCTTACGCGCTTCGGAAAACAATATTTCTAAGCTTGCAAGTTCTCCAGGAAAACACTCAACTCTGTTCCTGGTCCTTTTTGTTTCCCCAGCCGGGAAGTAAGCGAAGGAAGCGAAAGCACAGCCAATAATAGATAAAAAAACCGGAAACCAGTCTTTACTGACGCGGAACCGATAATTTCACAGTCTTTTGTTCCAAAGTTCCTGCCCCAACTCACACCTTTCTTTGAGGTGCTTAATTGCGCCCATCCAAAATAGAACCAAAAGGAAAAACAATGACGTCGGTGAGGATTTGCTAACACACCTTCGTTGCTTTCGTGTTTGGTTCGACTTTCTTTTATCTCTGTTCCTTTTTCGGCTCACGGAGCGGAGTAGTTCCCTACTATTAAGAGGAAGCAAGCGTTCCCCACTTTCCTTCTAACCCTCTCCACGAAAATGTTTTCTCTCTCTCTCTCCTTCCCCGCTTTTCTCGCACTATTGTGTCTCGAACGAGTGTATCGAGGAACGTGCCGTGAAGCTACAATGTCGCGTGCCCGCGTAAGGCTGAAATGGTCAGTCGATATTTGCGGCGAGAAGCTCGCTAGGGGCGCTTCCGTCTTCCTCACCGTGGGCAGTGCCCTTGCAACCCACTTGGTTAAGTTTTAATTTTCATATCGCATAAGAAGCTTGGCATTGTACGTACTTGCACCAGCAGTGGAAGTTGAAGTATCCTCATTCTCGGTTGTGAAAAAATTCCACCAGGCGGCGATTCCCGAATTCCTCGCCGCAAATCAAATGTAACTTACGATTAAAAACAAAATATTCTGCGTAAGAGAAATTTTTTTTGGAAGGGCTCAGAAGGAAAATATCCATTACAATGCACCGAGAGGGACACTACGAACCATCTGAGCTCGTACAATGCCATGATAGCGTAACGTGACCTTGGAGAGAGACAGAGCGATGCGTGTACCGCGTGGTCACGTGACGCGTTCTCAGCGCTGGATTGACTGGAATGGCAACTGGCATCCTTGGGGGTTCATCGTAACTCCGAACAGAGTATAGGAGGAGTCTTCGCTTCGAAAGGAAATGAGGCGGCCTATGATCTTTAGCGAAACGTCGGCCACCGTTCTAAGCTTTTCGATCAAATTTATTTTTAACAAAATTTCTCTACGATATTTTCGTTACTTCACTTAGCTTTTTTGACAAGAAAAACGGAGCACAACTGAGCGTTGCTCGTATCACATACCAATAAAGACTATAAAGGAGGTGCAGGAAGTGTACAAGTTAGAGATTTAGAAGGTGCAAGCGAGAGGTTCGTAGAATACCGAAAGAATGTAAAAAATGTGCTGCATAGTGAGACAAGATTAAACCTTTTCTTTAGGGGTGTGAAGTTGAGTTGTTTTGAAGCGATGTGCAGTCCCCAACGAAATGACAGACCCATTCGCCTATACAGTTTATGCGAGGGTGCTAAAACATCTTGACCCTAGGTACCTTAAGGAGGGAACGAAATAAAGGTTTATTTCTCTCCTCACTCGAAGCAATCTGGGCCTGACCAATGTATATTCTGGGCAGCCGTTTGAAACTACATCGTCAAATGGGTCTTTCATATGTTTGTAGAGTGTAGAGGTGTACATTCATGGTTTACGTGAGTGAAGTCAACAGCTCGAGAAGTAACAGGTGGGATAGAAACTCGTCTGTTCTTTTACACAAATTATAACGTCATAAAATGGAGCACAGATCACACACAACTGGGGCGCTTATGCCGTTGGATTATTTTTTTTTTGTCTAGAGTAGTAGCCGCCATAAGACTTCATTTTTTAATCCTTTTACTAATCACATGTCAAAAGGGCATTTTAAACCGCTTTTAGTTCCTCATGTTTATTTTTGCTGTATAGTGTCGTCGACTCCACTCCTGCAATGTCTCTCAATATAGAGCAGCAGTATCGGTAAATAAATGAATAAATGAAGTATTTCTTTTAGACAGTGATATGTACACTTGTGGTAAAGCCGACTGCAAGATCATTATTATAACAAAATTGTTCATAGCAAAAATAAAGTGAGTTTTACACTTTTACACTTTTATTTGTGAAAGTAATGAAGGCGTCATAGACAGATTTGGCCCGGCATTTTGTTTTGGTGATATCAAGAGGTGGATTATTTGAGCGTTTAGCATAATTGCACATTTAAAAAAGAATTTAGTCGTGGGCTCATTTTCAAAAGGTATATATTTTTATTTTTGTTTTACACAAAACATGATTGTATCATTTTATGTGGAATTCAAATAGTCTCATGTGCCTACTAATAAAAAAATCGTCCGCATAAAATAATATTTACATAAAGACGACAATATTTGTAAGGCATAATATCATGACAGTCTCTATCTGGCTGGTATATAGTTTCGGTTTTCTCAGAACATTATCGTGCCTGTAAAATGAGATTCAAAGTTAAAATATTTCGCGCACCTAAGTATTGTACAGGGAAGTTGACATCCATTTGAGTAAGCCGGGGGAATTCACACCCAAGCAACAATTGGGGTTTGACTTCTCAGCTTTCTCTTACACGTTATAAGGGGCAAACACCAAAAAGAATACGAAATATATAAATAAAAATTATATAAGAAAAAAGAACGCGCGATATATTAAAAAGAGCAAGCAAGGAGAAGTGTTTCCGAACAGCAAGAAATGTCGCAAGCCAATCGAAGTCCCCGACTCTGGGAACAGGGATCTGTTGCTGGCAGGCAAACCCGACCCCGCTGTTTTTATTTTTTTCATTTTATTTCCGGTGAAACATGAACACGGGAGCTCGCTCTACCGCGAGTATACGGGGGTCGCGGCCTGGCCTCCCCGCAAAAACCCCAGAACTTATAGCTCAGTGGAAAAAAAAAAAAAAATGGAAAAGCGTGGGTTTCAGGTATAAGAACAAGAAAAGAATGCCGCTGTTCTTCGCCGTTCCGCGCCGAAGAAACGCCGCTGTGGCGTGGGGCGAAACTTGCAGAGCGAAGCAAGAGAAGAAGACCGAGCGGGGGTCTCAGGAAAGTTTTCTCGCTGTGACTGCAACAGCCGTCTTGTATTTTGGGAGAGTTAGGGGCTCTGGGAAGATCGATGCACTGAGCGCAGTGCCGTTGCGAACGCGTTCTCTCTCGTTGTACGAAGGTTTCGGTTGCCGCGGTTAAGAACGGGCATGTTTTTGTGAGCCCTGGGCTGCCGAAGCCGGCCTGTGGCTTCGAGTCAACCATTGTCATTGTGAAGAGGCGCAGCCGGTGAGTCGAGTTCAGACGCGTATTGGATGTGTTTTTTTTTTTTTTTCATAACTGGGTACCGCGGGGAGTTTTATTTACGATGTTGCGCCATTTGCTGCGTGCTAGAGTTCGCGTATATGGCGTAGTGAATCATTGCGATGATCCGGGGAGCGGAAAACACTTATATCTGGGAGAAACAACATATGTTTCTTTCTCACCCAATGGCTTTCTGTCTGCAAGAGTGGTAACACCTCTATTTCGAAGCGACATATATTTTGATTTGTTTTTGCATCATGATGCATACTTTGAATTACTGCGAAATGAAATTGCTGCGCGACGAATAGATCAAGCGGTCAATTGACGTAGAGTTCAAAGTGTGTTCTTGTTTTCTGTATCTACGACTGTGCTTCGTCAAATTTTAAATAATTTTAATTTAACGATTACAATTATGAATGCTCTTTTTTTAATTAAGAAAGACTATATCTATGAAACCCTCTCGCTAGATGTAAGCTTTAGGTTCTAAATGATACGCACCGGTATCTTTCCCAGATGACTGGTCTTACCTTGCTCCTCAATCAAGCAAGAAACCAATTCTGTGGAGTGCCATCATTCTTCGGTTTATACTGTTCTGAAGGCAAAGGTTCAGAACAGCGCTCTCAAGAAGAGCAAAGTCGTCAATGCCACTGCACAAACTACCGATGTCCACGCAGAAATCGAACGTCGTTCTTTGGATGAACACCTCACATACAAAAAGTAAAGTAAGAGGGTTTTACGTGACAAATCGACAGTGAGGCATCTGGCACGCCCCAGCGGAGGACTGAGGATTCGTTTCGTCCTCCTGGGGATTTTATGACGTGCAAACAAAATTTCGGTTACACGGCTCCTCCTCCGCAATAAGCCTCCATCAGATTACGGGCACCTCAGCTAGCATGTGAACCCACCGACCCTAATTACCGCAAGGTATATTGCCGCGCGTTTACGTAGCCGAGTCGGCAGCGCGTTTGACTCACACGCAGGTAACTCGGGTTCGATTCCCGGCACTGCGTGTTGGTGTATCTTTCGTTATGAAAGCAGAGGATTCGAGAAGGTTGGAAAACCGTCTAGCGTATTCATTATCAGAAAGTATACTTTGAAAAGGATCGCGGTAGAATGTTTTAGGCTCCCAGGGAAGGCTTAAAAGAAGCTGCGCCGCACAGTACAAGTACGTCTCGTTCTTGCGCTAGATCGTGCTACTCCGCCGACCTTCGACGCCTGCGACGCTACCTCGCTGTATTTTCGTTTTCGGCACAAGGTTGCCAAATTAGATGCTTAGTATCTACCAGGGTTGTAAAAGTTACTTCAAAAATGTACCTAAGATACAGTTACAGTTACTCATACGAAAAGGTACTTAGGTACGTACCTAGGTACTAGCCTAAAAATGTACCTAGGCACAGGTACAGTTACTTTAAAAATACTTTCTTTATTTTCCCCAAATTCGTCAGAATATATTGGAAGTAAAGCTCTTTATACTAAGGATGCACACAAAAACGAGTTCGATAAATATGCTTTATTGGTGTCAATGTGAGAAATAAGGAAAACCGCATTGACATGAGCATTCTAGGACACATTACCTTTTTCGGTTTCGGTTTGAGATGAAACGCTACCTTCCCCAAACGGAGTTCCGAAGCGATTCGATAAATTGGTGTCGCTAGAACGGCATCCCTAATCCACCGTTCGCTCAAATGAACGCAGCCATTCGCTAAAGTGTCGTTCGATGAAACATCATGGGCGGGGCTTCGTTCGCTAAAACGTCGTTCGATCAAATTGATGCCTCCCAGGTCGTACCCAACTCACCGTTAATCACGGGACATGGTAATGTGTTGAAACCTTCAGATTTATAGTTTCTACCATTTTGACGACGCGACTAGAAAAGTACCTGTAAAAAGTAACTTCAGTCAGTTACAAGTTACTAGAAAATGTACCTAAGATACAGATACAGATATCGAGGAATGAAAGTACCTAGGTTTGTACCTCAGGTAAAGCAAAAGTACCTAGCTACTGATTTCCAGTTACTTGTACCTAGATACTTTACAACCCTGGTATCTACTCATTCGTCGCCTCATCATTTCTCACTCGTGACAATAATATAGAAAGTAGTACAACGTTATAATACCTCCCTTACAACCCAAACCTATTTTTTTTTTACTGAATTCGGATGTTCTTTCTTTTAATTCATTGGAAACTAGCCGCTGCTCCACCATTTATAAAATCCGTCAACTTCGTAGTGCCGATCTACCGTTTCCACCGGCTTCATTCTACGTCGCCGTCAAATCGACACAAAACGGAAGTCCCAACTCTCGGCACGTCGCAAAAAGCTCTCTCGAGATGCCCATAGAGAGAGTACGTCTTTTCTAACGATGACAGCCCTTTCGGAGGTATTATTTCATCGCAAACGGTGACAAAGAGGCAGCGGTGCTAAAAACATCGTCCCGCTTCAAAGTCCAAATCACCGAACGACAAAACCAAGTCACTTTGGCGTACACACGAAAAAAAAAAAAAAATCATAATGCCAAATATGAACGCGAGTAAAGTACACCTCCATTTGTACCTCTCAGCTCAGAAAAGTCCAGGCTGCCTACTCTCCGGGAACCATTGAAAAGCGATGCTTCGATGCCCTTATGGAGAGAGTGTGAATGAGAGTGTTCAAAAACGAGACAATGCAGAAGAAAAGGGCTCCTTAGATACATCGTCCTCAAAAATAGAAAGGCAGAATGCGGGCCTCGGCAACCTCAAAACACAGCGCAGAGGCAACCAAAGAAGAAGCACCCAGTGAAGAATACGACGCGCGCTCTTCTCAGTCGACAACAAAGCAAGTTCGAGAAAAGTGCCATCATCAGGAGCGGGAGAAACTTGGAAAGTGGCGAAATTTCGGTGTTATCTGTATCAAAGTATACCGGCAAAACGGTGGCAAAAATAAAAAAAAAATAAACAGAGAGACAAACAGTAACCGACAACGCAAAAAGCAGTACGACCATGCTGTGAAAGCCAAGAGCGCCGGGCCGAAGACGCTGGCGCGAGGGTGTGGGTGTTTCTTGTTTCGCCGCGCACTTTCTCAGCCCCGCAGGGGTTGATAAATGAAGCGGAGCCTCTGCTCGAAAGGCAGCTAGACGAAGATGGCGAACAATGATTCGAAACGATTGGATTACAAAAAGCGGGACCCTTCTGCTTAGGACAACTGTTTTTTGCGTGGGTTTGTTTTTATTTTTGCGAGTCGGTTCCTGTCTGCCTATTGAGCTTGCTTTGATCTACTCGGATTACTTAGGTTTATGGCTATTGTGACAACTCGGTTCTTTAGATCAAGTGGGAGGTGATCCAACATTGCTGTCTTTACGTTCCTAGGTTGTCGTTTTAGCTAGGGTGGAAGATGGTTAACTAATAGGTTTGTTATTGTCGTAAGCCCAAGAACGAAGAAAAATAATATATTGTTTAGGATAAAAATAAAATTCACAGATTCTATGGCACGACGTGTTGTGTGAAAAATGCTGTCCAATTTTGTGAAGCTCGGTTACCGCTGTCAATTAAACTAGAATACGGGCACATTTATTATTTAACCCTGACATGTTGCCAATGTTTTGTGATTGACTTTGCCTGTTGGATTATGAACAATGCTGATACTTCGAGTGACGAATATTACCGCGTTTGTACTAGCTAAGGATGTGACCGACCTACTGAGGATGATGTACGACCACGTTCGACTTTTCAATCTTTCAAACTCAAAGTTCGACACAATTTCAACAGAAGTTTGACTCTGATACGGATGCGACAACATTAAAAGCGAGCGCACACCGCCTGCGGTGCAGAGGTTTAAGGAAATAACTAAATTTGAATGTCTAATTTTTATAGTGTAGGCATTTGTAATTATACTCAGAAGATTAAAGTTGTCTATTTTATTAATATTTTCCCAAATGTATATTTTTTAGACTTGGGAAACACTGTATAAGAATTTAAACTTCGTGTTATGCTCAAAAAAAAAAAAATCCAAAGATTCACCAATTTAGTTGGACCTCGAGATCCGAAGAAAGTTCGCAACATCCCCCCAAAGCATGGGTCACCAAAAGCTGCTAAGGAAGCCATTCCATTTTAACTCGGGATGTATACGCACGACCCTCTCCTTCCTTCCGATAAAAATCCTAAAGTACAATCGTTTCTTTATTCAAACCTAAATATCGCCAGAAACGAAGCCAACAATTCAGTACATCACTATCCACCAGCTCCTCCAGGCCAGTGTTTATAATGCATCTGCATTCCCTAGGCGGACTCGATAAAGGTTCATTAGCGATCGCGATTAGTTCAAAGCAAACGCGCCCGTCTTTGTACACACTTCCGACCAAGAGAATGAAAAAAGCACGAGGTGTAAGAAGAAAGATTGGGGGCCGGGAAAGGGGGGGGGGGGGAGCGTAGTCATGGGTATTTCTAAGACGACGCAAATATTTGATGCCGCCTTGCAGCATTGAAGGCTGATGCACGTAGTCCGAAGCCGAGCGCCCTTTCTGTTTTGTTTAGACTTCCGAGACCAGGCCACCGGATGATCAAAGCCAGACACCGTTGCGCTGAAAATAAGACTTTTAGCTGCTGTCCTGTTATTTTTTTTTTTCGCGGAAAAGCGATTAAAACGTTAAAGCAAAGTTAGCGTGGGTGTTGCGTAGAGAGATTTGAGTAAACGAACACGAGAGTGGTCGTTATTTACGGTGCTGGCGCAGGAAGTAGTTTGTTATGAGTCCGATACCCCTTTCCCTTATAAATCTGCTGTGATGCATGGTTGAGAACATCTGGTTCTGGGTGAATTTCTGCTTTACGTGGTGTCGCTTCACTTGTTTAACCGCACTCCCCTCCCCCTTTTCCTTCCCCAAACGGGTGTGCGAGATTTGGACTGCCTAGTGTCACCGCCTTCTATAGATAACGAGTCCGGAGGGCTTCATTTACTTCGGCGCATAGAAGAGACGACCACTGAGCGCAGATTGGACACAAGGGCTGCGTCGCTGGTCGGTTGAGACAACGGATTCAGATATACAGATATACTTTAAAAAATAAAAAAAAAAATTAAGTGGAGTGCTTTGTGGGAGCGAATTCAACTGTATTTTGTTAGCAAGCGCCTTAAGAAATTCCACTCAATTTGCTTGGTGCGCCTATTTATTTAATTAATTATTACGAAGCATCTAACTTTTTAATTATTCACTTAAAGGTCGGCGTGTAAATTGAAAAGTTGTATAACGTATTGATAAATACCCATTGAGGCTGTTTGCTCCATAATACGCTTTGCGCGCTTCTTTCTTTTAGCCTAAAAAGAAAGCTAGCGAAATAGTAAAAAAAAAAAATGCCGCGTGTCAACTTCTACGCGTCGCACTTGCAGCGCTCTTAGATGTGCTCTGAAGGAACGAAGATCATTTCGCGACTATCGCGCTGTCCGAGGCAGGGCTTTGCGGCAGCAGGTGCTCGCGCTTATCTTCGGGGCCTATTCTTCCTTACACAAACAGAAAATCCTGTCTCGGACAGCGCGCAAGTGATTAAATGGACTTCGCTCCTTCAGAGCATATCTGAGAGCGCTGCAAGCACGACACGTAGTACTATTAGTAACGTTGTCCCACGATTACTGTTTTTATTTTATTTCGCCGGCATTCATTTTAGATGAATAAAAAGAAACGGGGAAAGCGTCCCATGTAGCAAACACCTTATGTGCGTTTTTCTCAATGCACTCTACGACTTTCCTATTCACAACTCGGCCACTAGTGGGACTCAAGGATACTCGCGCGCAACGCCACTGGCCAAGAAACGTCTTTGTTGAGGTGTAATTTCAAGGAAAAAGGCGATCATTTTCATTCAATCTCTCCTTTGCAAAATTTGATGACGTAAAGTGGGGATAGCAGTACACCCCAATTACGACATTTGAATGTGGTTCATAGATTTGACCCGAGCATTGCGTGGACACTCGATTTGGGCTCGTGATAATTACTAGCTCGAGAAGCATTCGGGTAGTGGCCCGTGTCCAATCGCTGCAACGACGACAATAGCCGAGCCATAACAATGTCTGGAACTCAGCGCGTGTCCTGTTCTTTGCCAACCCCAGCGCGTGGCTATCATCAACATTGGCGGTACGTAATCGGCTTCAGATCGCGTGGTTGCTTGTTCTGACTGGGAGTTGAGGGGGTGAACGCAGCTCGTTTTCTATAAATTTTTTTCTGGCACTTCTATTGCGTGGCGTTTAAAACGAACGCGTGTTTCATAGGTCATTAACGTCAGGGATCCGTTCTATGCGGTATTCGCGCAAAGTACAAAAATTGTTGCATCGCCCCTTTAAAAAATAGGTAAAGAGTTAGCTATTTGTTTTAACTAATAAGAAGAAACTAGTCGCAGTAAAAAAAATATGAGTACCCTTTCCAAAGGCGCTTGCTAACACCATACAGTTGATTTCACTTCCGCGGGCGCTAATTTGTTTTCTTAAGGGTTGTTGCAAGGTATTTGGGATATCCTGTATTTGAGGAGACACAGCACGGCGAACGCTGCGACGCGATCGAACAGGTAAAGTTTTACACGGCAAGAAATTGAGAAAAGGGAGGAGGAGACGAGAGTGCGCGTGGACGTGAGAACAGCCTAGCTCTGGTTGGAATGATTAGGGGGTAGACGCAAACCTATCTGCCTTTGCCTCCACTGCACTCGTCGAACGCGTTATAACGCGGAACGCCGGCGTCTAGCTGTTGAACGTGTTCCAGTGCGAACACCGAACGCTCAGTAGAGACAAAGGCAGCTATAGGCTATCTTAAATGCTGTTTGGTTGGCCGCTGTCTAGCGACCGAAGCAAGAAAGATTGGGTATGCCTGGAAGTGGCGGCTGCAATGTTCAAACGTGAGTTTTTAGTCTTCTGGCGCCGCTTAGCCTAGTGTCTGAAGCAAGAAATACTGGGTAGGCCAGGAAGTTGTGATCGCATTACATGACAGTACAGTGGAAGCAACGTTCCTGGCAGGCCAATCGGAACGTGACTACGTATCACTGAACTGCGCTTTTACTGCGAAGAAGTATCAGGTTTTTCTTTGCGTCATGCTAAAATATGTGTGTGCACTCTAAAAAATGCCTGCGCGTATACTTACCCGCAAAACACTCAAAGAGCCAACCTCTGCGATCTGCGAAATTAGCTCAACGAATGACGAGGCGGATTATCCGTTTAGACCTAAAAATGAAGTCTGCGCTGTTGCATTACGCAATGCAAAGCGTCATGCTTGCATTGCGTAATGCCACGGGGCAGACTTAATTTTGAGGTCTATGCAGATGTTACACCTCATCATTCGCTGAGCTGATTTCGTAGATCGCAGGGATTGGCTCTTCGATTGTTTTGCGGGTAAGTAGATGCGCAGGCATTTTTTAGAGTGGTTGCGATTGCGTACGTAGCGCATATTGAAGCCGTCGCACTCAATGTGAGGCTAAAGCCTGGTTCAGACAGTTGCGTATGGCTGCGTTTGACTGTGTTGCGGCTGCGAGAAACCAGGACATCCCTGCTGCTTATATCGCGTGCCAAGATGATTCCTTGAGTTGGAGTCCACGCTTCATATGAAGCACAGATACGCCGGTGACTCGCTTTCGGTTCTCGACGCAACGCAGTCAAACGCACTCAAACGCAAGTGTCTGAACTAGGGTGCCTTCATGTGCGCTTTGCTTGGGGTGATGACATCTGGCCATTTTGTTTCGAACGCTTATTTTTATTTGTTTGTTCTGAAGCGCGTGAAAGAGCGTGTCCCTGCACGCGCTCGTGGCGCTGACTGTGCTACGGCGACATTTTGTTTCCTGCGATTTCTGTGTATTTTCCCTGTGAGCGCGTGCTGTCGGCATCGGGTACTACAAACGATGGCATCACCCTAAACAGAAGGACATTGAGGCACTCTAGTCTGAACCGGCCTTTATCGTTCACCCTTTACCGAGTTACAACGAGACAGGGTGTAACCGTGGGCTCTCACTCCGTTGGCGCCGCTTGTCTGCTGCCGGCTTGCAATTAGCCCGTAGCTCTCTAGTTCTGAGCAGCGCTCCAGGCGTGGAAAAGAGAATATTTTTAGATATCGTTTTGGACATGCGTCGTTACGCTCTGACACAGTTTTTTAAAGGCCTCTTGCGCTGAAGCTCTAAACAAACTGTGGCGTCCTCATTTTGGGTACAAATTCACCTGACTGGTCCTCGGACTATTTCCGGCCCCTTCGTTGAGCTTTTATTTTTCTGTGTAGCGCCGAAGAACGGAAAACACCTTTGGACATCCGCAATCGGCTAGATTACACACCGCAAGACAATCGAACGTGCCAGATTCATGGCTCCCCCCGTTAGGGTACGCGTCTCTTATCTCTGCGTGGCGACGTCAGAACATCTGGCGTCCTGATGCTTTTTCTTTTTAATTTTTCTTTGGAACGCGTGAAACGGCGTCTCTGCGTTCATGCTCTAGGGACACTGCACGGAAAAAACATTTATGGGCATAAATGGGACACGTATTTTTAAAAAAAAATTTTCACAAAACAAATATTGCGCAATACTTACGCCGTTCGACGCAATTTAGGTGTAGGTCACAGCCCACTCTAAGCCCTTCCCACAGATCAGTGGGCCCACCCATGACTACTGGACTGGCTTGTCTGCTCGACCGAACGGGCTAACGAAGCGTAGTGTCTCCCTTTCGCGTCATCCGGTGCGTTTAGTCTGGAAGTCTCACATCGCCTGCTAGTCGTACCAGCAGACGAGCCACAGCCTTCGGCATCGTCTGCTATTTCACCGCCGTCTAAAGTCGTCTGCAATGGCGTGAGACGTTGGACACGAAAGCTGCGCGTCGGCGTACGTTTTCGCCTCCGTCCATCTGGTATTCACCCTCCATCTAAACACTTCCGCAGCGCTCAGAAAACGTGACCATGAAAGTGCCGTTCTAGCGTTGCATCATGTAAAAGCCATGGTCCGATACAAGCGTCTGTCAGCGTCTATAAATGTGCGTAAAAAGCAACCAAGAGAAATAAAAAAATAAAAAAATTGCAGCCTTTCGAGCTTTACTCTGCTTGTTATTTTTTTTTTTCACGTGGCGTCCGCGAACAAGTTGGGTGAACGTCACGACGCACAATTCAATGCATCGTAAACATATTCGTTTTGGTAGGCCAGGTGCACTGTAAAAATTGAAAGTTTGCCTTTCTAAGCGCAATGACGGGAACATACCTAGACAAACTTGTTGCGAGCCGAACGCCCGATTGCCTCCAACCAAATGACTCGCAAATTCTTGCCTCTGTAACCATGGTCGCAATCACTACGGTTTCACGACTAATAAAGTAGTGGGACCACTTTTACCGGAACCAACGTCTTCATTCAGCACCACGTGCAAAGAAAGAAATCAAGCCAGATTGATCAAAATAGCTGATCTGGGACGCTAGGCTTATAAGTCTGCCCCGCAACGAGAAAAAGCATCCGCACAGGGCTTCGGAAGGCGAGTACTTGGGGCAGTTGTTTGTTGCAAACTGCGTCGGTTGAGGAGATCTCTCTCTAAACACCTCTATGAACTCTAAACCACTTTCACTCATTAAAATTGACAAGCTACACTAGCTTTGCTCCTTCAGCACTCCGCAGACGCCTAGTTACCTAAAGCTACCTAGCTTTAGCTCTACGCACTAATCCTTCCAATCGAGCTCGACGTTCTGATGTCCTCCGCGCGCTCTCGTCTCCTCCTCTCCCTTAGATTATTGGCCCATACATCATTTAAGTATGAGTGCCAGCGTAGCAAAGGATACAAGAGCGAGCTCTAAGTTTTCAGTGTCCCTGCCAAGCACGCGCGCTCGTGCAGTGCAAGCATCGTTCGGGGGAACATGATTTTGCTTGAATACCTTCGGCTTAGCTATCAGGTAACGTGAAGCATATACTTGCCCACGGATTTTATGAAAGAAAGCAATACAAATAATAAAGCTGAAGGGAATGTTTGATGGGACGCTGCGGCCACGAGTGGCATCATTCTTTTTTTATTATTTTAATTTACATTTTTACTTTTTTAACTTTTTGTTAGCGCGGATGAAGATATGTTGAGAGGCACTTTTTTTAGAGGTTTCCACTGTTTACAAAAATCATAGTCCACACGTGCTAAATCAGAGTCCAGCCAGCGCTCGCGCGCAATTGCGGCCAGCCAGAAAGTGCACGTGCATAAACACAAACACAGCAGTGAAACGAACGTGGCTCTTACATAAAAAACAGCGCCGATTTTATGTTCTATCGCGTGGATTGAGCAGCCAGCATTATATGGTGGCGTTTTGCGGACGTACTCGCGCCCCCTGCAGGAAAGCAACCGGCCTATTTGCTCAGAGCAGGTGCTTAGGGGGCACCGTAGTCGAGCTACAACCAAGCGCCCTCTGCGAGCGACGATACGAAACGATTATTAGTCTCAGCCAACGTTATTAAACCACTCAGTTGGGAAACTGCCATAGAGACTGCCTTCAAAAAGTGTCTCCGATCTGTCCTCCAGCACCGAGCTAATGACGAACACAACGCCACCATTTTTCCCGCTGCGGCCATTCGAGGAACCGCACGTCACTTCTATTTTGGCTTCAATCGGCCATTTTGGGGCCAGAACAGATACTGTGGAAGAGGTTACAGGAGCGCCACCCCCGTCTCCCCTACGCGCCGCGTCTTGCTACCGAAGTTAAAATGCACCTAGGTCGGGACGCGCCACCTGAAAGCACCGCTGAGGCATGGTTGTATAAAAACAATATTAATTGTGCCACAAAACCTTGCAAACTAAAGATTTTAAAAACATCACGCGCCCTTCATTTTGTACTGAACTCCAATAAAAGTTACTACAAAAAGAATCTTTTCCGTTTGTTTCTTCGCAAAAAAAGGCTTTCTAAAAGCTCAAGGCGACCACAGTACAGACAAATGACAAAGAGTGGCGCTGTTGTCGCATTTAGCTCGGTCTCGGTGGACGCCAGCGGCCCAGGCTTTGACGGCGAGTTTCCCAACTGAGTGTTTTAGTAACGTTGGTCTCAGCGGAGTAGCGGTGGTAGCGGCGCACACTTGACGGGATGTCATCGATCGTGCTTTTTTGAGGTTTTAGACCGCTTAATGGGATGCAATCTTATTTTCGAGAGCAAGGTTTAAGAAAGGGGCAAACGCTTTTAAAAAGCAAACACGTATATGCTACGAGCGAAACGTACGGGACATGTGTTTCGGCGAAGTGTCCCTCTCAACAAGGAAAAGACGTGTACAACTATGATGTGTAAACCCTGAGACAGGAAAGGAATCTTGAAGATATATTTGAAGAAACAGAGCAGAGGGGCAGACATATTTAAGTTTCCTTTCCCGTGTCAGGGTTTAAACATCTAGATTCATGTGCTCCAGCTCGCCGGCACTTTGCACAATTGTTTCATATGTACAGAGCGCGACACTGTTAGCGCGAACAAGCGATCGCCGGTTTTTCCAGTTTTTCTCTTTGAAACCAAGGGATTTTATCCAAGTTATTATGGCTACGGAAAGAGCTCATTTAGTTCTATAATGTAAGCGACAAAAGTTCGTGCTCGCTAATACTATTTAGAAGTAAAATGCGAAAATGCGCCGATGTCGTGTTCGCGCTAACAGTGTCGCGATGTGTACAACATAGCGATCCAGGTGAGTGCGATATTAAAAGCACCTGACAATAAGTAGTCGAGCTCGCTGCTTCTGAGCCCGTGTTGACGGGCAAGCTTCTACTGCGCTTCCAACACGCACACATTGCACACCATCAAGGTTCTCTTCTCAGGGAGACCACAAATAAGAACTCATCCAGAACATGCTCTGTGAGAAGTCACCTCGAATATGGCGTGCAGTTAGTACCCCTTATGCACCTTTTCCACAAGGGCGCAGCCATCTTAAATGTCGTCACTTCTGGTATGCGTTAAAACCTCGTCTTTATCTGTCCAAGCCGCTGGAAAGTGTTAAGAAAAAATGCGTGATTGTAACATATTCTTCTTTTGCCTCACTTATATTTCTTTTCGCATATCCCAGGTTGAAACGTCGTATTATTTTTTTCGTTCCGCATACCAGGTACGAAACCCACGTGACTGACAAAGAAAGGAAACAAAAAACGTCTATGGGTGACCGTTGACGATCACTAGCCTCAAGACGAAGTATGATCAGCTTCTTTTATGGAGCTGAATCCTCTGTCGCGGGAAATTACTGACAGCGCGTGCAACTGTTGCTACGGCACTTTCGGTGACTGCAAGCACGCTGCCCGCATCCACCCCTGCCGCCGTTTCTTGTCCCAAGGTTGGGAAGGAAACCGGAACAGGCTCACAGTCGGGGTGCTGTCGTTGTTATAGCGGTCCTTGGCGCAGCAGTACAGGTGCCTCTTCTTTTTCCATCAGGTGATCATTTTTGCCTTTGCCGGGCGGCTTCCTTTTAACCGTTGCCATGAAGCACTATTCGAAAGCTACACACAACTGCAGGTAGAAGCGGAGCCTCCAATATAAGCTTCATAATGCCTGTTGATAAAGAGCGCGCACAATACGACGGCAGCTGGCTAACAGTGCGCGTGGCTCCCAGCTGATGATGATAGTGTTGCGGCTCTTTCCCTTTGAAACGGGCGGGCGTGAAGTGAGTTCGTTCCTAAGCCTGATACCTTCTGGGTCTTAATGGCCCCTGATGTACTCCTTTTTTTTTACCGGCCCTCGAGTCTCTTTTTTGATCTCATCTACAGGAGGCTTGTGTAGGTTGATGGAGATCCCGTTCGACTTTGTTGCAGGCCTTCCTGCATGTTCCCCTTGCCCTGTTTCATCTGGTTGTTGCGGTTTCCCTGTTGGTACAAGGAAGCCAGACGCCTCACCGAGCGTCAAGGAGGTCCGAGGATGTGATCTAGAGGAGTCACTGTCCGAACAAAACAAACGTCGTTGTCTGCAGTGTCGTTTGGCGTCGCAGCGGTCGCCGCACCCGCACGCGCTCAGCTCTTGGAACGCACGTGGTACGCGCACATTCGAAGCTGCGCATATCACAGAGCGCTTTTGTGACGCTATAATACTCGAAGCTTATCGTTTATTTGTTGAGCATATCAAATATTTAGCAACGGTCGCAAGCAAAGCCGGCACAGTCAATGGTGCTCCGGCGCATTTGATTTGTTTCATCGACGTTCGAACTCTTGAGGAATACATATTGTGACACAAAACACCGGCTATATTAGTGGTAAATAACAATTAAATATTCGCAGTCGAGCACTGGCTACAAGCGTCAATATTCCTTCTTTTTGTGATTCTTCCACAGATTTGCAGGCATTGGCTGGTGTCAACCAATGGCCGCCGGTGGTTCTACTATTGGGCTCTCGATTCGCGATCTTGACTACTATAATAGAGATCAGTAATAACAATTCTTATCCAATCAATAAACTTTTTTTTGAACGACGTTTATTTTTGCTGACTTGTCTTGCGGTATATCAAGCGAATGCATTTTATTTTTCCTTTATAAGTGATATGTGGGCTGAATGGGAAGGTTCACTCGCTTAATCAAATTTTATTGGCCGCTCGTTGCAAGATGGCACAGCCCAAGTGGGAAGCCCTCTTCAACTCAAACTTAAGTTGGTCCCTCAATAGTGAGGAGTAAGCGTGATAGTGCGTTCCTTGATTTCGGCACGTAACCAAGCCGTGCGTTGGTGTGGACGCTGGAGATCGAGATTGTGTTTTTAGAGCGCAGCTCTTAGGCGCCCGTTTCCGGCTTGAGCGGCATCGGCGTCGCCGTTGGCGTAACCGCGCGGTGCATTATGGGAAAGGTCCCATGATGCAACGCGCGGGGAGGAGGAGGAAGGGGAGGAGGAGGAGGGGGAGAAGGACGAAGGTGAGGAGGAGGAGGACGAGGGGAAGAGGAGGGGGGAGGAGGGGAGGGGGAGTGGGAAGAGGAGAACGGAAGAGGGAAGGAGGGATGAGGACGAGGAGAGGAAGGAGGGGGAGGAGGGAGAAGAAGGAGGGGAGGAGCTTGAAGGATGAGGCGAGGAGAAGCTGAAGGAGGAGGAAGAGGGGAGGAGGAGGACAAAGAGGAGGAAGAGGAGGAGGAAGAGGAGGAACGAGGAGTAGCATGGAGGATGAGAAGGTGAGCAGGAGGGAGCAAGGCTATGCCCTAACATCAGTACCCATCCCTCTTCCTCCTCAAGAGCTACTCTCTAATGCGGCGTCACAGGGTGTTGTAAACGTCTTTCATTTTTGCATCACGATGATAGTATATAGGTTTATAGTTTGGCGCTATTTGAACATCCTTTCGGTTTAATATCCGCCAGCCAAAAAACGTTCTTTATGTTGTCTGTGGTTCGTGTATAATGCAATCTTGCACCTCTGATAAAGAGCTAAATCCCTGCTATTTATAAACTGCAATCCCTGCCCATTTGCGTTTCGTTTCCAAACGCTCAAGCTTAAGTTTAGGTTGTAGTCGCCGAGAATTGAAGAAACGCCGGAAGTGGCTCATTATGTGCACAATCCTTGCTTTGTGATTCGTTCTTAGCCGTTCATATGCGCCGAGAAAGTGAGGGAGAGGAGAAGACGAGAGGGTGAGTGGACGTCTTCATGCCGAGCTCTGGTTGGAAGGATCAGTGTGTAGAGCTAAAGCTGGCTGGCTTTGTCTCCGCTGCACTCGCCGAAAGCGCTGGAACACGAAACGTCGGCCTCTGGCGTTCTGCTTTTGTATTCGAACGCGTTCGACGAGTGACGTGGAGACAAAGGCAGCCAGCGGTCTTAATGGTGGTAGGGAAAAGAGGAGGCCACATAACCGCCTTAAGCCAGGCAGACAATAAAACCACCAAGTGAAGAGGACACAGAGGTGGGAACGTCCCTAAAAGTGACCAAAAAATCACAGAAAAAGCTGTCGGCGCCGGATCAGCTGTCCATTCCGTCCAGTATAGCGACTGTTGTTTTTGGTTACCGTTGGGGGGCGTGACCCTCCAGACCGAAAGTCTTCCCCCGGCTTCACCTCAGGTGGCGTCATGTGGCCTCCAGAAGCTTCCTACCGCTATGCTTTGCCTCCACTGGACTCGTCGAGCGCTTTAGAACGCGAAACGCCGGCGTCTGACGTTTGAAACTCGCATTCGAATGCGTTCAAAGATTGAAGTGGAGACAAAGGCAGCTGACTTTATGTTTACTCACTAATCATTCGAATCAGAGCTCAGCGTTCTGACGTCCCCGCGCGCTCTCGTGTCCGTTTCTCTCTCTCTTTCTCGGCGCAATGGATGATCGGAACTCGATACGCTACGCGCTTTAATGCGAAAGCATTAACAGTCCCATGGAGCGGAGCCGGCGGCGTCTGTAACCGCACAAAAAAGGGCACCTAAATACCCGTGACCGCAAAAAACGGCCCCTAAATTGGCTGCGACGCGCCATATCAGATGCTTTGTCACGGAAGCCGGCACGGCCGCTCGAGTTCAAAGCGGACGCGCCTCGGAAATAAAACGCAAAGAAAAGCACAACAACGCAGATGCCTCGTCAATGAAGCCGGCGGGTGCGCTGAAGGTCAAAGCGAACGCGCTTGAGAGGTAAAACACGAAGAAAAGTACACCAACGCAATGCTTCGTCACGGAAGCCGTCGTGACGTCGGCAAGGTTCGCCGCGCCTTCGCACTGAGGGAAAGCGATGTCCGCCTCAGAGCTGTGTGCGATAGGAAGACGTGGCGCTCTGCTTGTAGGAATGCGCAGAGCGTAAGAATGCTTTCGTATTCCTACACGTGTCTCTGCCGAATTTGCTTTAGCAGTGAACAACTATTGTATTCTTATGAATATATCTAATGATTTAGCTGTCAAGTACGCAGCGAATATTATGATTACGTTTATGATATCAGACAACGCTTAAAACGTGTAATTGTAACTTGTTTTTGAAATGCTGACCTGAAGTGCTGGCAGGTTTCTAGAAGACGTATGCCAAACTTTCATAAATAAAACCCCGATCCATTAACATGTCCTAAGGATATTATGCAGAAATATATACCACAGATAACAGCTACTAATTGGTATAAAATATGTTATTTATTATACTGAATATTTTTTTTATTTATCGCATGAGCGTGCTGTATCCGTTTATAGAATTCAAAGTCAACTTAAATATGGAGAACAAACACTTTTGTGCATTTATAGCGCCTTCGTCCAGTCTTAATCGAGCGGGTGCTAAACCACGTTTAATATCAACTTATATCCAAAACATGTTCTTTAGTAAATTCAAAATATCCTAACTGAGGGACTGAAACGCACAATAGCAAAAAGGAAATAAAAACAAACGCATACTGGGCCCATGGGTAAATTGAACTCGAAAGTCATTGAAAAAAAAAAACAAAAAAAAAACTTATTTCAATTTTTGAGCTATGACACGCTTTTTGTGTAAGGTTGGTCGAAATGCTAGGTACGGTAAAACCTCAGCCATCTGTGTTCAGCCTTTATTTTTACCACTTTTTGTTCACGTTCCGCCCATTAAAAATCACGACGAAAGTGCACAAGAACGCCCCTGATCTCGCTGCTCCCCCGTCTTTTCCGCACAATAAATATCGTCTGCCATTGACACGGTACCATGGCAGGGATTCGTCTCGTCCATAGACGTATTCGCGTACACAGCATCTGAAGCCAGCAGCAGCCGACGACATTTTCCGAAAACCATCTGCCAAAGCAGACGGCAACGCTCGCCGAAGCTGGACACGCAGATGCGGGGGCCGACTCTGAGAGCAAGAAACGGTCGGCTACCGAGCATTTTGCTGTTCCTACCAAGTCTAATCCAAGATCGGGCCAGAGGTTACAATCCATGCTTTCTCAGCGGTGTGAAACAGAACCAGTGGTGAGCGCTCGTAGCGAGGCCTGATTGGAAGCCTAGTGCGAAGCTTCAAACTAGCGTTGACACGTTGGCATTATCAAATAGTATTTGGAACACGCAACTGCACGCCTGAAGTTACCTTTCTTGCTGTTCGCTTCACGCCTGTTTTGTATTCGCATGCTTTTAAGAGCGAGGGTTGGCTGTTTTATGTCCTTTGTGACTTTGCGAAATCTATGTGAATTAATTCTTTGTAAAAATAGATAATTTTGTTTAATGCTTACTAGCATAAAGTTTATGCTTGTATACTAGTTTATGCTTGTTTTCATTGAAGTTTATTTGGAGTACTACATAACAAGGACTCTCATCAATAGTATACATGTAGTTTTGTATGAGGTCAATACTTTCAATTTGTTAAATTTATGCTGGACTGTGTACTCAGGCACCGGCACGCAAGTGCTTTTGTGAGACTGAGTGAAATGTATGAATGCTTTATTTGTGAATAAACTTATCATTCTTATTATGTAACTTAACATCTATAAAGGTACAATAAAATAAAACACCATAGTGGTATAGAGTTTAAGCTACTTTTAGACTTAAGAGTCAGAAAAGGAAACGACTGAATGTAGTGAACGTAACATTAATTTATGTAGGGGCCTAAATATAGGGCATGTCAGCTGAAAGTTTCAACTTGTTCCCTGGAAAAAAGAAGGCATATTGGTAAGTATAAAACAGACCACTTCAGAAAAGGAACTTCGGAAATTAATTTCAGTCGTATAACAGAAGTGTACTTGTTTCTTTTAGTGAAATATAGTAATTCACTTCCCCCGTATCTGTGAAATTAAGAAAATAAGAGCGCCGATGTCATTGGATATAAATACGTGGAACAAGAATCTTACGGTAAATATACTCTCTTATAATAATGTACTTGATACTTCTAAATTTCACTAACATTATAATTGAAAGTAATATACTGTGTGACAGACAAGATTGAAGGGTTTTTTATTTCTTGGCATGTGATAGTTCCTGAAAAGAGCAAACAATACAGTAACATACTGCTGTAGTCCCGTTCGCTTGAGAGCCAATAAACAAAACAAAACTAGTAGTTTTAATGATAAATAAAACCGTACGTACCTCTGTAATTTATAGCGCCTTGCCACTGATGCATTAAATGCGGAGTTATGTTTAAATGACTGCAAATTCAGATGTAAAGTTTGTGTATTTGCAATTTCTGCTTTTCACAGGCAAGCAAACTTCTGCTTTCGTGGGCCAGTACTTTTTTTGTGTTTTCCATGTGAAATAAACATTTTTATTATTATATTACTAATGTTAATATTATTTGTTATTATCATTATTATTATTATTATTATTATTATATTATTATTATTCAGATATACAATAGTAATAAATCAATTGATAGTGTGGGTGGGCGACCCATAGAAGACTTCAGCATCCCACTGAACATATCACTTTGATGCTATTAGGAAAGTAATTCACTGAACGTATTAAACTCTCCTATTGCCAAAACATGTCTAGAACGGGGAGTGAATCCTTAGTAAATTATAACAAAACCAGAAATTCCATGCTCTCTATGGTTTCAGTCTCACCTTGGAGGGGAAAAAAACCGGGGGGGGGGGGGGGGGGGAGACGACATGAGCACGCACTAATATTTGTCGCTTATGGAGAATTGGGGAGGGCTTGAACATCGAAGCCGCACACGAAAAGAGCACGTTGATGAAGCAATCACGTCATTGAAGGTGACTATATTCGCATACGGAAAATTAAAATTAAGTTACATACCCGTTCTAGAATCGAAAAGACCAACGTAGAAATAGCGAAGAATCCCTCTTGAATTAGACACCTTCCTAAGTTGTTTTCTCAAGCCTTCCAAGAACGTCTCCTCTTTGCAAAAATATTCACGAGACACATAAATTGTGCCGCTTTATTTTGGTCGGCCAGGCAACTGGCGTAACAAGGCTCGAAGCCGTAACACCGACAGGGGAAACAAAAAGAACCGCAACATCAGCCCCGTTTCCGGAACGAGTTCATCTGAATAGTCAAAACCCACCCAGAAACCAGGCGGGGGCGCTCCGCCTCCTTATCATCCTCGACAGCGCGCGCACGCGCCCACTTCAAAGAAAAAGTCCGCCCCTCCGACTTCCCAAGACATCGGCAAACTTCGGCCGCAGCAGCGAGCACCCGTGGCAGGGGCGGCGGCACGACTCACTCGAGCAGACATGTTTACAACGCACGCCTAAATCAAGCCGGGACACAAGCAGAGCGCGCGCGAGGCTCGGCTCACGTGCAGCGGCGGGGCTGCGGCGGATCGCGAAGGCAGCATCCCTGACAACACGGGCGCTGCTGCGCGAGGCCTGCAGTGCGCCGGCGCTTCCCCGCACGCCGGCGTCGACGTCAGCGGGCGTCCGTGGAGCGGCGGCGCGTCGGACGCTGCGCCTGGGCCAGAGACCCGGGGCATCGCGATCGGGCCGGAGAGCGCCGCAGCCCGCTCGAACGGCGAAGAAGACGACGTGCTGCACGCAGCCGGACCCGAACCGAGAGGGCGCAGGAGGGGGTCGCAGCGGGCAGGCGCAACGGCGACCGTCGTCGAGCTCGGCTCGCGCGGTAGCCACCAGCGACTCGGGGACCATGGATAGCGGCGGCGTCATCTACCTGGAACAGCAAGCCCTGCAGCAGCCGCAGGTGCCGGCCGTCGTGGCCCCGGCGGCCGTGGTGCCGCCGCCTGTGGTGGTGGTGTCGGCGGCGGCTAGCGGCAAGCCGCCGGCGCCGGCGCCACCCGTGGTGGTGGCGCCCAGTCAGGGGCCGCCGCCGCCGCCCGTGGTGCCCATCCACCACCCGGCCATGGGGCCGCACCTGGTGAACGACCAGGCACGGTACTCGAACCCGCCGGGGCACCGCTGGATGTCGCAGACCACCGCCGCCGGTGAGTGGACGCCGCGCACGTCTCGGTGCCGGCACTTTGGAAGACTCGCGAGCAGGAGCGGAAGCTCTCACTCAACAAATGGGGGAAAAAAAATCATTTGAAGGTTGTTTTGTACTGGGGCTTTGTGAGGGCAGCGTCAACCGGTGGTTCCACATCGTGTGCGCTGTTCTCTAATCAGCCACACGTATAATTTCAAGACTCTCAAGCAAGAGCATGTGGTCTCACTCAACGGATAAGGAGGAAGAATGGTACTCTAGAGTTATACTCGCTTGTATCTAAGGTCTGTGCCCGTGATGCGTCAGACTCACTCTGCCAGATGTCTGGAAGTTCCCACAAATTCAGGTTTAATGACTCGCAATCAGCGGGAGCCTGCCCCTCTGATGAACTGCAGCGTTGCCTCCGTGGATACATCTTTGTTCGTCACCGCATCCCATAAACGCGTGCTCCAGATCGACGTTCCTATATCCGCAGATACGATGTCCACCTGTTTACGGCTCTGTGAACGTGATGATAGGTCAGTGATCATTTAGACCCTTCGAAACGGTCTACATTGAGAATTGACTGGTCCCTCTATAGTGAATGGACGTCGTCACGTGAATGGAAACGGAATGATTTGGAAGGGCGATTGCTGACCGAATTTCTTAAGGTGCATTTTGTCATTTCTTGACAAGGCTCCGCGGAGCAACCATGATTCAACGGTTAAATACGACGGAGATTGTCAAAAGGTAGTCATTTGATTTAAAACGAAACTACAGATAGTGTTCACAGTTGCCGTTGAGAATCGTGAACTGGCCACAAGAACAACCCAGGTTATTGTTAGATAGGTTGTACAGTATAGGGATTCGAGGTAGGGCATATGACTTGGTTAAAAATTATCTTCTGGATAGATATCAGGTAGTGCGACTAGGGACGAAATACAGTACAGCAATGAAGGTTAAGCAAGGTGTACCCCAGGGAACGGTACTAGGTCCTCTTCTTTTTAATCTATACGTGAATGAGATATCTCAAGTAAAACTAACAAGTAAATTATTTCAATTTGCAGACGATACTGTAATTGTATTTGCACACAGAAATTATGAGATCGCCGTAAGGGAAATACAGGAGGATATCCATAATAATCTTCAGTGGTACCGTAAAAATCAGATTATTGTAAATACCTCAAAAACTCAAATAATGTGCTTTAGAGACCCGAGAAAAAAAATATTAGCTAAATTACCCATTAAAATGCACGAACAAAACTGCATTAACTGTTCATGCACAGCAATAGAGTACGCCGAAAATGTCAAATACCTTGGAATGCACATAGACAACCATCTTAAATGGAATACTCATGTTGAACAAGTGTGTAAAAAATTAAGGGTACTCACGGCTCATATATTTCACATCCAAGATATAGTTCCGCATTCTGTACTTCGAATGATTTATAATTCACTAGGAAAATCCGTAATACAGTATGGAATAACGGTTTATGGACACTGTGCTCAATATCTACAAACAAAAATAGAAACTCTTCAAAAAAAGATATTTAGAAAGATTTGTGCCCGAAGTGGAGAAAGCAATTATACAGAGTGTAGGTGGAAAGAATTGGGAGTAATATGCTTTAATAATCAGTTGAAATATGATATAATAACAAGAAATGTTTTCAAAAGTTGTCATAAAAAAGAAATTATTAAGGAAAGAACGCTGCGTCCTAACAGGAAATATACTGTACCATTAATAAGCACGAAATATGGCGAGAATGTATTATGTACTGAAAATTTTCAATGAATTACCCGATGATTTGATTGCATGTAAAAATCCCTGTGCCATTAAAAAACTAACACGACAATGGATCAATGCGCAGTAGAAAAAAAAATTAATGATTCATATGGGATTGATAAAAAATGACCTCTCCTTCGACCCAGACTACGCATAAATTGCAACCTGAGTTTTATTTTTTGTAGATATGGACTGAGGGAAAGTTGTTGAATTGTACTGCTAAATTGGGTTAGTTCCACCTGTTATTGTTATTGTATTATTTTCATATAGACTGTGCCTAATCAAACCTTTCTATGTATATTCGTTTTAACTCATAGTATGAGTTACAGTGTCTAGGGCGTATATATTCAAACACAATGTGTTACACAATTGAAGGAATCTGTTTTGACCTGTCGCGTCCCACGCATAAGCCTCATCGGCTTATGTGGGTGTTGAGCGAAATTCACTCTGACGAAAAATAAAAATTGTGTTGTATTGTATTGTATTGTAACGCGATCATTACATCTGGACCCACACGTGCTCCTGGCGTGAGCGTAGTTTTCTTCCTTGGTGCCCAGAGCCGTACATGTTTGAATTTCGGACATAACTTTGGGGCATGTCTCAGCTGCATGAGAACTTGCACTTCCTAAGCACCCCTGACCTTCTGGTGAAGAGTAAGCGAGTTTCCCAATAGAGTTTTGGTATGTTCGAGCGAACGTCTTTTTCCCCGGGCAGGTATAATTTTGCCTCTTCAACTATCGTTCTTTGTCTGGCTGATAATGTTTTATTTTATGCATATGTTTTGTTCATTGGTAACGGAATGTCCGTTTTCCTGGACGGAAAGGTTCGTAGCATCGTTTTCTATGAGCACGAGAGATAAGTTAGTAAACTTCATTGCAGTCTAGGTAAAAGGTAATAACTCTGCTTCGTCACAATTCTGATTTTATTAGAAATAAACCAGAGCATTATTCGTTATTAAGAAATCGGCAATCATTTTCACAGTTAGCTGAACATTCTCTGAGCCATTTCTAGACCATTGTAATGCCTCCTTCACTGTGGGCAAATTCTAAAGAACAGCCAGTGGAAAACTAAAACGTGAAACGCTAACGAAACTCCGGCAATTCATATAAACTACAACATTAACATGAATGGCCAATTTGTAGGGTTTAAAGTAGTCCGCTTATTCTTCGTCCATAACAGATTGAAGACCACTTAGGGAAACAACCCACAAGTAAATAGGCAAAGTGCAAACAATAAGCATCAAACATGAAAGCTATCTAAATTCCCAATTTGCGTAGTTCATAGAAGACTCCCTGATCAATAGTCATTAGACGATTCTAATAATTGATAACTATTGTGATGACTGTTTTGACAGTCAGGACAAGACACTCAGAGGACTACTTACCCGTCGGTCAGGCCTCCTTTTGACCAGTAGCCAAATATTGTCATAGACGAACACACTGACTTCTGAAGGTTTTATTAGATATTGTTTCTTAAAACTCACACGAATAGTACTAGCTCACGCCGCGGATAAAGGCTCACGTAAATTATTGAACGTGGAAGCTTTATTCGTTCAGGATTCGGCGTTTTCCTCGATTGACAAGGAGCACAGGTATTTTATTACCGAGTTATCTTAACATTTTCACGTTATTAACTTGTATTATTCTATAACTCGGGGATTTCGAAAATCACCACCGCTTCGTTTAAAACTTTAATCACAGTACCTGGACATGCTGGGGTTAATCACAAAAATCAAGAATTGGCGATAGAGATAAACAATTTAATGTTTACTGTCTTTCGCGGGTTTCTTTCTTGCGCTGAGATTTCTTTTTCTTTCAGTTTAACGGTTTACGTGTAGATAAAAGAAATACCGATAAAAAAAATTCACTGACAATCCGGTTTTCTAGGCCAATTGAGTTCTTACTGAATATTCAATTACACTACACGTGCATTGTTCTGTATAGTATGACTGAATTTATTATCTTTATATTGTTTATATTAAGAATTAAAAAAATCCTTCATGCTTTCATACTTTTAAACAAAAACCAGCAAACTATTTTTTTTTAGATCTGAATTGAGCTGAACTAAGATATACAACCTTTTTAAACGCAACAATCGAAACTATTGAAACATCGTGGGGTGTTTGTAACTTCTCCTTAGGGGTCTCCTTCAGCTGTTTCAATTTAAATCTAAACCATCATAAATTTTCGTCAGCGTTCAGTTGCCTTCGACTTAAATATCGAGCTGCGAAACCTTCAGAAGGAGTTAAAAACTTACCCTCTTTTTTGTTTATCAAGGAGCGAATTGTACTAAGACTTATTTCCATAGAGACCTTTGGAGGGAAGACAAACCACAGTAAGCACAAGAGCAAAGTACAGCAGGAAACAATAAATACTCCTTGAATTCGGCTTACTCACGCACGGACATTGAGAAAGGAGGAAGTAAAAAAAAGATGCAGTCAGGCCTTTAATTAACGGAGACATCGCGCCTCTATTGCATTACCTTCCAAACAATATCGGCATTGCCACTTAACACAACTCACTGATTTGGCATGAGTCGTGCGTAAGAATTCAATCTAAATAGACCAATTTTCCTTTGGGACAGACGAGTACAAGGGTATTATTTTTGTTAACCAGAAGTTATGAGATGTTCTTCACACGCAAAAACAAAAACCTAGAGGTTTTATTGAAACTTTAGAAAAAAAGGAACAGGAAGAAAGGAATAAGATCAAAAGTGCGGTGACGGACGAGAGCTACTTGAAATAGAAAAATCAAAGCAAATGGTGAAAAAACTGACTTCCTATTTAGAAAAAAATGTAGGCATCTTTTTTTTTTTTTCAAGAGAAAGCCATGGAAATGAGCTTACTGTAACAATTTTTTTGGTGTATTTTTTTCTTAAACCGTTACAACATTAGTCGAGAGCTTCTTGACAAAGTAAGGCCTTCCTTGAATAGAAACCTGTAATTAAGGTATTTATTTTTATAGAATGAGAAGAATTATACTTAATTAGCAAACCTATTTAAGGCAAGCATACTATGCTCAGGCTGATTAGAAAGCAGATTTTGCACGGACGACCGCACTGCTTTAATTAGTGTAGAAGCGAACAGAAAAAAAAAAAAAAATGTCCGTGACGCCGATGTTTGCAGTTTGAATTTTTGAACATCTGTAACCTAATTAAACAAACTTTTATACAAAAGAAACAGATGTTTAAGGGAGAAATAAAGAAATAAACACGTACAGATCCCTAATTGGTCGAGTGAAGCGTTTAACTGAACCCTACCCAGTTTCAAATGCATAGGTTATTTTCTCTAATATTATTAATCATGCTGCTTAAACAAAACGAAGTATTATTCGTTCTTCAAGAAGTATCTATATTTGTTTCTGTATATTTGACATTGTTTAACACAGACTGAATTATTCGGGTTTAACAAAATGGAATACGTATCCTTGAAACCGTCGTCCTTTTTCTAATCACTCTTCCGCTCAAAGTTTTATCTTTTTATTGCTCTCACACTGATTTACCCCTTTTTCATTCTATAATGCTTTCTGTCGGGTAAAAAGGGCAGTTTCGTCTAGTTTATTAAGCATAGTTGTTGCAGAATAGCTGCATAAAATATAGTAATAAAGATTTCCCAATAAATGTTTTATTTGGCGGTTTTTATAGAAGTAAACATCATTCGTAAATTTAAGCAATTTATATAGAAGTGTGAGATGTTGCACTTTAAAAAAAAAAGATATATGCCACAATGAGTAGCCCTTGATAGCAATCACACTTAGCAAGCATGCTAAGTATGAATACAAAGCACCTAGAAATGCAAGGGAAACTACACGTTAACTGGATATTCTTTTGCAAATGTAAACTTTTGAGAATTTGAGAGAGAAACTTTGACAAAAAACACAAAAATATAATAAAAAAAAAACAGCAGCATTGTGCGCTGTACAATTACTTTGTCACTCTCGGGTCTACAAAATGTTGAATGTGTGTTAGCTTTGTCAATGCCGGCAACAAATTCTAAATTATTTTTCGTGGACTAATAAATTTGAGGAAAATAATTTATCATTAGCAGCAGCAGCACCATTTCTGTGTGTGTGTGTGCTCAATAAAAGAAAAGTTGGCTAGACTATGACAACACTGCGGGTGTACAGGAGAGCCAAACAGGATTAACGAAACACTGTCTACTCGTCGAATAATTAATCATGCTTTAAACAGCTTAAAATTGATAAGACCCAGAGATGTACAACCCCAAGAAGGGGTGCAGCCTTGGCTCAAAAAAGGGTTTACTTCTCTTTCCAGTGTATCCTTAAGATCATTGAAGTTTATTACGCTCGTCTAGGGAAATGGCTATTTAAATGTAATTTACAAAGATTGCTGCTTATAACAGCGTGTAATGATATACCTAAATACAATCTCAGCAAAAGTTTATCTTAATTTTTGTGATTTTACTGATAGCTATATATTTCCGTGTGGGTACTAGCGAACGTTCATGCAAGAAGATTCATACATATTCAGTGCGTTGAAGTTTTAGCTCTGGACTGTTTTTCCCGGCAAGGAGCTGTCATGGTGCTAAGCGATCTCCAAATCACGTTATCTTAATAAAATTTTCCATACTTCGGCAACTTCTTTGCTGTATGTGTGTGTGTTCTTGGTACAAGCAAACGTAGTCATCATAGTTCGATATTCGGGCGAGAGATATGTTCCACTTTCGCCAGTGTAAGGTCCCGCGAACACGAATTTCTTTTCGCTTCCCCGCGGTGTTCTTATTTGGTCTGGAGGGATCGCTGAACAATCGGGGAAGCTGACTGAAATATTCATACTTCGATCCGACTTGGGCGGCGATACTAATGAATTCTTTTCTTCCTTGTGTATTTTAGTTCCTGAATTACACAATGAAAGTCTGGTGCCTACGACAGAACAAAACGCACAGCGCAGATCAGCAGTTCGCCGGCTCAAAAACGAGCAAATAAGAAGAAACAGAAATATATATATATTGTTCACCACGTCGCATCCATATGTTACTTGCGCTGGTTCACTTCAAAACTTGTTTTCTTGCATAACAAAGTGGCGATAAGAGTAAAAAAAAAAAAAAGATGGAAAGAAGATGCTTAAATGAACTTGCATCGACAAAAGGAGACTATACGAAAAACAAAATAGAAATAAACCCATAAAAGCAACCTAAAGTACTGATTACTCCACTACGCGTACCCTGATTGCAAGACTGAGAGGCGGTAGAGGCTGGAAATATTCAGGACATTTTTTTTTGTAGATTTTTCGGGGAAAAGTAAAAGTGGGCACCCTTCGTCGGGGGCGAGGGCACGAGAATGGAACACGACTTGATTGAAAGTTTCAGCATCTGCGGATCTTTGTCGCCGGTGCGTGAAAGGAAACGATTCGAATTCTCAATTAAGAAAAGGGTAATTAAGGCTTATTAGCTCGTTTAAATCGCCATTCATCTTGCATTTTCTTTCTTTCGCCAAAATGAAATTCAAAGTCATCTCCCTACTTTCAAGTAAGGACCAAACCGGAGAAGAATGGGAACGGAATTTCAATTATAAGGTCTGTCTCTTCTGGCGCTTATCTCTGCCAGCCCTGGCGTTATTTGGCATGTGGCTCAAAAAACAAAAAAGAGAGAGAGACGCTCCGAATATTCTGTACTCCTCATTGGGATGAATCCTACGGCGCCGTAAGCCCAAAGCATCTTGTTGTTGATTGCAAACTCGAACGCCTTTGCAATTAAATTAGATTCCATCAGACTCCTTCACGCTCTGAGTTGTGGATCGTGCTCGCCAAAACTGTAAATTTTCTTAAAAGGCTAGCTTAGGTTAGGTTTTGTTCTGGAGATAAATGTAAATTGATTCCCCTCTGGAAACGAACGCAAATCTAGTTACGAGCGCGGTGTGCAGATCATAAACGACACTTGGTGACGTAGAACATCTACCACGTTTGAGTAGATCAACCAGAGTATTATCAACTATTTGTCATAAGTTAAGAACAGTTTTAGACTAGCTATCCTCGGACCTATTATTGCAAAAATCACGTATTTGAGGAATGAGGCCCCTGGCGTCTACTTTCACCTGAATTTGCGAAGAACGAACCATGGGTATTTATGGAATCACCCTTGCGCATGAGGGAGCGGAACAGTTATCTTCCATAAAAGTATTTTTTTGCACAGCTACTGAGTACACATCGGACATCGAACACATCCATGTTCCGACCTTCGTTGTTTGCTACGTGCATGTGTTAAGTGTACTCTTGGTCCTTATTCATAAAACAATGTATGATCAAGCCGACACTGGGGCTACTTCTGCGGACGGTGTGCATTAACCTGTCTAGAGAGCCTTGTGTGAGGAATTCGTATAATAGTTTCTGAGGCAAGCCTAATGTGCTCTTGAGCGATACGCTCGGTTTTAACGTGAAACGTTCTTTGGCTAGGTATTCGGCGTTTGCGTGGCCGGGAGGTTCGGCACTGATTGGTACTGAGTGGGGGGAAGAGGCCATTGCAGTAAGAAAGCGTGTGCACCAGGCGGCAACCGAACGCACACCATTTAGATTATTGAGCGGGTGTCTGTTCAGCATGTTACGAGACATCGCCGTGGGTTAAGCTGCTATTTGGCGTGAAAGCCATGTGGGGCATCCGCTCCGCGTCTGGCAGATAGCACCTTCACACCCTGTACTGACGTGTTTAAAACCCGGGTTTTGCGCCGGTATCTCGATTTCAGAAATTGCTGTCGAGTGTACATGCCACGCGTTAAGGGCCAGTCCCTAAACTAACCAATGACGAGCGCCGTGAACGTAGACGCCACACGTTTCACGTGCAACACAATTGCCAGCAATTGGCGACGCATTTTGCGATTAAATATAAATGTAACTACCTCGAACGTAAACATTCCACAGCAATATGTGTGGCTACGGGAAATAATGTAGTAATAAAAAAAAATCGTTCAACTCATCAATAAAAATAAAATAGTCAACATTTCGAACCCCACTCGGCCTCTAATTTGAGGGGTGACCACGGATACGGTTATTGACGAGCAGTATGCTTCTGATTTTCCTTACACGACGCCGTTTTTCAATGAATTGCTCATATGACGAAGCCCGTTGACGAATGCGGAGGATTGCGCTGGAACGCCATACGTTATTAGTTGAGTACGGTTTTTAATCGTATATTACAAGCACAGTTCTCCTGCCGAACCATATTTGCAACTGCGTTTCCCTTTTATCAGAATTACACAAACCGAAAAAGGAACCAGTGTCGGAACCGTCGCAAAACGAGAATGAAACATTCTTCACGACACACGCTTTTTTATTTATTTATTTTACAAGAAGAAAAAAAGAAAAGTGAAACTTATTTTAGATTTCCGCAACGCATATAAGTTATGTTTGACATTTATGTTCATGCTGGAGTCTCTGACATATCAACAGTGTTTCATCTTGGGAGTCACAAAGTACAGACAAGCGTACCGCCACAAAGCAATATCTATGCGAGCGAGCTGGCTGAATTTCCTCCAATATTACACGACAGAATCTGACAGGCTTCCTCGTAATTCGTGTTCTTTCGGTGGAAATGAGGACGGCTCAAATGCCCGCCCTAACTATAAAAAAAAACGCCATCTTTCTTCTTGATTTTTTTGCTTTGAAACTGGTTTAGGAGCAAAAAGGAGAGACAATAAATTGAAGCCGCACTCTGACAGCCAACTAGAACGACTGCGCGGGTGCGTAATGGCCCGGGGCATTCTTATCACCACCCAGGAGCTAGCTGCCGATGTCAGGGAGCCGCCGCAAGTTGAGTGTGGGGAAGCGGTGTGCTCTACCAATTCGAGAAAGAGACCAAGTATATTTTAAATTAGCTTTCATTTTAACGAAACATTTTTGTCCTCCACATAATCTCTTTTTTCTAGTTTCTTTTCATTTTGATTCCGAGTAGCAGGTTTCGAATGGGTTAGTGATTGAGGTTCTGAAGTAAATTACGAAAAAGTCTTTTTAGCGCGAGACAAAATTGTCTGACTTTTACACTGCGACTTGGTTAGTAGTGACGATTGCATAAACAAATTGCGACCGTAGTTTCAGTTTATAATCACCGACAACGTTTCTTCAGCTGTTCCCGACTATCGAAATATCAATGTGACGTTAATGGAGAAAAGTTTTTTCGTTTTTTCAAAACTCAAGATAGAGTGGTTTTATTCGCATCTTGTTTTTATTATGCCACACAGTGGCGTAGGCTGGTTTCTTGTTACTGTGGAGTGACTGTAATGACCCAATCACATTTCTAACTAAATTATTACTCATTGCTTTTGACTGAAAATACGTTTTTCAAGCAATATGGGATGATGTAAATAAAAACCCATTTCGATCATTTATTTTTATCGTCTACGTTAAATTTTATATACCTGTGTGCGAATTCGCACTATGTGTTTAGCGTTAGCCAGATAAAACTAACCAGTATTAACGCTCCTCAAACATTATTTAACTACCGCGAAGCAGTCAGACCTTTATACGAGTTTAAAGCTACTAGTAAAGATGCTATACGTTGAATCTTCAGAACCTCTGGCTCGCGGAATGAGGCATTTATAGAGACAAAAATGACTCGATTACATTACCCGTGTTAGGCAACAAAAGCAAATCGAACCCCGCATCCCTAATGAACATAAAATGCAAGTATAGTTATTACGAACCTTGCTGAACGAAGGGCGTAGCGAGCCCCAAAGATTACTATTATCGGTCCGGAGCCACTGAGATGCAGAATTCAGCGATAGGAGCACAGAAGAACAAATCACGAAAAAAAAAGCGTCAATTTAATAAACCACTCCCTGAGTTTCATGAATTGTCTGTGATTAGTTATGTACAGGGTGTAAAAAGCAGAAAAAAATGTGTTTTTTTTTTTCTGAAAAAATAAACTACTTATTGCCGAACGCTCGTTATGTGCCCGAATGTAGTGCTAGAGATGCGGACTAGATGCCAGTTTCAACTAGCCATTATCTTATTCAAAAGTTGTAAATTATTTTCTCAAATTTTCAGTCGGAAAATGCCGGCCGACAGAAGTCTCGAATACACGGAATAGACACCTTTCGAAAGTCACGTGCCCATTACTAGAAGTTCGGAACCACTGCAAAATGGAGAAACAACTGACATCGCGGAACGTGCGAGTCATTCCATAAGATAGCGAACGTCTCGGAGCGCGACCAACGCTAGGGGCTCACGAATAAATCAAACCGTGTCGAACGTGCAACGTCACTGCGCTCATCACCTTTTTCTGTAGGTATGTTTTTGTCTTCTAAATCAACCAAACGAATCAAGTGTGCCGTGATATTGCGGTTTTTGTCCGCCATTGTACAGGGTATTCCATAGCTGCCAACAAAGGGCAGTCTTTCGAAAGGGGTCTATGGAGGACTATGCTGACGTGGCGAAAGGGGTCTATGGAAGAAAACAGCCTACATGTTTGTTGGCAACCTGTGTGTATATATGCCTAAGTACGTTTGGACAGAAGTGCATTAATATGGTTTGATTAATCAGCACGCCGTATGTTTACGTGGACGCCCGAAACAAACCGGTCTTTCGAGTCCATCTGTCTTAAAAGATAAGGATCTATCGCCCGGGATTGGCGCGCTGTAGCGCGTCGCAGTGCCCAAATGACGGTAATCGATACTTGTGAAGATTGACCGCGACCTGGTAATACATGCTGTCCCCGTCCGCGTCCGTAGAACACGTTTTTAATTAAGTCTCGCGCGCCGGTGTCCCATCCCCGTCACGAGAACGGACACCTCGGACTGAGCTGCCGCGTCGCTGGACGATATCTTAATTAAGAACCCGGGGTTGGCGGGCTCGCCCATTTCGGGACGCTGGTCACATGGATATGTGCCCGCTTTCCCTTCCGGCAGTGACTGACATTGGTACGTTATGCCGTTTTTTTTTTTTTCTTTTAATGCTCTAGCGATGCTGGCAGCCTCTTGATTTTGTTTTTACTATATTCAAACTTGAACTTGTTCAAGTTTGAAGGTGGATGGATGTTGCCTTATCGCGTCGACCTGTAAAGGTTGTCAACGTCTTGCATTGTGTGATGGAGACTGTGGCGCTAGAACTGTATAGACCTCATCCTTTTTTTTTTTGGTGTGTTGGTGGACGTGACCTTGAGATTGACACTATATAAGGAGGTGGACTAAATAAACGAGTTAGCTGAGTTTGAGACGTCGTCCTGTCTATTTACTTTCCCTTCTACGTTTTGATGTTTCTTCTCTACCCCAGTCTCAGGTTAATTCAGCAGGGTATGTCGCAGGGCAGAAAAGTGAAACACTTATAGAGTCTAAATAACTATATATATATATATATATATATATATATATATATATATATATATATATATATATATATATATATATATATATATATATTTGCTTTCCTGCAGAAGATGGAGACGGCCAATTATGGCAAACATCAAAAAGACCCAAGGGAACGACGCATCTCGCAGTACGAATTGACCTGCAAAATGGAATGCGCGCAGAAAGAATCCACAAGTGTGATGTCATCCGTGTTATCCTTGAGCATATAGCTTCTTTTTTTTTTTGCGTTGTATTCCGACTTCTGTCATTGATTCTTCGCGATTGACCGTCTTTGTGTTCTGCAGCAAAGTAAACCCACATTCCAGTTTTTTTATTTATTTTTTTAGCGTGAATTAGCTCTTGCCGCTTTTGTGTCCAAGTCTAGGATGCCGCACCGATATAGCGCGCAGTCGCCTATAGCACGCTCCGCGTGCAATCGGCGGCTTTTCATTGAGCGGGGACTTTCTCCGGTTTACGCTTGGCTTCAGTAAAGCGGATGACTTAACTATAAATATTCTGCTTTGTGCACCACCGGGAGCAAAGTAAGTTCCAGGAGAGACATCGGCGGGCCCTGCAAGATGGTCAGAGAGGAGCAAGGGACTCTGCGACCCCCTTTTCCGACCATGTTCACAAGCGCCAACGATGATTGTTTGATAATAAATCAAGAATAATTTCACGATACATAAAATAAAACCTCTTCACGCGATGTTTTGAAGCAAACGAAATGTAAACTAAATGTGACATAAACGTTTTATGAAAAGCACGTAGGAAGACGGTGATGTAATTCACTTAAGTTCATTGAAACATTTTTGTTTGCTAACGCAACAGTCGTTTATTTTAATTATTTTGCTTCGACAATATTCAGAGTTATATAACTTGAGTTTCGTAGCGGCCTTCATATCGTCTCGTGGCCCGCTTGTCGTCGTCATATTTTTTTTCGTTGCTAGTCTCACTTCAAGTTTCAACAGGCCAAAAAATTTCGAGTGGTTTGACGAAACAAGCGAGTACGTGAATACTTCATTTTATGGTTGTTTGTAGAGCGCCTAAACATACGGATTTTATATGTTCATTTCGTATTTGGCATCGTGGTTTCTACAGCTAGTTGCTGAAGAAAGTAAAAAAAAATGTTTTCTTGATCGCGAAAGGGTCTCAGTTATAGAGTGCTTATTTCTGAACCAATGAGTGATGTATTAGGGACTACACAAAACAAAAAGACACACACACACATATATATATATACGCACATGCATACTCTCTCTAGGCAGGCAAAGGGTTTGTACACTATCACACACATACATGAGCGTCTACAGCACACGAAGGCATACCCGCTCGTACACAGGTTCACATGCGCATACACAAGCAAAGGCATACAGAAAGAGAATGATACATGTGCGTTTCTCATACAGGTACTCACACACGAATACTTTCACACGCGCATGTACATAATGCAAGGACAAACACACATGGCCACATACAAACATACAGGTAATCTCATATGCAGATTTTTATACAAATACGCCCACACGCCCACTTACATAATGCACATTCGCAGACAGATATACAGTCACAAACGCAAGGGTACACACACATAAAGGACAAACATGCAGGTTCACACACTGGTATGCACACACGGATACAAACAAACACACATACACCTACGTGCTCCTTCAAATAAAGAAACACTCAAGAACGCTCAAACGGACGCACTAACACATAAAAGAGCCTTCCCACAAAAGGTAGAAAAATTACCAGACAATCTTTGTAATGAACCCTATCTTGCAGACTACGAGCGTCAAAAAAAAAAAAAAATGTTATGATGACTGACGAACGTTCGACTCCCCTTTCACTCCACCCTGCAGTATCACATTCCACAGCCGAAGAGGCGACCCGGTGAAACCTTGCCAGTCGGTCACAAGGAATCTCATGCCAGACACACATAGACGAAAACCGAAGGCTCCCCACTACTCCCGAACGACTTCCGACCATTCCTTTGTGCCCCCGTTTTCGGGAAGCCTTCCCGTCCCCCACCCCACTTCGATTGTTCGCGTCCCTCTCCCCCTCTTCCGTGTATCGCCCAGTTGTCCCAAAGAGTCAACCTCTTCCGGCCAATGTCACTCGTACGCAACGCGCGGCAGCAGGAGCCCGTCGCCTTCGATCTCCTCATATATATACCGTTCCAAAAGGGGAAACCTGGGAGTTGCTTTACAATGCTCCGCCATCGGCAGAGGAAGAAGCAAAGAAGAAATAAAGCAAGATGCGGGAATTCTGCCGACCGCTAGGAGGAAGAGGATGAAGAAAAGAGGATGAAGAAAAAAAAAAGGGGGACACACAGCTTGCTTGTGTGGGGTGAAAGCTGAACAGAGAAAAGAAGAGGACCAACTTTCATTTCATTCTCCAGGTTTGTTTTCGAAGACTACCGGAGATGTTCGAATCGGGAGAGCACACAACGTGTAGCGAGGCGTGAAGTCATTTGGATGACCTGGTTTGCACACTGGCACGTGCGTGTTGAAGCGCCTGTTGGTTTTGCGTGTCAGCACACATCCGAGCAGGGTGGACCGGTTCAACGGAAGGGGGCTGTCTATCGAATTCGAAAGTCTGACGATCTAGTCGTACTTGTTTATGATTACTTGGGACGAACCTAGCGGCGAGCGCAGGACACAGTGTTATCGGTGGGTTTCCTACAGGCACTGAAAATTTAAGAAACACACGACGTGGCGAGCCACAGCCATCTTATTATCGCTTTTCAGGCCACTTCCGGCCGCCATGACAGAGGGAGGGAAATACTTCAGGAAGATCTGCTATGTTTACTTTGTGCTTGGGTAGGTGCGCGACGACTCTCGGTTTACTAGCGAGCAATTCCATGAGAGCTACACTCTTTAAATGCCCCAGTGTCGTGCTCTTAACTTTCCGATGCGTACCGCCACGAGCGAAATGCCACAAGTGAAGTTATTTCGAGACGAGGGGTGCCACCGACGCCGCAGCACCTGGGTGATCGCAGAACAACAGCTTTGGCAGATGGTGCTAGCCTACATCAATGCGTTGTCGAAAGATGGCGCAACGCGACGAACGCGAGTATCCGGCGCCGGCGGCGGTGGCCGCCTCGACCTACCATCGCCGTACAACGATGGGTCATTACGGCACGTACGAATGCAATGTGCACAGCGCTCCGGGAAAACAAACCTTGAATACTGAAACATGAGTGTCCAAACACTAGAAAATTGAATCACGGAAACTCGCATCGTGTTAAAGGAAGCGTAATACAAATTTTCGGAATATTGTCCGCTAAAACCAAGACCTGGCTAGGTGACCACTGAATGGTAGATCGGGAGACATCTTCAGGCCGTGGGAAAGTAGGTGCCCATCGCCGATGCCTTGCCGTTCACGAGGTAGTGGAACGCGTTTAGGGATTTTTAGGTTTTAATTCATTCTCAGGCATATGAACCAGGCGAGTCGAGTAGGTAGCCCTGAAGATGCGCCCACGATACCTTCAAATGGTTTTTCCTTTCTTTGAAGAACAAATGATCTTCTTTCTTTTCACCCAAGATGTCAGGAAGGCATGTCGATCCCGTATACGTAGATTTCAGGAGGTACCGCAGTTATTCGTCGGCGGTGAGACATTTAAAGTACGCGCTACTCACTGAGGGTCCTCAAAAACAAGCAAAAATAATAATCAACCGGAAGTATCCCACTTCCCCCAAAAGTTCAGCCATTATTTGTTGTTGTTTTTTTGTTTACGTCCGCACACCCTGTATAACGTCGGGAAAAGGGCGCGAACTTTTTATAGTGGGTGAGGAACGTGCCGGCGTTGCGTTATCTAAGTGACGTCGAAACTTTGCAATTCTCTTTTTGTGATAAAAAATAGAATCTAGAAAACATTAATTTTTTTTCCCGTAAAGGACGAGCATGTTGTTAAAGGGGTACTCCGGCGTTTTTTTCAAGGTCTCCGATTTTCTTGAAATTTTGCTAAGTTAAACAACAAACACCGTTAAAATAGAATCCCAAATATTAGGTCAAAATATATTTTTTTCGCGAAGTTATCGAATTTACAGTGTTGGTCCTCCCCGTGTTTTTTAAACTGAAAGTCTCTACTGCCAACAACGAAAAAGTAACGTGATTGGAAGGCAGCGGCTCACTCTTTGGACTGTAGTATTTGTTCCCAACTGGTTCGAAGCAGCTTCATGGCGTCAAATGAATGCTTTGGAAGGTCGCTCCAGTACCCTCGCTCCAGCACGTAAATATGATTGGCATGTTCTATTCTTTAGACTGTCTGCTCTACTGGCAAGCCTGCCCACCACTGACTACACGGCACTGAAAAGTGCGGGTATATTTAGATGTTGGTCTTCGCATCATTTTCATTTGCCGATTTCACAATAACTATTATGAATTTCGCGATACTAAATAGCATACAGGAAAATGTAAAGGCCGGGGAGTCATAAAACATGGTTAGTTGAGGTAGCTCAAAAAATCGCCGGAGTACCCCTTTAGGGGTACTGAATGTGAGGAAGGGACAAAGCTGTCGTTTGTCGTTCTTGTCCGTCCCTTTGTCCTTTCCTCATATTCAGTTTATTTTTTTTTTGTAACATGAGTACTCCCTGCACAAGGGGTACGTTCTAAGCTTAAGCGCACACGCATATAGTATGACACCGAATTAATATTGGACAGAAATATATCAATCAGTGTGGTTTTTCCAGTTCTTGACTGAGTAGTACGCTGTGAACAAGGCCTTCGAAAGCGTTAAATGTTGTTTTAGACAAAAATAGTAAATCTGAAAACCTTACATTGATAAAACAAGTAGCACAGCTTTTCACTGATAGCATCGTACAAATAGTTTTATTTTTTTTTTATTCCAATGAAAGCGTTTACTCACAGACATATAAGCCTGAATATAATAGTATTTAAGTTCGTGTACCAACCACATGTAACGGAACTTTCTTTCTTATTTATACCAGATACATCGCTATTTCAAAAGTAAAATAACTGGTGGTGTTGGTGAAACAATTTAGGATGGACCGCTTCAAAGATTGAACTAGTTCAATAAGAGACGGTGTTTTGCCCTGTTCCAGCTTTCTCACGGAGAATCTAAATCCTCCGTAATTCGCTCGCTCGGCTTGGAGCTTGGCGAAGCTAACGTTGTAATCACTCGGTCCTCGGAAAATATGGCCGCCGCTCGCGTCTTTCTCCTCCCGTCTGCAATTTTTTTCCCTTTCCCTCGTGCCTCCCGAGCAAGGAACCGGAGAGCGGTAATTAACTCCTCCCTAATCCACTTTCCAAACTCCTCACCGTCTTCTTCCTCTCCCTTTGCACAGCGTGTGATGAACGCCGAGCTTTGCGAGTTACCAGGCCAATCTCGGGAACTGTCCTTCAAGCTCCCTAGGGGAAACTCTATTAACGTAGCTTTCCTCCTCGTCCTTTGTTCTCCCCATTTTGTTTGTCTTGGGAGATCGCACCAAACAGAAAGGCAGCTAGAGGCGCATGGCTACCTATCCACGTGAGCGAGTTACAGGCCTGAAAAGCAAACTAAATGACCCGATGTCATATATATGTTGCCCCTCAACTCTTAGGTTAGAGCAGCAAATGTGGTGGCAAAACTGTCGACGCGCAATCCTCAACAAAGTGACACGCGAATTTTTAAAGGTAGAAAACGCGGTGCGGAAGCGATCCTTACCATGACTTCAGCAGGGAAACAAACGAAACTTGAGATCCGGAGACTGTTTAGGAATTGCAGTCAGAAGTTTCTATCAAGTTTGAAAATAAGCGACGAAGCAAAAAAAAAAAAAAAAAAAAACATTGTAAAATTCCTTTATAGACATTTCCCGCTCTCCATTTTTGTTTGCTTCTTTCTTTCCCATACACTTCCTATGTTCACAGTGCCCCAACCCAAATCATGGCCACCCCCCCCCCCCCCCAATTTAGGGCTGGAAGACTATGGAGAGTGGGGGGGGGGGGGGGGGCATTGTTTTCTCTACGAAATATCGGTATTGTGCGTCGGTTTCGTTCTGCGTGAAGCCATAGGTGGTTCCTGGAATGAGGCTTTCCCTTGCTCGCGCGAGTTAGGTGGCGAAGTATCCTTCCGGGTTAAACTTTCATTTGTTCGTGAAACTAATTTCTACCATACCCCTTCACTTCATCACGCACAATAAATGCGCCCCAAAACATTTTTTTTTTGCGTGGTTTTTTTGCAACCTTAGGAAAGACAGCGAGCGCCTTGACGATTCACTTTTGTCTCTCTTTTGATTGGCTGTTTCGTCGGATTTTAGTGTTGGTGTGTTTCTTTAATTCTCAGTGCCTGTAGTGAACCAGCCGATAACACCGTATCCTACGCTCGCGGCTAGGTTCGTCCCAAAGTGAGACAGACTATGGAACGCTCGCTGTTGAGTATAGAAGCAAGGGCGCGTAACTTAGAAATGACTGAGGGGGGGGGGGGGGGGGGGGCTCGTCTCGCGAGGAGTGCCCTTTGCAATCGTAGATGTAAGCGTTTGTTCATTACATTGAAGCTTTGTATTTTGCGACAGGCACATTCCTTAAAGAAATAGAGCTGCTGTTCTAATAACTCGCGTCTCTAGACCAGTGGTTCTGAAACCATCGACGTTTCGCGGACCATTTGTGGATCGACGGAGATGATGGAGGACCCTGTTCGTGGTGACGGAAAGGGAAATGTATAAGTTAAATAGGATAATTATTTAATAAGTGATAAAACTAAGGGCTGGAGCGAAGTAGACTTGTCTCGTTGACATACACACGAGAAAACTCACCCGAAAATTGGAACGTTTCTTCTCAGTTGAATAAAACTGAAAGACAACTTTTATTGCCGGGCTTGACTGACAAGGCAGGGCTTCGTGGACCCCCATTTGAGAACCATTGCTCTAGATCACAACAACGAGTGGTCAATGAACCATAATATTAGTAAGAAACATAGACTGAACAAATCAACTGTCGAAACGTAATAGCGCATATTTGAATGCATATTAATTACTGATTTTACGAATCATTTTAAAACAGAATCTCTCGTTTTACGTGCACCAATTTCTACTTCACTGCTAGTGAGGCTTTCATAACACATACTCTAATAATGCCGCCTTTATTCTTCAGGTAAAATATTGTTTTTATTTTAAAGAACCTAGTTTCACATTTGTATTCTATGTAACAAATTAGTCACTCGACCATTATATACTTTCTCTTCTTTTGATCATCAGCCCATGCTGGCTTTCCAAGTTCTTTCAAAACCACGCTCAGTAATCGTGTTCCAAGTACCGCACACCTCGGAACTGGAACTAGATTCCCGGGTTGACTGTCTTCACTATTGCCCCTAAACGTTTTTATCCGCCATTATCAATCACTGTGATTGTTGAGTTGCAGTCTGATATGCATTTTTTGTTTTTAACATTTTGTTGCTCTGTCTTACTGAATTGCCTTGGGTCCTGGAGAAAAATTGATTTAAGGACAGGCATTCAAGAGTGATCGTGAATAATTACGTTGACACAAGAGTTGACCATAAAGCCGAAGTACAATTTGGTGATCTATCGACTCGTGCACTTGCGCCAAGGAAAATACGTCTTCGTTTGTTATCATTTTACATCGTTAAAGATAAAAAGGTGGCTAGGTATTTCTTTGGAAGAACGTAAAAATTAAGGCATATCCCACGTTTGTACTAAATAAAATGTTTCGACGAGTGAGGATTGAGAGGTAACAAAAGATGGCAAAAAATCCGAAAGTATATGAGGGTCGCGATAACATGGCCAGCTGTCCGCACAAACAGCACGAAGTATGCCATACCCCGCAAAAATTGCACACACACACACATTGCATAGTGTATCTAGATCCTCATATCGTTCACCCAGAGCTCATTTCGCTCCCCCCGTTGGGAACAGTGGACACCAACAACATCCGGCCCAGAAGGACGGACGAACCCTCCCCAATACTCGACCTCGGTCAGGCGGCCAAAGACGGGCTCGGCTCGGACGCGCGAGCGGTGTCGTTCGGCGAAGACACGGCGTCCACTCATTTCCGGGGGCCGCCGGAGAGGGCAGCTGCCGGCAATTGCTCGCTGCAGAGACGGCACTCATTCCGGGCCAAGGCAGAAGGAATGCAATTGTCCGAGTGGGCGACGCAGCAGACGCCGGCCGCCGCTGTGGCGCTCACCGAATGTGTTCCCGAGGAATCCCTACGACCCTCCGCTCACTCCTAAGCTGACATTGCGGAAGATAGCTGTACCCGTTCGCCGGTCCAATAAACCGCCTTCCTTTAATCCCTGACCCCGTTCTCTGCGCGCTTGGGTGTGGGGTGGGTGCGTGATCACGTGGTCAAAGAAATGGGCGTATAGCAGGTCCAACACTCACGTAGCTTTCACCGCGCTGTCAACTTAAGGGGTCGGCTAAGGGAGACCCACAGCAATTGCGGAAGAAGCGCGGGTACACGTGAGAGTGGTTGCTCCGGGCTCGTATCCGTCACTGACGTTAGTCTTCGCCTGTTCCTTTTCACGCGATGGAGGGGATGCTTCTATCTCCGATCACCGTTGGGGCACCTCTTCACGGCACCTACTGAGGAAAAAAACGAAACAGAACAAAAATAGAGTGCGGTTTTTTGTGTTTTGTTTGTCTAGTTCCCGAGAGCCTTGTTAAAGGTTAGACCGTGAGGTCTACTCGTTCTCCAGTATTTAGTTTGCTCGCGAGTTGACCGTTTATTCTATCTCATGTTCTGCCTTCTTTGCTCGTGTTTTATCATGGTATAGAAAATAAAATATTAAATAGTAATTAATCGTGCACTTTTTTTTCTGAAGTGTTTTGAGGAAACATTAGCTGGAGTGCCTTGCCCGTAGAAAACTAACGTTTGGATATGCTGACCGCGGAGGTAGCCTAAAGTGAAGGCTATTCATAATTACTGAACTTTATGGGTTACTATTTTCCGGCGTATAAATTGCGTTTTTCTTTAAGTGGTCTTCCATACAACGGTGCAAGTTATATGCGTTAAATTTAAAACAGCGCGATCAGCCATGATTTAATCTAACCACGAGGGTTATATTTCTTATCAATTTGTTGGAAAGAATATTGAATCTGGCTGCTCCCTCTTGCGCGTATCACAATACTCATACGCTGGTTTATCAATGCAGTTTCAAAGCGACAATCGTACAAAGAAGTGCGTATTTTATAAAGGGGAGACCCACGTACCAATCTTTTAGAATAAAATGAACGGTGATAGGGCGGTGATAATGATACAACGGCTCAAATAATAAAACGAAAAGTATGGTAATTTGTTTTATAAACACGTAATTTATTTGACGTATTGAGGGATCCTCCTTACAAGGGGTGAGGTAAACAGGGCTTCAATAGTCAAGTCCTCAAAAATACGACGCAGTCATGTGGCAAATATTTTTTTATTTTGTCCTGGCTACTCGTTTGTTAATAAATTGCTTTCTGTATGGTAATGCTGTAATGTTGCATAATTCTTCGGTCTTCACATTAATTTATTTTTGCACATATTCCTAAAATTGAGGCCATACCTTCGTACCAAGTTATTGAACTTGCAGTTAGATTAAAATTATCATACAATTATCATAAATATTATAATAACCTTTACTCAAAATAAAAATATATCAGAAAAAAAATCATTTTAAGTTCAAATACAAAATACCCAAGGTACACGAATCGAGTTCCATTAAAACATTTAATCACTTCTCGCCCTGCACGAGAATTCCTACGAGGGAACTAAGTACTAAAATATTCTGTATCACAACAAGACCATTTGTAACGGCGCAGAGAAAGCCGGCGCCGGTCGCTGAAATTTATGCGCAAAAGAAATAATCACACTTATAAGAATTTCGATTACCAACTACCACGAAAAGTGCTGCAACAAATTACGTCCGAGACATGCTACCAAAACAAAAAAATGAGACTACAATATAAACAGAGATATGGTAAAAACGCGAACGTCTTTGGAGGCTAAGCTATTGAAATTACTGCCCTCGTCCGATTCCTGTTCCGCGGTAATCAAACTACGCAAAAAAAAAAAAAAAAAAAAACATTTTAATGAAATGAGCCTCGTACGAGGAAAGCTATCCGCTCTAAATTATTTTAAGAACCCAGAAACCCAGTCCGGTTCAGTCTATTCCCTCTAAATCGCGAATTTGGAGCGTTCATCTTCCTTCCGAAAAAGGGCATCTACCCTTCGAGGGCGCATTCAAGCGAGCGGAAAGAGAACGCCCTCCTCGGAACGTTCAGTGCTCTCCATCGCCATCGCCATTGGCGTTGACGTCACCGCGGCGTGGCGGTGACGTCACGAAGCTGCGGAGCGGCTTTCTAAAAATAGCTCGGAGCATGCAGCGGCCGCAATTCCGCAACGAAAAGTAGGGCCACATTTGGGAACCATCAAACGGAGAAAAAGAAAAAAAGAAGGCGCGAGCGGAATGGAAAGGAGGAACAAATCTCTCGACTTTCCTGCATCGCCGGCGTTCTATGCTGTGTTGTGAGCAAGTCATTAGGCGGTCTGTGTGTTTGCTTTTGCTGCCGTTTCTGTGTTGAACGGTTGGTTTGAGTATCTGCGCTGCTTTGTGTTAATTGTCAGCTGTTGCGGTTGTTGGCGCTGCCTTCAAAGGAAGATTTTTGTTTCTTCTGGTGTGTGCCGTCGGGGTCCTTTTGTCGCCGTACGCTTGGTCGAGGCGCTCTGTCCCGATTGGTTACTGGGCCTTCGACGGAGAAAAAACAAACAAAAACTTGGTTATCTCAAAGAGTGCAGGGATGTTTTTCGATCGTGGTGTACTCAAAACAGAACATCGAGCTGCGATGTTGAGTTCATCCGGTAATCAAGGACCACATGTAGCAAGTAGGAAATCTTTGAAAGCACCTAAAACAAATATACCGTTTTAATTTTTTAATTTGTCTTTTTTAGGACACATATAGACACACCAGCAAACTTTAAAAAAATGCATGCATAAAAAACCTTGGTCTCTTAGCACTTAAACTTATAAGGTGTAGTAGTAGTAGTAGATGGAGGTTTTATGGCTCAAAGGCAACTTAGGCTATGATGCGCCAAGAGATGAAACTATTGCATAGGAAGATTTAGGAGAAGAAAGAGCTTTAGTAGCTGGTGATTTTTGAATTTATGAACATGAAAAATGTATAACATATTAACAGGACCTTACATTATGAATAAAACTACAATTTGCTTAAAAGATCAATACTTTCTAAAAACTTAAAACCTGGGTGGGTGGGAGCAGTGGCTCATTTCCAAGTAACACATATGGGTGTAAAGGGACATGTTCTTTGTACAACTGGGAGAAGTAGTAGAGGCGTTTTTTATCATAAGTAGGACATTCGAGAAGGATATGTAAGACACTTAACGGTTCCTGGCAATCTTCACATTTAGGAGGGTCCTCCCCACGTAAGAGGTGTCCATGCGTGAGCCGCGTGTGTCCAATGCGTAGTCGACAAAGGACTACCTCATAAAACCTGTTTCTGTGCCTTGCACTCTGCCACTCACTAAGAAAGGGCTTAATCATGTGCAGTTTGTTTGACACATGCAGGCTCCATTCTGCCTGCCACTGAGCTTTAACATGGTATTTGCTTAGGGCACAGTAATCTCTGTAGGGGATACTACTAATGTCTACAGCACGGTTGCCAGAAGTGCCCGCAGCACTATCTACCTCTTCATTCTCTGGGATTCCGACATGGCTCAGTACCCAGCAGAATAGAACACTACATCCTTTCGTGGTTGCTGCTACTATTTTGTTTTGTAATAAAACAATGAGGGCATTCTTTGGGGTTTTAAGTGACGTCAGAGCCCGTAAAGCACTCAGCGAATCTGTATAAATAACTGACCGGGAGTTACTTGTTTGGATGATATGATCAACTGCAAGCAGAAGGCCATGCAGTATAGCAGTGAAAGCAGTAGCGGACAAATTTAGCCTACGAACACTTCTTACTGAAGGGCCAATCATGGCACAGCCAACAAATAATTCAGTTTTTGTGCCGTCTGTGTAGTAGTGAGAATAAAAATCATGTTCCTTGTGGAGTTCGTAAAATTCTTGTCGCATGACCTCAGTTGGGGTATCCTTCTTATTAAACTTCGTTATTGAAAAATCACAACGTACGCAGTTAAAATCCCATGGCGCCACCAACCTTGCAACTGTAGCAACTGGGAGCTTACTATCTATCCCAACCGACTATGCCAAATTCTGGTTTCTCATCGCGAATGGAGGGATAATGCTAGGCTTGTTTTCGAATGTCTTCTGGTATTTAGTGCCCTCCACAGCCTCCCGGGCTGGATGCTGAGCGACTGAACGTATCCTTAACGAATACATAAAACCCAGGGAGAATCGCCTTCTGTCAAGGGACAACTTATTTCCCTCAGCATAAAGACTGAGCACAGGGGACGTTCTGAAGGCTCCGATTGCTAAACGAAGTCACTGATGATGGATGGGGTCCAGTGCCTTAAGATCTGATTGTCTAGCAGATCCATATAAAGCTACCGTAGTTCATGAGCGAATCACAGAGCGATAAATTTGTAAAAGACATAGACAATCAGAGCCCCATGTCTTGTGGGACAGAACTTTAAGGAGTTTCAGTGATTTCTGACATTTTATCTTCAGAGTCTTTATGTGAGATATGAAGGACAGTTGACGGGCAAAAATAAGGCCCAGAAACGTATTCTCTTTCTTTACCGGGATGGGAGTCTGGTGCATTCGTAAAGTAGGCTCTACGGAGATTCCTCTTCTCTGAGAGTAGCAGACACCCTAGTGAAAAAAGTCATTTGTATGAGAAATTTCTTGTGTCCAAGAAACAGCATATGAATCATACAAGGTATATAAGAACATATAAGAACCATATAATAACTATTTAAGAACTATATAAGAATTATATAAGATTTATAAGAACCATATACGAAACTTATAAGAAACTTCCCACACGTTTCTCATATGGTGCTTGTATGTTCCTATATATATTATATAATTTTTATATAGTTCTTATATGGTTCTTATATGTTCTTATATATCTTGTATGATTCATATGTGTTTATTGCACACAAAAATTTCTCATAAAAATGAGAAGTTTCAATAGGGCAGACACTGTCTTATCAGGAGAAAACCTAAAACCATTTTCGTCTGCCCACTTGAAGAGGTTGTTGATTGCAACTTGGAGTCTACGTTCTCAAATGGAAGGATTGCATGATGAGACGGATATCTGGAGATCATCTACATAAAGAAAATATTGCACAGATGGGGGTATAGACCGGACTATTGAGTTCATCTTGACTATAAAGAGAGTAGCACTCAAGACACCGCCTTGCGGAACTCCAGTCTCCTGAACAAATTCTCTGGAGAGAGCAGTACCCAACTTCACAAAAAGGGTTCGCTCAGATAGATAGCTATTTACGATAGCAAGCAACCTCCTACGTACCCCTACTTCATACAAGTCACGAAGGATTTCATAGCGCCATGCTGTGTCGTATGCCTTCTCCAAGTAAAAAAAAAACACTGATAAGCAGTGTTGTTTATTAACAAAAGCTTCTCGAATTGTAATTTAAAGGCGCACCAAATGGTCAACTGTGGAATGGCAGGAACGGAACCCACATTGATTCTTATCTAAAATGTTTTGTTTTTCTAAAATGTACATGAGCCTTTTATCAATGATGCGTTCAAATGTCTTGCTTAGACAACTGGTGAGGGCAATTGGGTGGTAACTAGATGCGGAGGAAGCATCCTTCCCGGGTTTCAGAAGTGGTACGACTGTGGCTACCTTCCATGCCAGTGGGAATCTGCCCTCTTGCCAGACGCGATTGAAGATGTATAAAGTAAGGAGTAGTGTAGAAGGATGAAGGTGCGTAAGCATCCAGTTGTGGATACCATCAGGTCCAGGAGCTGAAGACTTAGTTGAGCGAAGGACCATTTCGAGTTCGTGCTGCGTCAGGGGTTGATTGTAAGCCTCACGAACAGCACCTGAGGTCTTCACGGCAAGCGCTTCCGCTCGCTCTTTGTATCGAAGAAATGCTGAGGAAAAGTTTTCGGAACTTGATACACGAGCAAGATGCTGACCAAGAAGATTGGCTTGACCCCCTAGGCTCTCTGGACAGACCCCATTGTGGGAGAGAAGCGGGACTGTGAAAGCATGGTATCGCCCTCCGATCCGATGAACTTTATCCCAGACTTCTTTCAGTGTTGCAGTACTATTAATTGAAGAGGCGTACCCCTGGAAATTCTTTCGCTTAGACTGGCGGCGGATGCATCTTACCCGAGCTTTCATATGATTAAACTCGAGAAAATTACTCTGCGTGGGGTAACGTCGAAAAATACCCCACGCTCTGTTTTTTTTTTTTTTTTTCTCGATTCAGAACACTCTTCATTCCACCACGGCTTGGGTGTCCGAGGGAGATGCGTGGAAGTCATTGGAATAGCAAGAGATTCTGCATAAAGAATAGACTCACTTAAAAGTTCTGTAACTTGGTCCACCGATATTTTATAAAATGATGTACATGCAAGCTGCGTCGCCTCGGTAAAAACAGACCAGTCTGCTTTCTCAAACTTCCAACGGGCAGTCCGCATCGGCGCGAACTTTGGGGGAAGGTTGTTTTTCAAGAAAATCGGAAAGTGATCGCTTTCATGTGGGTTAGTATTTGCGACCCATGTAAAGAAAGTAAAAATGGAAGCGCCACCGTTGGAAAGATCAATACACGAGGATGATAATGAGGATGGGGTAAAATAAGTTGGTTCTCCCGTGCTAAAAAGGCAAAGTGAATGAGACGTTAAAATTGATTCTATCATTCGACTACGGGCGTCAACGTGGTCGCTACCCCATAGAGAGTTGTGGGCATTAAAATCTCCAAGTAAAAGAAAGGGCTCCGGGAGTTGGCGCAAAAGATCATTAAAATCGCAGAAGGTAAGAGCAAAACGAGGTATGTACAAGGAACACACAGTGACCACATTGTGAAGGAGGAGGCGCACCGCCACTGCCTCCAGTCCAGTGGCTAAGTCGATCGCACAGTAGGGAATGTGCTTGGGAACAATCACTGCAACCCCTCCTGCTGAAACAGATGAATCGTCACTATCTTTTTTAAAAATGGAATACCACCTAAGAAAATCTGTATGACTTGCATTGGGATGAGTTTCCTGCAGACAAAGAGCTCGTGGCCGATGTTCCTCCAAGAGGAACTCCACATCGCCAAAGTTCATCAAAAGGTCACGACAGTTCCACTGAATGACTGCAGTCATTCTTTATGGAAGTGCCCCTATTAAAGAAAGGGCTAACAAAAAAAAGAGGAGGGGGATGGCGTAATCATTTTGGAGGAAATGCTGGTTCTTTCCCCTTCTGTTTTCGATTTGCTGTCTGCCAATCCATCTCATCTAGGTCAGTTTCTGGAGCAGAAAGGGTGCCAGCAGCAGCTGTCACCTCTGCATCCAGAGCCTCCTTGGCAAGCTTGCCAGGAGCCTGAGAGTAATCAGACGACCGTGGGGGAAACCCCCAGCCTCTGCCTTGCTCTGCTGAGGGGGCAGTCGACGTATTAGGCTGACCCACTGCCCCGTTTGAGTCGTCCACTGCATGTGTAATGTCCTGCTTCCTCGGCGAAGTCGTCCCCAGAGATGCAGAGCGAGGGGCTCGCTCCCCTGTCTGAGGGGACGGCGCAGGAGGAAGTGACGATGGAGTCACCTCCATCGCCTCAGTGGCACCTCGGTCTTTTGTACCACAGGGTGTGTCAGCTGCTTTTGAAGCTGAAAGGGAATGCCCAGGCAGAGAAATCTTCAGCCTGGGCATATGGGACTGCAGCGGTTTCCCATGGTCTGGAAACGACACCTGGGTTGCCACTGACGCCTTGAACGGTGCAGGTCCCCTGCTGGACAGCGCCTCGGCAAAAGAGCCTCTCTGGAAAGCGGAGAGACGACGCTTCGCATCTTGATAACTAATGCTGTCCTTTACTTTGAGTGCAAGAATTTCTTTTTCTTTCTTGAGTTGGGCACAAGCCCTTGAGTATCCAGTGTGGTCACCGTCACAGTTGGCACACTTGTAGTCTGCTCTGCAAGCATCAGCAGGGTGGTCTTTGCCACTGCATCTGGCGCAGGTCTCACGACCACGGCAAGCGCGGGAGCCATGGCCGTAGAGCTGGCAACAGAAGCAGCAGAGAGGATTTGGAATGTACGACCACACTTTGCAATTGATGTAGCCTGCTTTCACTGAAGGTTGCAGCGTACTTCTCTCGAAGGATAGAATTATGTGCCTAGTGGGTCGTTCCTCGCCATCCCGTCGGAGTTTTATTCGTTTTGCGGCGACACCTTTAGCCTGCAGACCTTCCACAATTTCTTCTTCGAAGCTGTCAGCCAGATAATCCTCCGATATTACACCACGGATGGTTTGAGTGTGTGGTGAGGAGAAACAGTCACCTTGATGTCATGGATAGTTTGGATGTTCAGTAGAGCTGTGGCCTGGAATTTTCGGAATACCTCCACAAGGAGGTCACCTGAAAATAGCTTCTTGGTTTCATATTTCGATCTTAGTGTGCTTTGGAGAACCTTAGCAGCAATGAAAGGAGATACCTTGGACAGTGGTTTAGTAGTGTCCTCAGAATGCAGTACAAAAAACCCGGTGAAGTAGTCGTTGGAATTTGAGTCGTCTTTGTTTAGGAACGTTAAAAGGGCTTCGGTGCGGACGTTTTTAGAAGGCCGATCAGTTTGTTTTAGCTTAGAACCCATACAGATGGGAAGGAAATTCAGTGCCCGGGTGCACCGCCCACCACGGAGCCCAACAAGGGGGTAGGTAATGTGCCATGGCAAGAAAGGATTGGCTGACACAATTACTCTACCAGTGCTGCCCGGGCACTCTACCCTAGTGTGGTAGGAGGGACAGGACCTGTTTCCACTCAAGGTTGGCCCTTGCCGCCTAAGAAGGTGAAAAAGGAAGGAAGAGAGTGTAGAAGAAAAGAAAAAGAGGTGCGAGGAAAAGTGAAAGAAGGAAGAACAGGGTAGAAGAGGCGACTGACTGAGTTATCCTGGTCGGGCCAAGCCAGGACACCCGTCTACGAGAAGCAGGGGCTGAAGCGGTGTATTGCCTCGCCTGGGGGCCCCGAAGGGTCCAAACATACCCCGGGCTCAGCTCAACCGCAAGGAGCCCCTTTTCCCCGGACACGGGTTAAGCCACGCACAGCCAGACGTGGGTGGGCGAACCCACATGGCTCGGGGTTCGTAGTGACGCCGCTCACTAAGCACCTACTTTAAAGTAGGTGCCCCCTGCGTGCGGGTATGGTGGCCCACGTGGCTGGGGTCCGTGGTGACGCTAATCACCAAGCACCTAGCACCTAAGGTGCAGGCGCCCCCTGCGGGTCTCGGGGTCCGTGGAGACGCCACTCTCCAAACGCCTGCTTTCACAGGAGCCCCCTGCGGGGAAACTTATAAGTTGAGGGGGATCTGTTTTCATGAGAGCAGTGCTTCTCTAACGGGGATTAGCGGACCCTATTGGGGTCCTCGAAGGCATTCTTGGGGTCCGCGTAGCCATGCCTCCTCAGTCAAGCCCGGCAATTAACGCTGTATATCTTTTTCAGAGTGAGAAGGAATGTTTCGATTTTCGGGTAAGTTTTCTCGTGTGTATGTGAATCACAGAAGTCTACTTCGCGCTAATCGCTAGAGCTATCCTTTTTTATTTCGTTATCATAATTAGCCTATATCCTTTCCTTCTCCTCGTTGCGAATCGGGTCCTCCATCATCTCCGCCGATCCAAAAGGGGGTCCGCGAAATATAAATGGTTGAGAGCCACTGCATTAGAGCGTTGGAACTTGTCATAACTTCAGAATTATCTAGTACGTCAAGATTGACGTTTATCGCCTACATACACTTTTTTTTCTAATTTCGATCGTACATCATGTGTTATATCTATGAAAAATATCTTATATTTGCATTATCTTTGTCTACGCCAAAATACTTCTTGTTTACGTTGGTCTGAAAAAAAAGTTAACAAGCCAGTTTTGAAATTTGAATTTCTTGGGGACCGTTCTACATATCATCACGCAGCGATCACCTATGTAAAGTCGGGATCCCTGAGTGTCACTCTAATACCTATTCAAAGTCATTCACACCTTGTAGGCCTATTGACTGGAGTCACCCTCCCACATCCATGGACACAATTCTTAATCTTTCTGATTTTAAAAATCCCGCAACCGGACAACTAGGACCTCTTTTACAGTTTCCTTATTTTATTTATTTTTGTGCGTTATTATCCCACCCCCTCTTTAAAGACTCCTGACCCCGCAAGGATACATTAAAATAATATAATTCAATACAGGTGATAAAAACGCTTGGAGCCTAAACAGTATATTTTCAGACGGCGAAACTGGTTAACACATCTACACGGCACCTTGATGGGTTGATCTTATAACTAGGTGAACCGTTTTTGCCTGGTGTATGATTGTTACCTCAATATTGGCGTTTCAAAGTGCTGAGATTCTCTAGAAAAAAACATTCCTTATAGTTCCTGCACGAAAGGCAAAAGCATAGTGTTTCAAACGAAGATGGTGTCGACTTACCCATATAGCTCTTACTCCTGAGATCCAATGTTTCTAAAAATGAAAAAAAAAAAAAAACTCCTTTCTTGCACTACGGTATCGTATTCCCGGTGATGTTTCACATGCGAACCTGGCATCCATTTTGTGTTCCTCGACGGCTGGAACATGACCTTTTGTGGAGTCTCTTAAATATAGCTCTGTAAAAGCTAACGCTCCAGAGGGAGTAGAACGCAGAGTTCGGGTTTCTTGCGGTGGCAAAAGACCCGCGCTTTGACCCAGCCATTTCGCGTCTTCTCGCGTTCTCCAAAGCGCGGGCTTTTTTCCATCTCTTTGTCCTCTCGCACACTTTCCTACCATACGTGTAGGATTCCGTGTTTTCGGATAAATTCCATAGACTTCCAAAAACACTCACCCGTAAACTTTTAGAAAATTTGGATTTATCCGTAAAACTAAAACGTTCAAGGTCACAAAAACAATCAAAAAGCAAAAAAACATTATGACCGTCCGTTTTTTGGTTTAGTATTTCCTCTTTCGCAAGCCTTATCTTTCTCTCTCTTTCGGGTTAGTGGTCCTGAAAAAAAGAAAAAAGAAAAAACAATTAAAACATTTTTTTTTTTACAAAATAGAGTTTCCCGTTTTTCTCGTCAACCTTTGTTCAGTACAATAGGCCAATGCACTCTGGACAACGACAAAAGCCACTCTTCCGGTTTTAGTATGAGCCCTACCTTTTGTGCTTCTTAGAGGGAAGCGAGGTTGTTTTTTCGTAAATTTGAAAGATGTGGCTCTGCAGATATCATGAGGTGGGAAAGGCGTGTAAAGGTTTTATGCAGGATTTTAGCTATTTCAAAGTGAAGACGTTTATTGAAGTAACATTGTTTTCGCTCTTTATCGCGGGACAATCAGTACAGCCAGTCGCAAGGACGCCAATGCAAAATGCGGCTGCAGAAATTGGGTAGCGGTGATTATTTCATGAATTTATTCCAGACGTTATTTATTTTTATAAAAAAAAAATAAGAAGAGAGTTAACTTAGATTCCCGATTTCTAACAGTTTTTCCAGCAAAAAAACAAACTCATAAAAACACCCTCCGAATTTCGCAAATAATAAACTCCCTAAACTCGGCATCCTTCATATGTGCGATCATGCTCGCAGCCTTGAGGCGACATTTCGAGCTCGCTTTTTCGGCGTTGGCTTTCGCCGCAGTTAGTTCAGCGCCGGATTCAGAATAAGGAGGGCGCCTGTTTTGAAACCGACTGTTTCCACGCTTTTTCTGGTGCTTTTTCATCGCGTTTAGCCTAACGCTACTGCGTTACAAAAATTGCACTGAAGAAATCTGCATCACAAAAAACTGCTTAGCCTTCATTGTAAGGCACTGCGTGTTAAAAATTAAAACAAAGTATTCCCAGAGGCTGCAAAACTGCCACCACAATATCGCTTCATTAAGTTTTTTTTTACCGTCATATGACCATCGTATCCGCACATTTCAAAGATTTTTATTTTTCAGAAACTTCATTCATAAAACACTTTCTGCTGTAGCATATAAGAATTCTCTGGTAGAAAAGCATACGTACTCCAAATTCAACAGTACTTTTGATGTAAGCAAAAAAAAAGTTATATTACTAGAATACAGTTGGGAACTAAAATTTTCAAGATGTTCTTATAAGACTCTTTGTGTTTTTTTTTAAATTTATTAACTGCCAATTCTTGAATGAACTTCAACGTTATTAGAAGGCGTTAGATTTTTGACTCAATCTAATAAATTAGGAGATGACATATGTTTTATAAAGTACACTCTAGGATTAAAACATGTTTTTTTACTGTGTCTATCAGCTTGTAAAACGTAATCACTATCGCGCTTCACGCGGGGATTTGAATATTCAGTTTCAAATACAGCTTTTTTCTATGAGTTCGTACGAAAGAGTTTTTCTTTTATGCAGTCCTAAATTGGGTCGTAAAAACAAAGAGCTCGGCTCGCCGATAGTCGTCTTCAAATCATTTTGCTTAAGCTTTTTTTTCACCTTAAACATTCGTCTTTATTCCTTTTCTAAACCATACCCAGGTAAGAGGATTGTTCTTTTTCTTGAGCCAAAGATGCGCGCCACTATAAAAAAAAGAAAACGCAGAAAAAACGTAACTGCTTTCAAAACCGCCTCAACATTTTCCATCGTCATTTCAATGATTTGTGAAGCCAACCGGGAGACCCATTGTACTGAACAAAAACCCTCGCAACCACTTCGGGGCAAGGAAAGATTATTTTCGTTCAGTCGCTCTGAGCATTTGAAAGGGCCTTCGTTTACTTGTTTTTATATATTGTGTTTGATTTCTCTCATAACAAAAGCTCGTATTTTACTAAAGTTCGCGTTTTTGGTCCACGTACTGTGCTCTGCGCTTCATTGAAGTTAGCGTAAAAGAATTGAAGAAAAAAATGTTGAATGCGGGATTCAGCGGCTCATAGAGTGAAACAAATTGCGGGCCCGAGATGATGCCCCATTTTTTTTTTGTTGTTGTTTGTTCGCTCTGTGATGGCGTAAAGTACGGCACCATTTACGCGTCTAAGTTTTTTTGTTTTTTTTTTAGTTTGAGTGCAGTGAGGCGCTTCTTTTTTTTTGCGAACTGGTTTAACGATTTGTAATTCTGTAGGGAATGCTTAACTCTTACGGTATTTTAGATTAGAAGTGAATAACGTAGCAGTGGGGAGTAAATGCCCTTTTTTACATAATTTCATCGTCAACATTCTTCAAACTTCTATCTTCGAAAACACATTCAGCGGTGAAAGCGCCTTTACTCGCAAATAAACCTACCTTATTTAAAAAAAAAGCAAGAACGCGGCTTTTTGAAGTCAATCTTTAGTACCAACGAGCAGAGGCACATTGAAGAAAGGGGCTGAAGACAGCGTTTAGGTAAGAAAGAATATATGACTTTCGTTGGAGTGCTTAATACGACGATCACCTGCAAAAAACAAAATCGCAGCTTCCATTTATGTCCTCTAATATTATTGGTACCATGGCATTGTAGAGCGTTGGTCCTAATAATTGACATCCGCGGGCTTTGCGAGGTTGTCGGCTCGCAATATTTATTAATTAGACAGAATATTTCTTCTTTGAAAGCCACAAAATGTTCTCTGGTAGAATTATGGTGTCATATAAACTTACTTTTGTAACCTAATCGCGATTGTGTGCCTTCTGTAGGTGGTGCAGTTGAGCGTGTGCGCTGACTTCATCATTGAAAAAAGTCGATTTATATTTTAGAGTAAATGACACCTTACGATGGGTCAAAGCGAATACAATGAACGACCCATCGGAGCCCACCGAAAGATCGGGGTGCGTCACGTGACCTTCCGGCTGGGCACAGCGACGCGCTGAGAGTGAAGTCACGTGGTACGCACACAGTGGTTGGCAGGCTGGGTTGAGTGGCTGGGTTGACACAGGGTTGACTGGCTGGCAGCGTCCGCCACGGCTCATATTGGTGCGAGGCGGGGTATTCCTAAATTGCATCTCGACACACTTCACAGGCGGCGTAATTGTAAAATCCATCAGAACGATGTAATTTTTTTTTAGGCGGACATGTTTTAAGGGTATTTAGGGAGAAACTAGAACCGCGCTTTTCTTACTGCAAAAGATAAACTGCGCGTCGCCAAAAACGGAGTGTAAGCCTAAACGTAGCACGAGCGGCTTAAACCGGATGGCAAAATTTTAAAACTTACCGTTATTTGATTCAAAAGTTAGAAGTAATTTTTGGGAAACATTTAATCACAAGTGGAGTTGACGGCCAACGAAGCCCGCGCATACATGGAGATGGATGGCGTAAATCATTGAAAATGGACACGAATTAAAATTGTTTAAATATTTAGGGTGTGACGTAAAGTACTGAAACCTTGTGGTTTCTTCCCAATTGTAGTGCTACGTTTGGGAAAAACCAAAATGTACAAAATGTTTTTTTTTTTAGTTTGTTTTTGGTATTTTCGGAAAGAAAAAAGTTCGTTCTTTTTGCTTCCCAATACCCGGTGTTTATGTGGTTTAGAATTCTTGCAGTGTTCACTCTGAGGAATTCACCAAAATGATTTCTTAACAATTCTGCAAACTCTTCTTTCATTTATGTGGATAAACTTGCTGGAAATCGCAAATTCGCTGTTATAATCACGTATTCACCACAGGAACAAACGTCACTGAATTTCTACAGTTTTTTTTTTTTAAGGAATATTCAGTTCTTAAAGAATTTATCTCCTCAACTTTTCGAAAGACTGAATGTACTGCACCCCATACTGCTGAATTAACAGTCACTTTCACAGTAGAAAACAAAAAAATTATAAAAAAGCGTATGAAATATTTACTTGCAGATTTCAAACACTGCGCAGCAGGAATGCGCACTAAGCGACTACAGATGCAGACGCTATTTTGACTGTCGCATATAACTTTTTTAAGTCTCGGATCATTGAATAGAATTCGTAAAACTTGTGGCATGGCTATTCTCAGATGACGAGCGGAGTATAGAGATCCATTCAGAATGAGTCTAAATAAAATACGAACATGTGGGTATCATCTATTCATAGGAAGCAGCGATCCCTGAATTTTCAGCCCCCTGTGCGCAGGAGCGTGAAACATATAAAGAACAGTAGGAGCCATGCTCTGCCATTGCTTTGAAAAGTGTATTGTCTACCATCCCAGTGGCGATCACACGCATGACCAAACTTCTCACTTTCCGAAATATGTCGGACTACTTTGATGCTCATTTATAGTTTTCTGTCCTGAGCTCGTTCTCCTTGTTCATTTTTTTGGCAGCCAAAATGCAATGTTTTGCTCACTTTTGTCGCGACTGTTTTCGAGTGTAGCATTATGTAACTTTTTTCTTCTTATTTGTTTGGTCAAAATCAATATCCGGTTCGTGTCAAAAGGGCGCGTGCATTGTACCTTAACGACTGCTAGCCGTTCTTCACCGTCAAGTGTCTCCCGAATCCTGAATGAAACTCGGCTTTAGGTACGACGTCTTTTTTTTTTTTTCCTTTTTTTCAGTGAATGTCAATTTTGAGAATACTGAACCCCACAATTTGCAACAAAAAGCCTCGAAATAAAGTAAAGCTCTCTGGTTCTCAAGAAAGCTTGATTCAGATATTTGGAACGTCATTTTCTCGTTTCTCCTCGAACGCATCTAAGGAGATGAAGTAGTGTCGTTTGTAAAATGTATTTCACAAGAATGTGGGCTACCCATATAAATCTCCGCGCTAAGATTTCAGTATTCTTCAGTTAGAATAACCTATACGTTTTGAGTATTCTTCGGTTAGAATAACCTATACGTTTTGAGTATCCGTGGGTTAGAATAATCTAGATGTTTTGAGTATTCTTCGGTTAGAATAACCTATATTGTATTGTTCATGACGAAATGTACACTGCGCGACACTGTTAGAGCGAACACGACATCGGTGCTTTTTGGCATTTTACTTCGAATTCGTATTGGTGGGCACCGTATTTTATCGCTTGGATTAGGGCAGCAACCGAGTGCTTTCCATCACTCTAGTAGCCTCGATGATATTTCTTCAATACCTAAATAAATACTGAGAAAACCGGGGATGGCTCATTGGAACGAAGTGTCGGAGAGTGTAAATACCCCGTCCACGCTAGTTTTGGTCGGAGCAGAATAAAGCACATCTAGAACGGCCAAGTTAAGTTAGGCTACGTTAAGGCAGGCTCCCAGTGCCATTTGCCGTGCGCTGTAAGAAACAGATATACTAATAGAGAACGCCAGGGCTTGACATCGAAGATTCGTTTACAGCGGTGCGTAACCCTGTTCCTCGAGCTTCTCCCAATAAAAAAAAAAACAAACAAAAGAAACAGCAACAACAAAGTCGCACTAACAGGCAGCGTGTCGCGTCGTCGTCCTAAGCTCGCTTGATGCCGCTCCTCGGGGGCAGCGGGCCATCGATTTTGGACGCCAGGGAAGCGCCCGTGTGTCTGAGAGCCTCCGGACATCCCCGATGCCTCGCTGCTGCCCGTTTTTTCCCGGGAAAAGGACTCGGCCCGAATGTCAAGCGAGGATCGAGGGTTTCGAACCAAGTAAAAACACGCAGCGAAAGAATGCGATGCAGCGTTCGTCGATGCCCGCTGCACACGCATGTTGTTTTGGCCCCTCGATTCGGGCAACTTGGCATGGAGCGAATGCTGCTGCTGGCCTTGTTCAATTTTAAAAAGACCACGCTCTGCATTGGAAGGTCACAGACAGGCTGGACGTGCATTTTCGACCTTCCGCCATTTTTCTGAGACGAACCATGGTCAGTGACGCCGTAAAAAAACGTATGGCGTAGTGAGTCTTGGGTGTATTATTATCGCCAATCAGACAATTAGATTGCTTCATTAGACGACGAGAACGCCAAGGACCGAATAGATAAGCAAGAAGCGATCAGATAGTAAGCCACGCCCAGCGCATTTTAAGTCGACATTCACTACACACAAGACGTGGGTACGAAAAGCGACGGTTCCCCGAGGCCTTAGTCATGCTGCGCATCTCACGTAGCTTTACAGAAATGTGAGCGAACCTTCGATACATTTGTTCAATTGCAAAGTTGCGCAGTTCAGAATCTCTCTCTTTCTCTCTCTCTCTCTCTCTCTTAATTTTCTACCGTGCTCCTGCCTGATGCAATTGTTGTTAGAGTCGCCAACATAACTATATTTGGTATCGAGAGTGCATCTGATACTTGTTTTGTATTTCACTTTCCTTATTGTATATGATTGCGCTGTTTTGTGAGTTATTTCTTTAAAAAAAAAAAAAAAGGAGCGGGGTTGTGTTATCTTAATATTTCTGATGTGTTCAATGGTATTCGGCGTTTTAATGCAGATTTTTTTTCATTTAATGCACGCCTACGGCACGATAATTCCGTAACATTTAGCCAGATACCATTCGAACACGCGTCAAATCAGCTCGCGATTTAGACTTTCCGCGTTGCAGTCGGCACGTACTGTTTCGTCTGTGTTTTAAACGCCCTAGATACACTTGCAGCGGGAATATTAGAGAAGGCATAATGCAGTATATTCGTATTTATCGGTCTTTTCAGCGATACAGAAGCTTGGATGTATGTTGAAACATGTACGGTTTGAAATCTCATTAAAATGGTATTACACATTGTTTTGAACGATAGCAGTTTGTATATTGCGTACCATTCCAGTCATCAAATGTATTGTTTAGAACTGGTTTAATATATTCGAGCGAGGTACAACAACCTTGAAGTGTTACGCGTTCGGCTAAATTACTTATGCTGCTTCACAACATTGTATTCCTTTACATCAAGCACCGGCTGAAAGTTAATATTCTTCGCATTATACTTTGAAGTTCTCGTTTGACAGTATTTTTACCCTACGACGCGACATGGCAATGAGATATATGAAGGTTGCTTATAAAGTGTAGGTAGATAAACGACTTTGAAAGAATTATAATAGCTTATTTTCCTACCAAACCCAGCAATGTTGCTTAATTTGTTTTGGCTGCTTTGTATACCTCAAGTGGAAATCGTCAAATATATTTTTTTTTAATATCACCTTACTAACGCCGTAACACGAGAAAAAAAGAAAATGATCAAACTTGTTTATGATGCAACCGAAACTTCAAACGAATTATGCATATATGCATTGCATACATCTACTTCCACGTACTGTGCAAAACCGTAGTTCTTAAAAGTTTTCTTGAAGTATATGAGATTATAATTTTTTCAGCATACGTTGAACCCCCAGTATATTTATGCGTTAAATATTGTTCGCAACATTTATTTCATTAAATATATAAAATTTGTATTGTTCGTAGTTTGTTCCAGAGACAAAACATGCAGTTTTGCTAGTTACATCTCATTTTCTTAAAGTACACGAGCTTCTAACGTTTTTGTCTAGAGGTTATAACACGACCAGTTCTAAGCAAACTAAATTAGTTTTCAAAAAAAAAATATAGTTGTCATATTATAGCGGAACTCGGTAAATAAAATCTAAGGATGACTTGCGTCAGGTTCATGGTGTAAACTGTAAAGGCGTTCACGATCCTAAAACAGATACTATGCCGACTAGAAATATATTAACATCCGGATTCGGTAGTTCTTGGTGCAGCTACTATTGAAATGTATTGTACACTGAGACTCCTTCAAAGAGGATGCATTAAAAAAAATCTCGCATGTGTAGAGAAATAGAGCAGCAAAGCTCGTTTTTTTCTTGCTTAACAAAATAATGATCAGCCTGAAGAAAATAAAACAAAACAAAAGAACATTTGGTCTGCAGAGTGGCGCTGGCGAGTTGAATATCCTCGCGTTTCCGAAGATGAAAAGCGGTGCGACAGGCCACTCACGCCAACCTATGGGCCTAGAGACTAGAGAGTCCATGATATACGGTTCCCCACCGACCATCCCAGCAGTTTACTTACACAAGAAATGGGCTATACTACGTTCCCCCTCACGATGGACCGCGATGAAGTGTTACGACCCATATAAGCCAATCCAATGTCGTGTAAGTGTCACGTGACCTTTTGGAGGAGCGCATCGGCACGAGAGTTCCGATATACGTCCGCAGTGTTGGATTGGATAGGATGGCGGTCGTAGCGTCCGCTGCGTTTCATCGTAAGGTAACGCGTAATACACATAAACATATGTCTATTTTTTTTTGCACCATTGAGGTTACAAAGGGCACTTTCCTAACGCTTTACTCGATCCATAAAATGGAAGTATAAATTGCGTAATAAAGTGTCCTACGTTCACGTTCACGTTGTATCGTTCAAAGCATTTCGGATCAAGGTATGTTTTCTAATCGGTATATTTATCTTTTCTATCGTTATGAGAATAGAGATTAGAAAGAAAGGAGTTATTTTATCGGTCGTACAAGACCAGAACGCTCGAAGATATGTATATATATATATATATATATATATATATATATATATATATATCGTCCTCAGACTGTTCTTTTCTCCCATTACAAAACCGGTGTTCACTTCGTCGGTTACGATGCCGTACCATAAACTCTTTACTGTCCGACCGGATGCTCTACATATATATCCTCCGTTAAATCTCAACGCTCGTCTGCGTTTTAAGTACTCCCCACTCACCGCAATAAAACGTTGGTTTGGGCCCTCGACATCGACTTGAAAGAGAAAAAATAAGCGAACCGGTCTCTTCACCCATCCCAAGAATGGCTCGATTCGGACCGAGCTGACATTTCGAACAAAAGAAACGGAGCTCAATCGTAAATCACAAATGATACGAATAGATAAAGAAAATACAATCACCAAAAAGGAGAAGGGGAAAAAAGAAACCCTCGTGGTCTCGTTGACGAGAAACACCCGAAAAGTATCCAAAGACGAACACTCATATTGTAAATGCGGCGTTGTGTTGATTCTTTTAAAAAAGATATAAGGAAAGGAGTTATAGGAAATGGAAAGTATGCTTCATGCTCCATTTTCCCCCGCGATGGACCGTTGCTGACGTTACTAGCCATCTGATGCAATGACGCTCCGAAAACGTACCATGTGTGGGACTCTGCTCCCGTCGCGTCGCTGGGCCCTTCCCGAAACTCACATGGCGCTGACATGACGTTGGATTGACTTCGACGGCTCGTAGCAAGCGCTGCGGTCGTCGTGATGTGGAGCAGAAATGTACGATGCTGCGCACGAGGTCTACAAATATATACGGCACCGCGGATAGGGAACCACAACAGCAGCAACGACGGTCGTGCGGCCAGGACGCCCGTACTTAAGGAGGAGGCAGGAAGACGGGGGCCATTCAAGGCGACGGAAACCGGCAAGGATGGGAACCACAACACGCTTCCCCAGGCCTCACGAGAGTTTCAAAGGAAATTCCCTTCTTCCATTTTTGGTTCTCGGCCGGCCTTGTTCATTTTTCGAGCACTTTCTCGCGGTTGTTGTAAACCTTTTTGCTTTTCGTCTTTTTTTTCCCTTTTTTTTTGGGGGGTGGGGGGCTTTAAATGGGGTGGTTTTTGAAACTGGGGTCAATAAAGGAGAGATACTCTAGGGTAGACGAAGGAGTGGGCGAGGGATGGTTGAAAGGGGATGCCGTAGCGACAGTCTTGTCCCCATTTTAAGGGAAATGGGGGGATATGGAGATGGGGATTGAGAAAGAAAATAAAATGTTTTGTTTTGCAATTTAAAACACCACCGAATACAAAGTGGCAAAACAAAAGAAATAAAAGGAAAACGCACACATACACACACACGGGGTCACGGCGGCATAAAATTACGTGATCTTTCTTTCGTCTCCTAATTTCCTGGCAGACAGCGTCGCTGTTCGCTTTTCTATTCAGGATATACCAAGTGTTCTGTTTTTTCTTTACCAATGACTACAGTTGAGAGTCTTGTTGTAGTGAATTGTTTCAGTCACAGGCCTTGTTTCGTTGATCTTAGTACAAAGACTCAAGTAAACAGCGTTAGGATGACATGTATGGTTTGTTGGTGGTTGGGAATGTTTTAACGAGTGCTCTTTGAGTTTTAAGGCATCACCAAGTCTGGGCAATCCTATGCAGAGTGTGTTATCGTATTAAAAGCCTCTGTATATAAATCTTGTTTAGAACATTATTGCGGGATGTTTTTGAACGACGAATTTCAGGGCATCATTAGTTGCATTAGAGTTAATGATAGACGCCAAAGAGAACTTTGTTTTTTGAGAAATTAGTATTTCACGAAAGTGACGTAGAAAGATGTGCCCATAGTGGCACTATATTTTGAAGGTATTGAGAGTTTCAGTATTTTTATATGGCGTGAGCTTATAAATACTGTTTCTGGGAGGATCTCAGCAACTATTATTGTCCGTATCTTGGAGAATACCTTCAATGCAACATGCTGGGGGAAGCCTTTATAGGCTGTTACAACTATATCAAGAATAACGGAGCACTGCTTTGCAGTAGAAGTTCAAGCGTTAAAAAAATTAACATGAGGAAAGTCACTAAGTTGCCTGAAGCGCATTTTCTAACGAGTGTGATAGAAAATAAAAAGGACTTAATTGGCTTTTTTATATCATCGTAACAGTTAGTGGCCCACAGCGGGGGCAACGTAAAAACACCGACATTTTTCTCACCACTATGTTGATTTAGCATCCCTAAAATGATTGACACTAGATAATCAAATTCCAGGTCATAGAAGCAGCTGATGAATCAACACGCCTTTGTGGATTCATCTAAGCCTGCGTCCCATCTCACCTTATCATAATAAACAGGATGTGCTCACCTGAGATTTCTGTCACAAAAAAGCCCATCGGTTTACAAAAATGCGTACGTTGTTGCCTTCTGAATTATGTCTTTGATTTGCTATCAAGCTGAAACGTTAAGGACAGCTCCCCTTTCTAATCTCAGTTGTCTCACTGTCACGGAAGAGCCAGCGACTTCGCTGGATTACTTAATACAAACATATCATTAGCCAACATTCCGTTAACGAGTGATAGTATGAATACTGTGGGAATACGTTTACTGCGACAGTAAATAAAACGAGCCCTGCCTACTCCTGCGTCTGTCGCAAACTTTGGTCAGAATGCAACGGATTCGAAACAAAAGTTGTTTCATCAGTCAGAGAGTGTCTGGTTTTTCCCCTCATATGATGCCGCGATGTCCTAATTTTTTTTTTTCCCACGGGCATGCAACCTGCCAGAATTGAAGGTGAATTTTCAAATGCGTATATATATATATATATATATATATATATATATATATATATATATATATATATATATATATATATATTGTGCCGTGGGAAGCACAATCGTCAGTTCGCGGGACTGCGCGCTGTTGGGGCTGGGACACGAGACTCGGGTAGCACGTGCTAAAATAGATCTCGACCAGGGAACACCGGCATTTGTTGGGAATGCGTGAAGATTGACAAGTGCATCACTAATAATAGTGTGTGTTGAGTAAGGATAAGATTCACTAGAAGAGGTATATTTTTTGGGCAAATATTGTCGCTTCAGAAAAAAAAAACAAAAAAAAATTACATCATTAGTACAGTTGTGCGAAGAAAAAAGTTCGGATTATATTTGGAGGAATTAAATCAACTTCCTATTCTATGAAATGATATGACACATGAAGCTTTTATCAGGACTGTTACCACGCATTCGCTTTAATTATTAAGCACGATCTTTGATAATTGCGTAAAATAAACTGAAAATTCCTACTTATCATAGGTTTGTACATCATAAAGGCACAATTTTAACTCTCTCCTATTCGAAATACACGTTTTCGACTAGCTATTTGCCCACCTCAACGCAGTAGGTGTTGTTGTGAAACCTCATTCCTGGTCCTCGATTTGTGTTCGTCCCGCTTTAAAAGAACAAAACAACAACAACAAAAAATAATTGATTAATTGGAGATTGTTATTAAAGGACAAACCTGTCTTATTTTTCTTCTTTCTTTTATGTTTCTTCCACGACGTGTTTAACAATGCGAGCTAGTGCCATACCCCAAAATCACTTTGTTGCGATTTGCACACCGGAAAGTATACGATTGAGCGGCCTTCGTCCAATTATTCGTGTTTTAGACGATTGCACAATGATGTTCACCGCTACAGTAACTGAAAAATGATGAACATACTCAGTGCGTGGCGAGGCCTAAGCATCTTATTATCGCTACGCGGCAGGTTGTGACATCAGCCGATCATCAGAAAGTCGAAGGATCAGTCACGAAGAAACAAGCCTGAACCGAACAAGTGGCTTATTACGCTTACATTTCTCGCTTTTGTCAAGCTCCCTGTGACATTAGCATTAGCAATTCACTCTTTTTCACAGTCGTATTGTATTTTCGTGGTTTCCTAGAGTCATTTGTGTGTGTGTGTGTGTGACCTCTTTAAGAAGATCTATGCGGGACGCAAGTTCGTCTGCTTCTTGCACAGGGGTTGTGATGATGTGAGGATTCCGAGCTCTCATTAACGGAATCAAAAAAGAAAAAAAAAAAAAGAAAACAATAGTCGGTAGATCTTGAGGCATGTAGCATAGAGGTCTACCCACTATCCTTTCAATCAAACCCAATCAGAGCTCGGCGTCGTTCTGACGTCACCGCAAGACTTCCTCAAGAAGCAGACGACTATAGTGTTCTCCGCATACTCCCGGTTGACTTTACGATTGACCGCAGAGGGCACTATACGAACCACCGAAGCCATTACCACGCGGCCTGAACGTCTCCGTGACCCTCGGAAGGGACGCAGCGACGTGCGGGGCGTTTAATCGCGTGATGATACTTTCACGGTGCTGGATCAGCCGGAAGGCCTCGTAGCGTCCGCTGAGGTCCATCGTAAGGTGAAACAGAGGACAGAATGTGAGAGGGAGGTCGCGGGGCGATCACCATCAATCTTTGAGCAAACTTTCTGGAAGCTTCATTTCAATTCATCGTTAAGTTTCACTGCTTTTGGTTGTTCTTGTCTTTTTCTCCTTTTTTTTTCTTTTTGCAGGGTACTAAAATAAAGTTCCTTCTCTCAAATACCATATCCGAAAGTCCGTAAAAAAAGAAAAGAAAAAAAGATTGACCGCGATAACTAAAAGTATACACAGCAGAGATCGCTCTTCCGGAGATTACGACGCCATCTAAAATGAGGTAACCAGAGGTTGCGCCGTTCGATGTCTGCTCTATGCTGTTCAATTCTATTGAGACGGTTGTAAGGAAGATTGTTTTGATGGCTGTAATTTCTCTGCACCGAATGGTGTTTTTTTTTTTTTTTTTGTTTAATGAAATACGAAAACAAACTGAAGTGGACATCGTCGCTGCACTGCGAGACCTATACAAATCGCTATTTCGGTAGCAAAAAAAAAAAAAAGTATCATGGAGCCGATCATTGGCCTTTACTTCAGACCCAGCAGGAAAACACGCACGCCGCACCTATGGCCTACTACGTTCACAATTCTTGCATCGTCATTTGTGATGACACTTTACCACGCTCCCTGCAATATCATGTAGACCATTTTCAGGTTTAAACACATTTTCATCCCCGTCATTCGCCGAGCTCCCTATATAAATTACAAAGATTGTTTCTTCCGAGTACTTTGCAGAAAAATAGACCCCAAAGTTTCTTAGTCCGCAGTCACACTCACCCTCCTCATACGTAACACAAGGTACACAGCAATTGCTGCAGACATGACAGAAGTGCATGCGGACACGGCTCCAGCATCGTCGAAGCATGCTTGCTTCAGACATCTTCGGACATCTGTGCAGGCAGTTTTCGTACGATTAATCTGACAGGACAGTCGTACAGGGAAGAAACGCGCCTTCGGGCAGCGTCTGCAAAGCATCTTTTGTATGACGCATTAGCGGTTTGAACGCGGTTTTAGAGTGTATAGTACAAGATTTTTTTGTTTAACGTACTAATACTCTTTTGACCCGAACAACGTGTCTGTTCACGGGCTGCTATCGCGGCTCGTTTGCGGGCGTATCAGTCCACCGAACGCAAAGCCTCGCATTGAATTCGCGACGTGTGAGGGGAAGGGCCGCGCGGTCCGGCGTCCACCGCGCCGCGTCCAGGTGAGTCGATGCCGCCGCTGCTAAGCCTCTTAACCTCGTTCCCGGATCGAAACGCGCGCGCAGCGGCAGCTCCTGGGCCGCCTCCGAGCTGCGCCGTGATGCTGCAGGAGTCTGTGTGGGCGTCGTAAATATCGATCAGCCCCGAAGCGTGGTGCAGCAGCTCTCTGAGCGAGCAGGCCGATTCCCCGCACATCGGGAGGAGCTCGCTGCCTATCTACTGCGTCGGAATTTACTTTCCCCGCGTTACCCGTTCCGCTCTCTCTCTGCTTCTCCCTTTTCCTCCTCGGCTTCCGGTTTATTAGCTCTCCCTCCGCTCCCTAACGTCCCGCTCCCTTTGCGGGAACCAGTGTGTTTACAAATAGCCGCAAAGGACCAGTTTGCGCGAGCCTTGGAAAAGCACACTTGCTTTCTGACGACGACCGACTGCATCGCAACGCCTCTCCCGTCGTAATCAGACGCAAGTGTGTCAACCATCTTTTAGAGAAAATGGGAAGGAATCTTCAGTCAAAAGCATTAGACGTGTGCGAGTTTTGGTTTTCTTTAATTGATTTCAACGCTTGCAACGCTATTGCTGCTGGTAATTACTACTGTAACTAACATGTGTTCAAACTTTCCGGGGCGTCACCAATATTGGTTACTTTGTAATGGCACGTTTTTCAAATTTCATCTGAGAGTGTGGCATACCTTATCTTCTGCGTTCCGCTGTTTGACCGGAAGCATAGTTGTTCAAAATGTTTTTCTATAACCATGAGTGAAAAGAACAAGTTACTGCCACATCGTTCCCTGTGATAGCGTTTGGAGCATGAACGTCTTTCAAATACAACGTTTCGATCAAGAATCGCCCAAACATAATGCCTGCGGGCAACTTTGTTCTGTAAAACATTCCAAGAAACAGACGTCATACCCGCTCACTAGCATTTATTCCGCCGCAAAAGCAAGGGACATTTTACAATAGCAATAATAATATATTTTTTTGTTTTTTAAGAATCTTACGTTAATTCTTTACTTTCGAAAATTATCAAGGTCCCACTAAATCCTTCAGTCTACGGAAGCACGAAAATAATTATCATCAAGCACCACCTCGCAGCTACCACCAGAGGAATCGGGCAATGCGTTGCTTTGCCGACAGCCCGTTTCTACGAGTGCCGGTCAGTCGAAGATTAGGCCCGTCAAATACCTTATTCAGTGACCGCTTTATTTCAGTTGCGCAGACATTCTTCTTTTCCGCGTCGTTTCTTTCTTCTCTTTGCAGTTTCTTTGGAAATTGAGCTCTGTTTACTTCTTCGCGAACAAATGATTATCTCTGTTCGTCTTGTTCGACCTTACCTCTCCACTTCTTTCTCCGCTACCCTCTCCCCCAACTTTTCCCTGAACTCCCAACTGGGAAAAAGATGGCGTAGAGAGGGTGAGAGAGGAGGAAGCCTGCAAGACTCCGGGAGAGGGGGGCGTCGCCGCTCGGTTAATTCTGATAGATTGTGTCGCCGTTGGAGCCTGCTCGTAATTCCGTCGGTGCGCCGGCCTTCGCTGGCTTCGGCGGGATCTCTGTACCGGGAGAACGAGAGCTCTGTCGTTCCTTCTCTGACGTCGCTTTCGCTGAGATCAGGTGAGACTGATGCCTCACTCTCACTGATGACTGAGATGGACCGAGAGGGAGACACGAAATTTGCAGTTGGGCTTACCGGGGGGCTTTGTTCCCGGAGTTAGTCCGCCAAGTAGTCTCATTCATTGTAGTGCCCGGTGCCTTCGATGCACTGTGCGCTATAATGCTGCCTGTGCAGTTTTCTATGTGGCAATCTTTGCAAACGTGCCTCCATACTTTCTGGTAAGTCTTATCTCACTTCATTTGTTATCCATCGCGAGTTAATTTTAATAATTTAATCTAAATGCCACCCCAATATTTGGAACTGATCGATGAACCAGGTCAAGTTAATACGATACAAATACTTTAACGCATCCACAATGCGATAATCGAGTTATGAAGTATACGTGTGTGTGTGTGTGTGGGGTGGGGGAGGGTGGCAGGGTACCTTACAGCTGTACAGCCGAGAAAGCCGGATTAAATTTGATCTTGGAAAACACTGCTAGAATAGAAATTCTTCTTTGACAATTATCTTGCTTTTTAATGTGATACATATAATTCGCATGATATGATCACAAGCTATAAATCTGAGTGACTAGAAACTCAAAAACTTATCTTCAGTTGAGAAACAAATTGTTTTCCTACTCTGGCCTATGGTAAGTAAAAACAACATCTTTGCTCTATGTGAATGACGTATGCGTATTGAGTTTAGGCAGAGTAAGCGGGACATACGATCTTTCAGGCAGACGTGTCATACGAGGTAGCTATATTGCGCTATGTAATTGCAGTTTAAGGCGTATTTGATAAATCGGCATCAAGCATTAGTTTCAAAACAGCATACATTTGTTTTACTGCAGACGACAAAATATTGGTGTTTCATTGTTGTTTATCTTTTGCCAAAACAGAAACAGAAGCTGAACATACAGTTAATAAATTTTCGCATTTAATATATGCCTAATTAAGAACATGCGAGAGCCAGTGAACCAAACTGCGAATTGGTCGTGCCTAAGAGGTACGAAGGTTCTCTCTTGAAATTTGGCTCGACGTGCAGTGGACACGAAAAAAAAAAGCTATTTCTCTAGTTGAAAACGACAACTCAATGCAGTTACGGACGTTGAAATCGTTTTACGATGAAAGCTTTTTTCCGCCCACTCCAGTCCTTTGATCTTTCTCTTTGAAGTGCCCATGTCGAGACTGAAGTTGTCTGTAATGAACGTCGAAACGGGATTAAGGCAAGTCTGTGGTATGCACATTTTCGCAATTAACGATTTGTTCTCTTATTACATTGTGTCGATCTCGCTCAATATTCAATTATCCATAGAGAGAACCAATAGAAATTAGGAGAGCACTATGAAAAAAACAAATTTAAATGGATCATTTCATGTTGTTTTTTAAGGAAAAAAGTTCAAAATAACCTAAAGTTTTACTAACCTCAACTTTTCTATACGTAGGAAATACAAATAAATCCTTGCTTTCCCAAACTAAACTCATTTTTATAAACATATGAAAAAAAGAAGACTAAATATTATCTGAGTGTCCAATCTGTATCTTTCTATATCCTAACACCAAAAAACAAAATTACTCAAAGGTTCACTACAAAAAATTCTATTTGTTATCATATGTTTTGTACAAGTTTTTATTTTAGGTTTAACAGATCCGTTTAAAATAAGCCATGTGAGCTACCAATGCAGTCTCCGGAGGTGAGGCATAAGGCCACGGCACATAATATATATATATATATATAGTTGGCCCCTTGACCGTTGAAGCGGCCAAGCTGGAAAAACTGACGTTTTTCCACCTTATTGGTGGTGCCATATTTCACTTATGCCTTTTCCCTGCGTTTTATGCTGCATGAGTATAACTTTTTGAGAACACTCTTGAGATATGCATTTTTATGCTAATTAAGCGCCCAGGTCATAAAATCCTTAATGTTTTTTTTAATTGTCAAACCCCCTCTCTGCGACGATTTTTGACGAAGTTCAGCAAGTTGTGCTGTGTGACCTAATCAACATATTTTTATGATCTTTACATCACCGTAAAGCTCCAATTAAGCTCTTCCGTTTGAATATAATTTCAATGTTTTGCGTTATATGTATAATGCACAACACCTGCCTGAAAAACGAATATTTTGAAAAACTAGCATGTTTGGAGTCGATTTTCTAAAAAAACCCACCTTTTATTTCTTTTATTTTTTATTCACAGTTATTATTATAGCAGTCTATCAGGAACTACCAACAGAAATTGTAATATATTATTTCTATGGCCACTAATAAGACTCGAATTTCGTGCTATGAGCTTTTTGAACGGGACTTCGCACAGGCGCTCTGCTGATCAGAATTTTCGCCTATGCAAGGTTTTCTATTTATCGTTTGCAGTTGCCTCAATATTCAACCATAAACATTAATGAAATTTGGAGTAGTTAACTTAAATAAAGTTACTTAGACGTCCGTATCCACAAGTGCAGGCACCAGCGCTTACTTCCTCTCAATATGGGGGAATGCGGAACGTTAGAAAATCCCGCTGGGGCCAGCTTTCGGCTTTGAGTTTGAAATACCGAACTTGATATGTAATAGTCATATTGTCTTATGTCAAACAGATATGCAGGGCATATACATATGTATGATTTAATATCTGGCGCTTAGTAAGTACGGTTTGTTTTGTGCACATGCAGACTCTTTCGTAAAATAACGAGAATTTAGTTGCGCGTAAGGCTTCAAATGTGATAGTCATGTGTTTAAATTTAATTTTTATTTTCATTGATTCATGCCGGGTTACTTAAACGTTTTCCTCTTGACTTAGGTTTGTCTGGGCGTCTAGATGTTACGTACCTTCTTCGTCAATAGAGAGTGAAGCTCACACGCCTTGCAAATCACCCCAATGCCAAGTAAATAAATATTGTAAGGATAAATATTGTTGCTTCACTGGCTTTTACGCTCAGATACAGAGGTAAGTACTAACATTAAATAGAACACCTTACATAGTTCAGAATTCTGCTAAGCTGAGCGTCTATGCGAAGTCCCGTTCAAAACTCTCAAAGCACGAGATTCAAGTCCTAATAGCGGCCAATCACACAATATAATACAATTTATGTTGCCCTAGTTCTTGACAGACTACTATATTACCTAACAGTGAATAAAACATGAAAGAAATAAAAGGTGTTTTGTTTAAAAAATCGACTTCAAACTTGCACGTTTTTCTAAATATTCGTTTTTCAGGCAAATGTTCCGCGTTATATTTTTAGTTCAAAAGATTCAAATTATACTCAAAATAAGGAGCTTAATTGGAGCTCTTTGGTTATGTAAAAATCATAAAAATATATTGATTATGTCACTCAGCACAGTTTGCTGAACTTCGTCAAATATTGTTGCAGAGAAGCGTTTCGACAATTTAGAAAAAAACAAAAAACAAGAAACATTGAAGATATCGTAACCTAGACGCTTTATTAGCATAATTCTCGGTTTGCATCTTCTTTTATTAAAGGAATTTGCAGGTAGCTACTAAAAATTTCAGAGGCGTTAATTATGAGTTAGTGTATTTTTGTGAGTGACTTGTATTACTGGGCGACAAGTGAACAAAAATTAAAATGTAAGCTTCGATAGACGCCATACAAACATAATATTACATTTCCGGTTTATTTTACTTTATAAAGCACTGCAATAGGTAGCTAGAGAAAACTAATTAGCCTAATATAAGGTAGGCTCTTTAGAAAATCGACCTACAATTCGCAAACATTTTTTAAATAATCCTTGCTTTACGAGAAAATGCTGTCCTTTTTCTTTCACACAATACATCAAATTTGTTATCATTAGAAGGAAAATACTATAACCTTTCTGAAAATACTAAATATATTAAGACACCTCTTATAGGTCACACGGAAAAGCTGGTAAACTTTGACAAATATCTTCCCAAAACGTCATAGTGGCAAAATTTCTAAAATATTATTCGTATAAATAATCGCGTCAAAATTATTTATCAGAGAATAAGTGTGTTCACAGGTATCTATTAAAAAATGAGAGGCGCAAATTTGGAATTATTGTTATTTTGCAAGTAAGTTGGTTTACTAACAAAACAGTCAAACAAAATCCGAATTGAAACTTTTATATCTGCCATACAAACAAAATATTACAGTTTCTATTTATATTAACTCATAAACTATTGCAATAGCTAGCTAGAGAAAACAAATCAGCCAAATAAACGGTGGGTTTTATTAGAAAATCGGCCTCCAATTCGCAAACATTTTGAAATAGTCCTTGATTTTCGAAAATACACCGCCTTTCGTCTTTTACACACAACATTAAAATTGTTATCAATAGAAAGAGTATTCTCCTAGCTTTCTGAAAATACTAATTATGTAATTATATCTCAAATAGGTCACGCAAAAGAGCTGGTAAACTTTGACAAATATTGTCAAAGGGACACACTTTGACAATATTTAAAACAAAAGTGAAGATAAATAATCACAATACAATTATTTACAATAAATAGCCCCTATTCTGAGAGTGGCCGAAAAAATTTATATTGCACTACCAAAAAAAGGCAAAAAGTAGAAAGGAGCGAAATATGACACCTCTGACAGGCGAGAAAAAGGTCAGCTTGCGCCTCGGCTGCATAAAATGTCCATAACTCGAGAACAAAAAATCGCCCGAACTTGCGGTTTGCACTCCCTCTCACAAAAGGGTTTTCCCCAAAACATATATATTTTTTTATCAAAATTAAAAATTCCACCCCGAATTTTCGCTTGAGTGAAAATGAAACCACCTATACATATATATATATGGTCAATCGTCACAAGTGGAATATTTATGTAGAATTTGTGTAATCACTTTTTAAATAATAAAAATGAACAGATGCTTCCATTAAAAACTTTCTGAGCGTCCTGGAAAACTACTAAGTCTCTAAATATTAGGGCAATTTGGAGTGCATGAAAGGTAGGGCTGGACAATTCATCGAATAACCTACCGATTAATCAATTGATGCATTAATCGCGATTAATTTTTATCCGGTTAATCGGTAACATTTTTACAAACCTAACGATAGCAAAAATTAAACGCTTTCACCACACAGACGCGGAGGAGTACATCTGTGTGAAGGGCAAACTTAAGGTGAAATTTTGATCTAAATTGTATACTGTAGGGGCAAGATTTGGAACTCCCGATCAGTGCTGAAGGTTACACGCGTTTCGGCCACTTCAATGCCGTGCAAGTGTCTGTTTAGTTTGGTAGAGACTATTGTGAACCATCAAAGGAGGTCGCTCTTGCCGGAGAAAATCGAAGAACCTCTTTGCCTAATTAGTTGAAGTAATAATATATGAAGGTGAGTGCCTTTGAACTGTTCACAACTACATGTCGAGGTTGATTGATAAAAATTCTATATTGCGCCGTTTTTCACATATTTAGCAAAAGCACAAAAAAAGTAATTTTTACCATTTAAAAATATTATGCATGGAAATCAACGAGACCGACTGATCGATTAACCAGTCGATTAAAGGGTCGCGACTAATCGGGTTAAAATATTAATCGACGCCCATCCTTAATGGAAAGCGCGTTAGTTACTAAAGTTACCACTCGTGCAACAACAGCTTGCAACGCGTGTGTAAGACGCAAGGTTGGCGTTCCGAAGACGCTGATGATAACACCACCACCACCGCGCACTTTAGCGCACTTAATTTTTAGCGATAGTAATCTTGCTAAAATGTGCCGAACTGTGGTTTTCAATGACGCTCAGAAAGTGTCTAATTGGAACTATCAGCCAACTTCACCAGTTGGCGACCAACCAGCGCTGTTTTAATGTTAGTAACACATCCAAGAAGTCGCGAGTTAAGCGAAGGATAGGAGACTAAGGAGCGACTAATCCCTGCGGTATTCACGAGCGCGAAGCAAGCGGGAGACTATCTAGTCGGGAGTAGCAAGCGGAAGTAGCATAACAACATAGGTCGCAATGTGCCCACTTAAACGCCACTGCGTGAATGGGGATTTTATCACTTACAAACGAATATTTGGATATCTATTGGTAAAAATAAAATGATATAAAAAGATTAAAATTGTCCGGGACAGAAAGTTTTCAGAAGAAAAAAAAAAGGAAACACAAGAGTGAAAATACAAAAATCGCATTGCCAGCGACGTACGTTAATATGAAGGAGCCCGTAAATGCGGGCCTTGCTGAGTTCGCTTTAGCGCTATCTCGGACCTCTAAATGTGTCTATTCCCACAATATTGGCTGCTCCGATTCCTTCTGAATGTCTCCCCTAGGATTCCACAAGACAGAAGTGCTTCGTTGGCGCTGGCGGTCAGCTGTGATAGCTGTATCCTTCGTCCAAGATTTTTCAGTCGCCTTCTAAGCCGTTCAGGGCGACTAAGCCCTAAATATGGTCGGTTTATACCGAGTGCTTACTTAGCTGTGTTTACCACCTGCCCCGTGATCATTTTAATCGATGATGTGGTTAGTCAGCGGTTAAACAGCAGCTAGTTAAGTCCGGTGAATACGGCTGTAAATGTTTATGCTCATATAAATAAAACGTTCATTAACCCTTTGACGGTGGACGGCGCACATCTACGGCGGCGATTACATATTTGAAAGTGACCGCTTAAAGGGGCACTGACACTCCAAAGGTAGTATTTTTTTATTGTCTAAAACGATGCACGTTGTAGTCATAGACACGCAAAAAAAAAACCGCCTCACGAAAAAACAATTTCCCACGCTCGCGCGCGCCTTTTTATTTTTGGCGTTTTCCTCTCCCGCTTTTCGCCTCCTCGCTTCGTTTGATTCGTGACGTCAAGAATCATGAAATTTAGAAGCTTTGTAGGCGACATTTCTATACATTTAATAACGGCAATCGTAAAACATGTATTTTTTTTTAACGCAATTGCGAGCGCACTACGGCCCTTCTTTTTGAAATACCAAAAATCAGAGTCCGCTGCGATGTCGCCTTCTGGATTTTTATCCTTCCTCGGAAAACATGGCGGCGCTCGACGCATGTAGCAGAGGGTGATCGTTGAATCGGGGAATCGGACAAAGATGGCCTTTTTTAGGTACACGTAGCAGAGCGCGTTGGATGGAGTACAGTTCACACAGAAAAATAAAAACACAGAAAGAACTGTGTGTGTCTGTCCCTCGTATATTTTCTGTGTTTTAGCGGCGAAGCTCCTTAGGGTCTAGCCTTGCCCGTCCATCCGTCCGGCGTCCGTGCTCACAAAAAAAGAAAAAAATGTTTGCGCAGTCGACAGGATTCGAACCCGTGCGGGGAGACCACAATGGATTTCTAGTCCATCGCCTTAACCACTCGGCCACGACTGTGGGACGAGTAGGGGGCTCTGAGATGCGGTAGTAACTCAAAAGCTGTGGATGTCATGGATGAAACGTTGCATGTAGCCGTTCAACGTCTATACAGGAGAGGGCGGTGCGGTGAAATGCGTATATAATCGCGTTAAACTTTGCATGCATGGCTCTGGATTTCACCGACCATAAAGCAGTAATAATGAAGCCGAAACGCAATCCGGAACTCAGCACTACCTATGAGCAATAAAAAAAATCAGCACCATCAGCACTACCTATGAACAATAAAATCAATATCATCAGCGCCACCAGAGCTTCGCCCCAATCAACATCATTCACCACTTGGAGATGCGGTCATTTTTACTCTTTCTGTGTGAACTGTGGTCTTTTTTAGGTGCCCGACGACCTCTCAAACTTCCAAAAGGAAATCGTCAAACGTCTAAACAACTGGGTTTGGTTTCTGTGTATCGTAGCTTCGGTTGTGACACCGCCGGGGCACCGTCGTCTGCTCGAAGCGATAGGCAGCACGGCACTCATGCAGGAAACCGGTTTCCTGGTACGTTGGTTCCCGCGACGCCGGCGCCCGGCGCCCTTCCCCCGCTCTCACCTCCTAGCTTTCGGAGCGGAGGCGCGAAAGAAACTGGACACTCAGGAGCAGGACCAACTTCAATATAGGGGGAGACCTGTCTATCGCGCGCCCCTCCTATGGGAGAGCTACTGGAGCTCTAGTTGACGTTGCGGCCACGAGGCGGCGCGCAAAGCCCCCCCCCCCCCCCATCGTTTTGTATGGGGAAGGCTGCGCGATTCACGGTGCGACACTGAAACCTGTGATTTTGTTTTACTTGCGTCTATTAAAGCATGAAATAACTTACCATTGGTGCAGCTTCTGTGCGCAAAAAGTTTCTTTTATTGGATTCACACAGTGATAAAAAGGCATATACAGCATTTTTTTACAATAATTACAAAACAAATTCTATGCATGCTTCTCGTAGAAGTCCTACACCTTCAACACGTGTCGGGAAGTAGGCTTTTCTTTTATGACCTACTTTGCCCGGTGCTCCTCCATCATGTTTGGTGCAATGTTCGGCAGGAAAGGCCTCGTGACCTTCCTGACGACGAGTGGCTGCGCTCTCAAGCGTTCTCAGAAAGTTGACGAAGTGGGGTGTAGGATGCGCGGTACACCACGGTCCAGGTTGTGTGCTATTGCAACGGTTGCACTGTTGTGTGGAGGGGACGTGAGCTGGTGCAAGCACCTGTCACAGGCAATGTTGTCTTCAGCCGCCCTCACGATAAACCTTCGATGAGTGCCAGCGTGCTGATTTGCGGTCCTGGAGCTCGAGAACGTATAGAAAAAATGTTTTGCGTTTTTTGCTAGTTCTAATTTTTATAAACGACAAAATGGTTCCTTATCTGGGAACGTCTGAAGTTCCAAGATATCGGAAGGCCCATCGGCTTCACCTCGACCCCTCCGAGGCAGCATTTCTCTCGTTCACCGGGCTCGCCGTCCGTAGCAGATAAAATACTTGTGTCTCCGTGTATAACTGCTACAAATACTCTGAAAAATCAATTGCACGCAAAAAGAAAATGAATTCATACTTTCTTTGATTGTGCGACTGTGGTGCGGGTGTCGCCAAGGGTTTCCTAGTCTGCTTTGAATTGCACTGTTTGTCGATCGAATAAATCTCTAACACGGAACACCGTTGGCACCGCTGTGGTATTCAGCTTTTTTATATTCACATTTTCTTTATAGTCATATGCTGTAAAATGCAGCAAGCATAGGACAGTGCCCCCGCTATCACTTGAGCGCCACTGAAAATTCTTTACAACTTTAAAAGAAAAGCAACAACAACAACAACATTGAAACATGTCCTGACTGCCTTTTTTCTTCAAATACAATATGACGCTATTATTCTTACTGTCCCAAATGACTAAAATGTAAAAAAAAAAATCGGCACCTACTTGTTTTTGAGATTTTTTTTATCCATTCTTCGCGGACACTCTATGATGGAAATTCGTGAAACGAAAATCCTTTGCCCGTTTTGCCGTGCGAGGTACACAGCGGCACGCAACAGTGTACCATTCCCCCGCAGTTCAAGTCGACACGTAGATTTTCGTATCGTAACACACAGATTCCAGCGGCGTAGCCACCTCGCTTGGATGTTCCCCGAGGATTTCCGGACTGGATCCGGTAGGGAATGGTGGGGTAGAGTTCCTGTATAGGCTCCTTACGGGAGCCAGAGTTGCGCGTTCATGTGATGAGCCGGATCAAGTGCCGTGCAGGAAAGTAGACGTTGCGCGCACCCCGACGAACGTTCCCCTGCTTTCGAGCGCGCCGCGCGCCTCGAACGCACGGCGCTGCTATTCGCCGAATTCAGTCACGTGAGGAGCTGGATCAACGTACCATGCAGGACAGACGGCGCTACGGGGATGAACGTGCAACTCCGGCTCCCGTAGGGAGCCTATACAGGAACTCTAGGGTGGGGGGGCTCCGAGCGCCACCACGAGCGTTCGTGAGGAATGCGCGTACTTCTAAGCCGGCGCTGAGCCACCGTTCAGTAGACAGGTCTCCCCTTATTTAAGTTGGTCCTGCTCAGGAGCCCTCAAATGTTGACGTCACTCCACTGGCGCGGATCGCGCGGGAACTTCAAATTCGGCATTTGGAAATTGTTTTTTTGCTTCACAAATACTAAAATTCCAAGTTTAGAATTTCAAGGGTAATGTACAGGCATCGTTTTCAATCCTTTCAAACAATAAAAACATATGATTTCGATGTGTCAGTGCCCCTTTAAAGGCCGACGTACACCACAAGCTTTCCACTTTTTCCCGCGTCTTCCTTTCCTATATCCTGTTCACTTTTTAGCATGCCCCAACTTGGCTAACCCTGCAACTTAGGAGAGGGTGCGCTAATAGAATTATCTTATTAAAAAAAAAAAAACGAGGTTCTACGTCGACCTTTAAACGCGAAACGGCACACTCTGCGGGGAATGTTTCTATTTGTGACGTCTTTTGTGACCAATTAACGTTATATTTGAACGGGGTCTTGTTTTTCTAGGGCCATATATTTATAGTCTTGAAATTATGCGATATGTGCACGCAACACGCGTGGGATAGTCGCTTCGCACGTCGGCTGCTCTGTGGCTATTTCGATTCAAAAGTCTAACTGTCTCTCTGCATCGAATTCAATGTATGAGAACTCACCATTCTATGAAGAAGCTCCGTAAAGTACCTCCGGTTCGGAATCTGGAACAGCCGGAACGTCCCAGAAGCGGACGCGCCAAAATAAAACCGAGTGAAAGAAGTGTGAGAGCTTTATACCTTCGATACTTCAATTTGATACTTCTAAGCCTGAACAGCTCGCAAGCACACTAAGCGCTCTCGCAATATAATCTGGAAAATACATGTGCGCTGGACCATTCTTTATAACAATTCGTACGGAGGCAAAACCCGACCACTAAAAAAACTGTTTTGGGAAATGTTGACCACCGTCCAAGGCTCGCAAAATGTTAGTTTATTATTCGACTTAGCGTGACGACTCGCCCTCAGCCACCTTCAATGACTTGAGACAGCTTGCGTATAGTAGTCTACCAGAAGCGGAAGTGCATAAGCGCCGGTGGGGACTATATTGAAAAGTTATGTGCATCCCTAGGAAAGAGGAGGTTCCAACGTTTCCTTTCAATGTAGCATCTTTCAATTCCATCACACAAACAAAAAAAAAAGTTAGCGCCTAGAAGGCAGAGCTTATTGATATCTTCTCGTATGTCTATTGCAATCGGTAGCGATATTAGGGTTTTCTTAAGTTTTAGGTAGTCGGTAATGCGTGGCAGTAGGCCGTAATCAAATGTAGGAGCAATTATTAGGCTAAAGGCACATGCGCCACGAAAAAGGAAGCTTGCTCGAAATATTTAATATAGCTGAATGGAAAATTCACAAATTATAATAATAAACTTTTCTAAACCAAGCGTTAGATTTCACGTAGATTTTTCATGTTCAGGATGAATGCATATGCGAAAATCATGTTTTTGTGTACACGTGGGGCATGGCAAGAAATCTAAACAAAAGCAGCGTAAAATAAGTTGATACATTCGTTGCCACTGAGTGTAATGGATAACAAAAATAGTAATTGTGAGACTTCTACATGATGATTGAAACCTGAGACTGTGGTTTGAAAAACGGAAACTCGTGAAGTATGAAGAAAAAAGGGACAGACAACGTCTCAAATTTCGTTTTTCAAACCACAGTCTCAGGTTTAAATCATCGTGTATAACTTACCCAGCTCGCCTGCACTTTAACCCTTTTTTCATTGTGAGACTTCGTTTTTTTTTCAAATATTAATCGATGAAAAAATCATTTATAGACAGTAATACATGCACAAATTGTAATGAAATCTTGGCAGTTGAGTTCTACACGTCCTAAAGCATATACACATCAAATTTTGTAGTGATAGGACAAATTTGAGCAGAACAATTCTTAATCGAGAATAACTGCGCACTTAATCTGATATCTCCGGTGAGAACTTTGATGCTGAAGGGGGTGTAGTAATTTTAAAGTTTAGACTTTGTTAATAGAAAATATTTGCTTAAAACGAATGACTCCTCCGCAGTCCTCAGTGGATGACAGCTGGCTTGTCGTCCAATCTATCCGGTTATCGAAGCTCATATTAAAGCAGCCACAAATACCGCGGCTTAAGGGAATACGCGTCAAATTTGGAGCTTGATATCACAAAGAAACCTCTACCAGGGAGGGCTGGAGACTCCTTTGCGGAAAGGGCTGCTCAGGGTTTGAACCTTGCGCTCTGCACTAAGGGTGCATAGACTGAACCCGGATTAGACACAGATGTTCGAACTATGGAAGGCATATTACGGGTGTTCACAACATAATTTGACAAACAAAAAGTGAGCTTTGTCTTATTAGCAACGGCCTAGAGATTGTTCATACGGAGTGTTTGCTGTGGTCTCAAGACTTTCATATATGTGTGTTCTATTATAACGGGGAAGAGAATATTTAGCTAAAGCATGTATGCGGGCAATTTGTATAAAAATATACCTTTTCATCGCTAAGGGCATTTTGTTTATTAAATAAACATGGTTGTCCAAGCAGTCGTTGAAGCAAACCATCATTAACACAGACAAAATATGTGGTATAATATCTTGTCTTCGAGATAATGTGAGCTACTTCGTTTAAAACAGCGAACAAACTGGTCGATACTACTCCATCACACTGAGGACTGACGATTCATGAATTACCTTCGCTGACACTTTTTTTTTCTGGCTTAGGAACTTAATTATTAAAGTTACAATATGTGTACATAATTAAACTTATCTAGGAAAATAATTGCCCAGTTTTTTTTGTTTTTTTTTCACATGTTCGATACGACCGAACCTTTTTTCAAAGGACCTCTTTTATTATCGCATGTTTATTCAAAGCAAGAGTACGCTCTAAGTTTCTACCGAAGACATTGAATTAAGTTTTCTTTCTTTAAAACGCGACAACGTCTTAACTCCGGGCGAACAAAACTGCACTGATGTGTTGTTGTAATATAGCCACCTCTTATCAATGTCTACCCGCGGTGGCGGCGGCGGCTGCGCTAGCGGTAAAACTTTCGAAGGCGGCGGCGGCATGTTCTGCTTTGGCGCCTTCATTTCTTCCGCGCCAAGTTTTGATCTCTTTTGATTATTCCTCCACGTGTGAACGCTGTCGGTGGAGCGGCGAACTTCCAAACAGCGCTCGCACATCCATCGGAAGCGGAAATGACTCTCAAGACGAGAAGGAAGCCAGAGATTTCCCCGGAGCTTTTGTTTCGGGCTCACTTGGTGGTATTTTGCTTTGGACCTCGCTGTTTTCTCGTTTCTGTCTTGGAGTGCAATGACGGCAGCGGCGGACGCCCAAGACGGTATACCGTCGCTCTGCGCTCCCAAAAGAGATGGGCTGCTGTCAGCGTCTCGTTCTATGTTGTCATCTCTTCCTTCTATATCTTGCCGCCACCCTTCCTGTGCTCGCGACGTCTTCGAGACGTGCCAAAATCCGTGCGGTTCTCGCGTCCCCCTTCGAGACGTCTGGGGGAAATGGGACATCACGGTCGCGCGAGCGTCCTGTGACGACCCTCGTAACCGCCAAAAGGAGGGCCGTCGTCGTCTTGATGGACGACGTGGACGTCGAGTTGTAATTTTGTTAAATTAATGAGGGGTGTTTTTTTTTTTTCGCGGCATAGCGGAAATATGAATGTTTTCTTCTATATTAATATATATATACATATATATCCTGTCAACTTGACATTTATGGGGGTAAGAGTTGCAGCAGGTTTTAAGGCTCTGGTTTTGTGTCTTACCTGTCACAATTTCGTTGAGAACAGAAGGTATTGGCCCAATATTGTATTCAAAATGCTAGGGCTGAACACTTTCCCCATTCTCTCGTCACGAAGTTTCCTATTCTGGGGTTACAAAAACGCGTACCGAGATTATTAGTAGTCCGTCGTATGGTTTTAATATCCTACGAAATCCTCTTTTGTTGGCTAGTGCTTTGTGTACACTACAGATGCAACGCAGCGGCGCACATGCACTCTCGTAATGCGTTCAAGCTTACCGCCCGCAATACACGGCTTGACAAGAGCAAGACAACTTCTTTGGCGCCACCTCACGATACCCGTTTGGGCTCGACACGTTGAATAGCATGGGTATTGAGGCACAAATATAAAGACTTGGAGATTTTAATTCCGCCGTGGTGTAGTCTTCAATCCTTTGAAATACGAGTTCAGCTACCGGCCAAATCGTAAAGGTAATGATAGCGCGAGCCAACCTGAAACTTTGGGACGCCAGTGCCTTCAATATCGCTATATCAAATGGACTAGGGCTGAGAAGATGAAATTACTGCCATAATTTACGCTAGTATATATATATATTATTTTTATTTTTGGCACGGTGGATGCTCTAATTCCTATATATTTGACTTGTGCGATTAGATGTCGTAGGAGTTGAACGGTCAGAACATTAAGCACGTTTGCTTTTCCGGATACCTACGAGTGGTAACGTGACAAATTTAGCGTTACAGTCATTATTAATATAACGAGAAGAATATAAGTTGCAGTTTTGTGAAGAGATCAGTTCCTAATAAGATTATGCCTGTATTGATATTTTTTTTTATTTCTACTGTTTGATACCCCTTCTGAAAACTGTGGCAAACATCGAACTATAACGAAGATATTCTTCTCTCATTACGTTTTATTGGAAACCTCTCAAAATTTCAGTTCGCCCAGCTATAGCTGGTTTAAAGCCTCCACTTCTTTCTCCGGATAAAAAAGGCGCGATTTTAGTTTTAAATAAATAATGACCAGTAATATAATATTTGGAGAAAATGTTAACTGTTATGTCTTCCCATTCTTTGCTATGGTAGTAATTATATTGTGTAATTCCATTTCATAAACCGCCGTCACATAGTTCGTAATCAAACTGCTTGATTGTGAACAGGATACGTCGTTTGGATTTGCAATTTTGTCTTGTTTAGCTTTGAAACTCATAAAATCGTTTTACTAAAATGTGCGAAATTAAAACGGTGTCATTTTATCGTGTTTTTTTTCTTCTTCTTTTTTTTAAGGTATACATGCGAGTCTTGTCTTTTTCAATCTATATATACGCAAAAACTCCATGAATATGAAATTGTAAAACATAAACATCCCAATATATATATATATATATATATATAAATGGCATGTTCCACACACACACAAACACACACAGAAATAAAAACACTCTCAAACATACATTATAAATCTCGCCTCACTAGTGTCACAAGTTACTTGTTTTGCGCTGTTCCAACGCAGCGCGCCTTCTCAAAGTTTTCCCGAAAGATCGGGTATAAAGTATACCGACAGCAAAAGGAAGCAATCCACCGAATATATATATATATATATATATATTTATATATATATATATAGATATATATATGTATATAATACATTTGACCTCTTCGAAGTTGTTCTTAACATCTGAGCTGTATTTATTTTTTTCGCAAGCGTATGTGTGTTTTACCGCCCTTGTCTTTGTCTCGCGATCCTTCGACCTCGCAATTTTCGGCTCAGCAAAATTCTTCTTGTAGAATTGGCGCCTGTCGCCCGTTTGGTGCTCGGTTCTTTGTTAGCCCCGGGTTCTAGATGCGGGCTGTATACATATCTCAGGGCGCTTCCGTCGCTGCCATCATTCAAAGCCGACAAAGTGTGCGCAACGTGCTAGTCTCAAAAGCCCCGGGACCAGGACGCGGGCGCAGCAGCAGCAGTCCGCTGTCATTTCCTGGCACTCTGCCAGGCGCCGACAAAAACTAAGCCCTTTTTTCGCACTGCAGAAAAATGCAGCGATACAAAAGGCAAGAACCGAGTCAAGCGCTCTGGCCCGAAAGTATCAGTCCTTCTGACGTCACTGACCCACATCTGGCGCCGAGTTGTAACACACGTACGCGCGCGAATAAAGGACACAAAAAAAAAAATATTATGCCCGGATCTTTTTGTGTGTTTGGGCAACTTCCTCTTCCCGACGTTGGTCTGATGAATAATCTATGCTCTGAAAGTCCATTTAACTCTCACATTTCAAAGGCTGACGCTTCATTCGAAAGACACGAATGATTGTAACGACGTCGCCGTCGATAGAAAATAATAATAAGACCGATAAAATCAAAAGTAGTGCCTATTCTGACTCGTTTTTAAAAAAAGAGTGGGATCGGAAACCGATTTTGAACTAGATATGAAGTCCAGAGTGCTCCATTCACGTACTGTAAATAATCATTCACGTGGAAACCTACTTACAACGTACACATGGTCCTGAAGGTAAGAATTTGCAAGTTAGTCATACAGTCCTGGTACTACTACTATATATAGACCTTTTTCGCTTAATCTCATCTCCAGCCACCTGGCAGGCATATTCGGTGTGGGTCAGGAAGAAGTAATAAACCATTTCCAGCTACAAATTGTAAAAAATAAAGGCGGGGCAAAACAAGAATGCGTTACGGTCACGTTTATATCCTAAATGTATTCTATTGGCGTGGCGACGGCAAAACAATGTTTTCGTCCATTCTGGAAGTGACGATACTTCAAGATGGCGGCGTCCTTGTGACATAGGTAGATAGATATGTGCGGTAGCTTGAACGCGTTTTCGAGTAGGGTGTTCGGCGACCTCTACCATCCAGGTGTAATAGTTTCCCCAGAGTGGAAATAATATACGTAGCACAGACGTCGAACGAACACCAGAGACGGTCACGATCCTAGTGATCGGTTCTAGAAAGATTCGGAGAAGAGCATTAGCGGAGGGAAGCGTCGCTGAAGAGGCGGCGTCGGAACTCAAGGGGTCTGTTCACGTGACCACTGAACGTATCGTCAACGGGTCGATTGCAAGCGGTGGGCCATAGCATGAACAGTCGTCCGCTGTCTCCGCTTCGGCTGCAGTGCCGTGACAATATAGAGCGGTCCAAAGTTGCGACGTCACAGGGCATAATTTGGGCAAGCAGCAACAATGGTGTACTCAACACACCAGTTCGAGAGGTCTACCAGGCGATACGACCGTACGGTTTATAGTACGTTAAACGTATTTCTTAAATTAATTCCTACTCTTGTACACGAATCGGTTATTAGATTACCCTTCACATATCATGCGATCACTCACGTAACAAAATAATTGAATCAGCGAAAAAAAATCTTAATTTTTGCCATATGATCTGAAATTAGTTACGTCATCGTTCTCCAGAATATTCCAGAATGTACAATTTTGTTGCACTCGATAGTATTTTTGACTCCCTTCTAATTCATAAAGCTTCAAAAGAGGGAAGGCTAAAGACAACTGTACACACCTTTGCAAACACCACGCACTCCCAAACAGAAACTCATACAAAGACAAGCATGCTGTCCCAAATATTGACAGTCACATAGCCCGCGTTTAACAGAAATGGTCCGCGATTATATAATATCTAGTATATATTTATTATTTTGCGGATTATTATAGCGGTGTCATATCTCAGAATAGGTTCCTGGTGGGAATTATTCTTTGAAAATTATATCGTCTAGGCTGCACAGTCAGAATGGGAGGATCCCAGTTGCATGGCCCTTTTCATCTTGAGCTCCAAGCGATCAGGGACATTGCTTGACCTACTAATTAATGTATACATATATAGTTAAAGATCAAGACGTTGAGACAGGGTCTCAGAGACAAATACATATTTGCGGGAAGAATACAAAGTCGTCCACTGGAAGAACAACAATTCAATAGTCCTTCGACTTGTATTTCACGTGTTGATCTCATTTTTCCAATTATTTCTTATAGTGCCTCTAGTTTTTCTGCTCTTTTTGATAGTGTCTTTCATATTCCAGTGGTTTTGAGAGCGCCTCTTTTATTCCAGTTGTCTGATAGATATTTACCTTTTTCACTTGGGCTGATCGATAATATTCTTTGTTGAATTTCAGTGATGTCTTTTTATGAATACTTCTTCTTACACTAGTTTTTTTTTAATGTTCCACGTAACATGAACCGAGGTTTAAAAATAATTTGGTGCATTTTAGGAAGATAAAACTAAAGAAATATGTTTTTTGTTCATTCCTTGCTGCACGTCAGGTTATTTTTGTATTTTGTTAAGTGAAATAAATATTAAAAAAAAATTAGTGAACTTCTGAAATATGCCTTTTAGAGCAACATTTCCAATGATAAAGTTGTATTGCGTCCTCAGAAACATCCAATTCAGTGGCCTTGATCATGAAACCTTACAATGATTTTTTTCCGGCTTCAAAACAAGCCCGCGAATTAGAAAGAAAAAAAAAATTACACCATCTTCCCGAGGGGAACCATGGGGTGATGCGGAGCATCGTGTTGGTTCCGAGGAAAGAGTCAGTTGCGTGCTGACGTCGAGAGATGGCGCCACCGACTGCCCTAGCGTTACCCCCTACGCGAGCCTTCGTCGCGGCTCGCGGCAGAGAAACTTGGAACGCTCGCCGCTCGCCGTTTATTTTTTTTTCACACTTGAAGGAGAGGAGACTAGAGGAGGAGAGTTGCGCGTGCGCGCGCGGTGTGAGGAGAAGCGAACGCACGCGCAGTGCACGCAGCTGGTAGAGAGAGAGAGCGGAGAGAGTAACGCGCAGCTGTTGGAGAGAGGGAAGGAGGAGAGTTGCGCGTGCGTAGTTCGAGTGCCGACTACAACGCCGACGCCGCGGGACATAGACCCGAGCAAGAGATGCTCCGCATCTAAAACAGAAATTTGACAAAGACATTTAAGATTGCTTACGTGTGGGAATGCAAAGGCATTATGGTCCCTTTGGTGAAACGTTTTCGGATTGATGTTTTCAAAGTTCTATCTGCTGACTCGGTGTGTGTATTTGCGTATACGTTGGCCACAGACCGGAAGCATTACTAGGCACAGCTTTAGTCAACCAGAACCTTCGAGCCGCCGTGGCGTCGGGGAAGCGTGCTCGTCTAACACCCCGGAGGCACGGGTTCGATTACAATTCCCCACCCAGACAGAAATGCACCCACTTTTCCCTTCAAAACGATTCATTTACTTTGTTTACTGGCACGTCCCTGAGAAGTTTGACGTAAATCCGAGCATTTTTGGCGTGTTGCGCCGTCGGCCATTTTTGGTACCATTGCTCGGTCACGACGCCGATGACGCCGGACTTTTGCGTAATGGGGCATATAATGCTTCCGCTTTAAAATATTGACTTTGAATTTGCGCACCTTCTATTATAACCCTTTCAACCGTGGGTTGAACGAACCAGGTCGGCATGCTGGACTGTTGACAGGGTGCCGTTGAGAAATTCGCCCTATATTTCGTTTCACCTTAGGTCCGAGCTCGGCCGATGTTATGAGCCGAGGGGCCAATCAAAAAGCCGAAACAGCGCAACGTCATGCATGTTTTCTACGCTTGATAGTAGGAGCCAGCGGAAGAGGACGCACAGGAAGACGGAGAACATCGGCTGGTCTTATCCAAGGTCGTGAGCACGCCATGACGTTGTTCCTTTTTCTCTGTTGACTGACACTTCGGCTTAGAACATAGGCCGTGCTCGTGAAAACACTCGCTGTCGCGTATCTCGCGTCATTGTCAGTGTCTTGTTTTTTTTGTGTTTTTGTTTTTCGGTGGCAGCGCGTCCGGCCAGTACGCAGGTTTGTTCATTCAGGCCACGTTTGAGAGCGTTATAATGCGAAGTGCGCGAGAGCGAAGTCACGTGTTTCTTTTCCTAATTCGATCGCTTTTTTTTTTTTGAGGCCCGAGAAAACAAATCGTGTTAGAGGTTTCTAAAACACACACACGCACACGCAGATGTACAGTCGGGGACAAAAGTCTCCAGGACATGCGAGCTGGGACTGAAACGCATTGTTCTGCCATCTGCCGGCGGGTCGCCTGGTTTCGAGATCACACAAAAGCGCATGCGCGTCCTACTCTGTCTGCAAACATGTGTGTTTTCCCGCTCTTCTGCGGCACAGCGCCTAACTCGGACTCGGGCGCGTGGTAGCGCCTCAAAGATAGCGCTGGCGGCATGACGAGCGTCTGCTACACATTCCGAAACTCGAGATACTGCCTGGGGCATTGCGCCGCATTTCGCCGTGTCAGCGCACATTGCTTTATAACCAGTTCAGCTTATCGCTCAGTTGAGCTGCCGTGACTTCTTGCTTTATAGGTGCCATGTCAGTAAGCGCTATCTCCGAGGCGGAACCACGCGCCCGATTCCGAGTTAGGCGCGGCATCGCAGAAGAGCGGGAAAGCGCACATGTTGGCAGGCGCAGTAGGACGCGCATGCGCTTTTCTGTGATCTCGAAACCAGGCGACCCGCCGGCAGATGGCAAAGCAATGCGTTTCAGTCGGAGCTCGCGTGTCCTGGAGACTTTTGTCCCCGAGTGTACACGCACACGCACTCATGCTGCATCGGATATTTTTGAGGACGCTATACGATTTTATCCTTGTAACATCTGCTCGAAGAATCATATTTCATAAACTGCATTAATTAACTTGAGTATTTCATTGAGCAAATACCCAAACCTAGTATGACTTGCTGCAACTCAATGACCCAACATATTAGTTTGATATCGTTTTCCTAAAACACACCAAATTATGTTTAAACGCGTGCACATGAAAATCTCACAGTTTCGCCGAATGTGCACTCAGCAGTTCAATTAAAATGCGTGAAAGTTCAAGACGTTGTTCTTTTGCTGTGAAAAAAGAGAGCAACAAACTTGCCAAAGTCGACATCGCGCTCGTTCGCAGACGATCCGATTAGCGACGCTATAAACGTGCGGCACCATCTACCGTTAGGCACAGCTAGCACACGACGCACTCTGTTTTCTGCTCTTTGCGCTTATCGGGAGATGGCGCCACACGTTAATAGAATCGCTTACGCGATCGTATGCGAACGTGTTCGACGTTAATATTAAAAATGTTGCTGCTATTTTTTTTTTTTACAGGAAAAGAATTATGTTTTGAAATTTCACATGGTAAAACCTACCTGCCCAGGGCACACTCGGTGAAAGTTTATGTTTTCTATGTACAGGCGCCGATTTTTCCGGTTCGTTTTACAGCGTCGGATTCGATTGTACCACCCTATGGATTCCAGTGATGTTTTACGAATGGCCCGTAAAACCTACCCCTGCTAAAATGCTTCACGGCGACGCAGGCTTTGAAAATACGTATATAAATATATCTCAAATAAGAAAAAAAATTAATAATGAAGGTAACGTGATTGCTCCTCCCAAGAAACAAGAAAATGTTTGTGTTTTTTTTTTCTTCCTCATCATCGTTAAGTATTGGCACTAGACGATCATGGATGAAATCCGCTTTTTTTGAACGCCAACAGCCCAGGACGTTGACATCGTAGGAGAGGCGCACCTAAGAGAACAATTAGCCGCTCTGCTCTATCTCTGCGGGAGGGCGCATCGCGGAGCACGAGAACAGGTGGCTGAATTATTTAGCGGAGACTTCGGTGGACCCCCAGCCTGATATGGCCAATCTTCCCGGAGCACGCCACTAAACGTTGGCTTGGATTGGCCATCTGTGAGCGGCTGAGTCTGCTTTTGAGTGCTTGTATTCCTGTTTATGCGTGTGTGCATACATAAGGCCGGCGTTCCAGCGCTCGCGAACACGCCGGCGGCTTTGGCTGCTTTCCTACTGTGGGGTTTGCTCGAATAGCTGGCTTCACGTATGGAACACGAAGGGGATGAGACGTAATTGGGAGTACGGCATGGGTATGAACCTTCTCTTATTTCATGTTTGCTCAAACCCATCTGTAACAAAAAAAAAAAAGCGATTTTTTGAGTGGCGTAGCAGAAGAAAACAACAACTTAAGTTCAAAAAGTTGCAGATGGACCAAACACCGCCTACCCATTCAGAGCAAACGACGCAATTCCCTCTTGTATATTGCGTGCGCTCCCTTTGAGTTGATGTCCTGTATTCGCGCGTGATGCGGTCTCATCTCCCACTTCGGGGTCTCTAATGCCACTTTCTTTTTCTTCCGACGTGAGGAGGCTTTTTGCGCAGTGAAACAATTTTAACAAAGTAGGATGTTAGTCTCGGTGTTGTCCAGCTTAGGGCGTGTAATTATAAGAATTCACAGTTGTCCCTTAAAAAAACAATAAACACAACTGAAAACTTTTGTAAAAATTAAAAAAAAAAGTTTTGTTTTATTCGGTTGTCACAGTATTGTCTTATATTTTGTAAACAAAAAATTGTAAGTTAACATATTTTCACGAAAGAGACCCACGCGTGTTTCTTTGTCTTCCGCTACCCAGACGACGCTGTAGATCGACTCAACCTGACTTCACACCCTTGCGGTGGCGCTGCTGTCGGCACTGCGCATGCGCAAAAGGTTCGCCTCACGAAAATCTGGTTTCTGCGCACGCGCAATGCCCACATTTGATGTAGGCAAGCACGTACAGGCTCCTTCGTAAAGAGTGTTGGAGTACTACAAGCTACAGCCACCGACGAAGCGCGGCGAGTTCCGATAACCTTCTTATTAGGGATGCCGCGAACTTTTTTCGAATCGAAGTTTCGATGATCGAATCAAGCGATTCGGAAGGTTCGAAAGATTTCGCATTTTCGAATTTTCTATATCGTAAAATTCGACGGAAGTCGAATTTTCGAGCTTGTTAAGCTAAGAAGTTCGACGCTTTTCGAACCGTCGAACCTATTACGCTAAAAAATTCGAACCTTTTCGAACATTCGAACTTATCACACTGCAAAATTCGATGCTTGTCGAACTTCTGAACTTGACTGACCAAAAATTCGATGATTTTCGAACTTTCGAATTTCTTGCACTAAAAAGTTCGAAGCTGTTCGAACTTTCGAATTTCCTATGCTAATGAAATCGATAATTTTCGAACTTTCGAACTTTTTTATCAATAGAATTCGAAAAGTTTCGAACTTTCGAATCCTGAAAAGTCAGAAGTGCGACGAACTTCGAACTTTTAGGGTAAAAGTTCGACGTTCGCCGAACTTCGAAAGACCGGCGGACGGTTTCATTTGAATTCAAGTAGTGAGGTACATTCGTAATTTTTTTTTCTCGAACTTTTACATGCGGTGTTCCGTTCTTTACGAAAGACAATGCCGTTTATTTCAATGTTCTGGCATGCTTAGTTTTAAAGAAATAAATTCCCGAAGAAGCGAGGAAGGACGACGGGTTTTTGACGATTATCGTTTATGCCAGATTTGAAGCGCGATGTAGCCGAAGCTATTTATGGTAGAGATGTTAAACTTTTTAAGAATGATCTATGTATAGCCTAGATAAGTGTCGTCTTAAGATATGACTATTGTTATTCAAGGTGAGTTTCGAAGAAATGTCCAAACATGTATCTACATGCAATTATGCCCTAAACTTGGTATTTATTTTCGTCTAAGTTGTTTGAGGTATCGCATTTAAATTAACACCACAGACAGTACATACCATTGCCATCTGCAGAATACAAAATAATGTATTTATTGTTTTTTTCACGTTAAGGAATAAATTAACTCATGGGAGAAGATTTCTAATATTGTTCAAGTTCAGCACGTCATTAAAAGAAAACATTTTTTTTTTTTCGCTTCACGTTCCTGGGACGTGTTTCTTTTAGCCTGTACACATTTTGGTAGGAGAAAGTTGTTTCGAAGTTCTGAACCTCTGAATATGCAAGAATACAACACATCCGACGAGTTCTTGATAGTTTTTTCTTTCTCCAGCTTTTTATCCCCGCACTTATTTATTTATTTATTTTTTTATTTTTTTTTTACCATTGGCACAGTTATTTAGGTCGTAAAGACATAGCTTTGAACTTCCGAACCACTAAGCATGTGACGAGTAGTGCCTTCTGACAACGAGTTTCTAACAATGACCATCTACGCGATCTTTTATGCAGTGAAGAGCGACAGTAGCTATACATAGGCATAAATAATTTCAGATTAAAATAAGCTCGACCACGCCCTCTTTCCCGGTATTGTTTTCTTTAACAGTCCGAAATATCTGGAAGGGGGGAAGGAGGGCTGAGGCCCCCCCCCCCCCCTCCCTCCCCTCCCTCCCCTCTTCCCTCCCCCGTCTTTCCTCTTCCGACGCCACTTGTATGGTAGAACGCTCCTCGACCTCGAGTTGTGTCGGCTTCTGTGCTTTTTGCGAGGCGATTCCTCTGTCCCAGAAAATAAACCCCCAGGACAATTACAAACTTAACTTACTATATGCCAGCGTCACTCGGGCGGCGTTCGATCGGATTACTACCAGCGTACAAGGGGTGGGGAGGTAGTTTGCCAGGTCGCTTCAATGTTTTTCTGAGCCTCAACCTCCTGCCCGCCCCTGGCCATTCCGAACTGGATGAGTATCGTAAAACAGTGTGTTCGTGTGATCACTACAGCGTGATGCACGTTAAAGAACCCCCCCCCCCCCCCCGGGGCTGGCGGTCACAATTACTGATCTATGGTCACACGTCACTCTGCACTGGCAAATATTCCAGCACATCCGGGACACCTGTCGTCTCATTTAATTGCCTGACCAACTTCGCAGAGCCTAGGTATCACACCCTAACTTTTCTATACTTGATTTCGTGAAAACCAGTGAGTCGTGAAAACGTTATTTGAAACTGAAACTGTGGAGGAACTTGAAAACTGGACTTCGAACTTTGAAAACTTGGACTTGAAAAAAATTCAAAATCTTCGAAGTTTTTTTTTTTTTTTTTTTTTCGAATTCAGCGTTAAAAGAGAATCGAAACTTTCGAACTTTTCGAACTTTATGCAGAAAGAAATTCGAAATCTTCGATTGTTCGAACTTCATGTCTATAAAAATTCGAAGCGTTCGAAGTTTTCGAATTTTATTTCCAAAGAATTTCGAAATCTTCGAACTTTTCGAACTTCAGATCTTAAGAAATTCAGATTTTTCGAATATCTCGAATTTCAAGTTAGGAAAGTTCGAAATCTTCGAATTTATCGAACCTCAAGTAAAAAAATATTCGAAATATTCGAACCCGAAATTTTCGAAACCGTGAAAGCTTCGAACTTTTCGAATTCGAAACTCTACTGTGATCGAAAGTTGCGAATTTTCGAATTCGAACCTCGGTCGGTACGAAAATATCGAAATTTTTCGAAATCGAACCTCAGTTCGCTTCGCAAGTATCGAAACCTTTCGAAATCGAACCTAGGGTGGTTCGCGACATCCCTACTTCTTATCACTCCGCAGACACTACACCTCCTTTCCTAAATTGTGAATTGATGCATAAATTATGCACAGCCGCCATTAGTTGTTCTCATTGCTTCCGGCGTAAAAGGCCGTGATTGGTTCCGAGTTCGCGCCGGGCGCCGACTGGCAGCAGTTGTGTGGAATGCGTTTTGATCCGAGTACAGTCCGAATACTGAGCAAGCGCCCGTGTCCAATGCGTGATCACAGTGCATGCATGACTAACTAATGGCGGCCACACATAATCTATGCATCATTTCGAAATTTTGAAAAGGGTCTATATTAGATTGCGGCATGAGCCGATAAGAACGCAGATGAACAAATCACGAAGCAGGAAGCGTGTAAGTATATGCAAGCAGCACAATGCCTTTCGTAAGCCGTCAGTGAGTATAATCAAGAGTTTTAGCATTGCGTATAAGAGCAAACTAAAACGCTTTGCGTTTGCGTTAGCGTTCCGTGCTCCACGCTCTGTACGCCAGTAGTTTCCACGCGCCAATCCAAGACCGCAGTTTGGTCTGCGCGCACGCGCGGCGTAGAACGCGTAATGCTAACGCAAACGCAGGGTGATTGCGTTCCCTCGTGTACGCGATCCTAAAAGTAACTATTAAACACCGAATGGGCTCTTCCCACGTCAGAGCAGCACTGCGCTAAACGACCGGTGCGCCCTACTTTGGTGATGTTTTTGCTTTACAGCGGATAGCTGTTAGAGGGACACTTCGCGGTTTCACGCCGTCGACCGTGGGACGTTATCGTCACTCCGCCAGAACATTCCAAGGGCAGTTGGTAACGAGACAACTAGAAAGCAGGATAACATGCATGGTGATTCATGGTAGGAAGATCACATGCATGGTGATGCATGATAACGTCCATTGTCAGTAAAACATTCCCCGCCGGGCAATCCGGCAGTACACTGGTATACATGGCTTGCTCGTGACGTCATCGCCTCGTGCTGGTGGTCATTTCTATTTGTTCTTGCCGAGAATAACAAGTTTGATGGTGCGAAGTGTACGCTGTCGAAGGTGCGCGCTCGGCAGCAATACCACCACGATGGCCGCTGTTGTGACGTCAGTGCAAGCCATGTATAGGTGCCTGTGTGAATCAGAATTAGCACAAGAAACATTTCTCGGAAGATGCGGGTATAAAACTGCCTTAGAATTTTACGACCTACTCTGTATCAGAAAGCAAGGGGAAAGCGAGTGCCTCAGTGCTCCGCCAATGCACCTTAGAGATACAGATTTTTACTTTCTAAACGGATTCCCAGAAAGACAATACTAATAACGCGTGTTTGTTTCAATAAACCTTCATTCGGGAGTACATTTCGTCTTGTCTACTTCCCTGTACCCGTTCCTTCGTCATTCTTTGTATACCACGTGTGGCTATTTGTACCGAAATGACGTACGAAAACACCCTCCCCTCTTAGGCAGACAGCTGAAATACTCTCGACTTAATACATCCTCATGGGTTCTAAAACGCCGTTAACGTCTAAGTGGGCTCTGTGGTACGCGCTCCCACCTTTACTGCTCATTCAGTTTATCTGCTCCGAAATGACAACTTAGCGGCTCCGACGTCACACTTCAGCTGTTGCCGTGTCTCACCTTACGGGATGCGGAAGCTCATGTTTACCAATTTCTTGTGTACGCAAATGTCCGAGAAAAAAACAACTGAGAGGTGCCTTTTTTGTGTTTTTATTTAACCGTGAGGTTCGCGAAATAGTGTGGTTGTATTGAGTGGCAAAGTGACGCAATTTATTTCTGGAAATTCAAGGTGGACACTGTTGTAGTTTGTTTTAATGTTGTAACAGAATATATAGAAAGACACATGTTCTTACAAATTACTCCGCCCTTATTCGCACTAGTCTCAATGCGCCTGCGCAGAAACCGAGATTGCGTGAGGTGCCTGCGCATTCCCCGCGCCCACAGCAGCATCACCGCAGCGGCATGAGGTTACAACCGTGCGTTGGTCTACAATTTACGATTCCATCATACATGCCATTGAAGGAATTTCAGGGACAAGGTGTCGGTTTATGTGAGAAATCGCGCTAAGTATAGTCTGCTACCTTTCCGTAACATTAATATTCTAAAATCACTTCGGATATTTATCGTTCGCTTGTCTTATGATGTACTGAATTCTTAATACATGTCTGACCATAACGTGAACCTACATAGACATGTATTGCTGCTGTTTCTGTAGGCGCAAATAATAAAACTAATATAGAAGTAGATATGAAGGGGAGATAAAAAAATGTGAACCTGTCTTACTTAGCTATACTCTGCTCAATCGCTTTGAGGAAGGTGGAGGAAAAAAAGAAAAGACAAAGCAAAATGCGACAGCTATAAGGATTTAGCAACAGCTTTGGTGGACATCTGCATGTTCGCCAAAGCTGCGTCGAGACCGGCTGTTGAGAAGAAACTTTCGGCAAGACCTTAGCAGTCTACTTGCTCACGATTGATCATCTGCACGGGACCAACAAGTCACGGCTCTGCTTCAATAAGTTTTCCACGGAATAAATAAGATGCTTCCAAATGCTTAAAAAGAAGGTTTTGTCACGGCGCCATATCGCATTATATGTATACAACTAGAAATTTAGATCATGTACTCCTAAACTTCGTGGAAAGGTAAAAGCTGCTTAAAACACACACACACACACACAACACACACACACACACTCACACTCACACACGCGCAGGCGCACGCACACGCACACTCAAACTCACACACACGCACACACACGCGCGTACACACACACACAACACACACACACACACACACACACACATATATATATATATATATATATATATATATATATATATATATATATATATATATATATATATTATTCGTTTAAATTGTAAACTCGCGCATTTTTTCGGAAAGGTTACATATTAAAGAACATGGCATTAAATTGAGTCAACACAATTATTTAAAATAATATAAATGATCGTACTATATAAACCTATATAACCTAACCTAACCTACCACATCAGACCTACTATTACCCAACACAGGCAATTATATATTCAAGAAGATCAGTGTACAATAATAATATAGTTACGACATCAATTACAATCTAAGATTATTGAGAATATAGAACAATTCCAGACGCACAGCGGACCTTAAGGTGTTGGATGATTCTGCGTTGCAGTAATTAGCAACCCGAACCGTTAATTAGAGTGCGTTGTCCGAGCAACTGCCAACCGACCACGCAGTCGAAATTCGGGCACGAGCGAGAAGTTCCATATGGCTAGCATATGTCGTTGGAAATTGTGTATACGCGCAGATTACGTCTTTGGTGATAAGCCTCCGGCTTCAGAGATAAGCAGCTTTGCGTCTCGCGTCCAGCAGATCTCATTACGGCGAACGCGCTTTCTCGCAGTGAAATGTAAACATTTTTAAAGAATTAGCGACGTGCGCTGCCAAGAGCGCCGCTGTGGGCGGCTTTCTGGGATTGGTCAAACAATCCCTACGACGTCTTAAAATAAATTATTTCTGGTTTTTTCGACAAAAAAAGAGTAATGTCAATGTGTCAACATTGGTGGTGTTGGCTTCAGAACGCGATGACTCCAAGCTTCCGCTGCGCTTTTAACACACATCATTGAATTTGACGTTGGCAATGGATGGTAAGTAGCCAGGATCAAAACCTGCAACGTCACAGCGAGGCAAATTCTGCTAGCGACGCCACGTAGGAGCACCGTAAGAGGGCGCCACCGAAACATCTCTGCGCTAATCGTCATTGGCTATGCGAAATTACGTTAGCTCGCAAGTTAGGGGTTAAAGCTTGAATTCAGCTCAATATTCCCGGCACCCGTGATTGCGCGCCGTTCATACCTGACCGTCTGAAACTCGGGTCATTTTTTACACGCTCCTTCATAAATGTCTTGCTTTTTTCTTTTTTTGGTTCCGGAGTTTAAATTTTAAACTGAGCCGTTCCTCACCCAGGCTTAATTACATCGGCGACGTTATCGATTCTTTCGTTAATCCCCGCCCCAAAAGCAATTTGATCGTGGAAATAAAAGAGGCTGTAATAAAAAAGCCATGAAAAAGATGGAAGTAAAAAAAATCGTGTATGCAGCGCACGCTTTTATTGTAATTAACCTAATCAAGTATTGGCGCTAAGGGTCAGGTAGAAAAAAAAATGGACAACCCCTTGCACACAAAGCCAATTAAATGAATAAAGAGATGCCACTGAGGACGACAAGAAAAATTAATTATGATTGAGGCTCTTTCTATATAATAACAACTTTGACGTCAACGCAATACTTAAAAGCGATCAAGCGATTTTTTTTTGTAGTATACATTTTTTTTGTTCATTAATTCACGATAAGAAAACAAGTACTTAGGCCTACTTTATTGTTATTCAAGGGTTTGAATAAAGTCATAAGTAAACGTGCGTGCACCAACATCACCTTAGATATGTCAAAGAGCCAATCTCTGTTATTGCCAGCCACTGAGTGGCAAAAATATCCTACTTAAAACTCAATGTCAAATTGAAAACTTGACACTGAGTTTTAAGTAGGGTAGTCCTAGTTTCAGTTAGGTTATTGTTGAGTGAAATTGAGTATTCTCGCCCTAGTTCAATATTCTTGCTTTTCATTGTCAACACACGAGAAGTGTGACAGGAAAAAGAGTTGCTAGAGGTACTGGAGCAAATAAATAAATGAACAGGCCAGGGTAAAAAAAAGCGTCTGAATGCGTGATGTAATGATCAAATGACATTATTATCCTACAATGTGTCGAAGTGAATTTCGTTTTTGAGTATAACATTGAAACATGTCATTTCTATGGAGCCGTGTACTTCATCAGTATGTCGTGCACAGTTTATTTGTGATATAACGAGTTTCATTGTTTCTTTCGTTACACCGATGGTGTTAATACAGTCTTGCCAGCTTGCAAACAACTGGTCATGTAAATATTGAGGTAAGAAACGAGGATAAAAATACGATCCGAGAGCACGTGTTTCTTTCAGTGAGTGGTCAAAACCTGAATTAAGGTAGCAATCCAAAGGAGAGTGTTCGTGACTTCATGAATTAAAAGCAGCGCGCAAAAATAGAGAAACAATTGAAGAAAGGCGAGCGGGACTAGCACTCATCCTGCTTGCATCTCTCTTTGTCCCGGTATTTTAATTTATTAAGTACAAATCTGGCTGAGAAAGTCAAGAAAAGAATAAAAACGAAGAAATAAAAACTCGTCCCATCTTTACGGAACGCAATACAGCTGCACTAAAGCACTCAATACAAAAATAATAAAAAACAGAGAAGCGAACGACATTAAAGCACTTTCAGTAATAATTTAGGAAACAAAACATTGTACAAAACAATCAAATATAAAAGTATGAGAAACCGCAGTTTCCACCTCTATATCGCCCTCTGCAAACTGCATCAAGGTCTCTGAATCGCCCAAAAGTTTACGCGCGTTCTGCGTGCACGATCGGCCGAAAACGTGCTCAGTAAAGAAAATGTCCCATATCCTTCTACCCCATATACTCCCCCCCGCCCCCTCCTATCCTAGAGAATTTTATAGACTTAAATTCACACGAAAGATACACGCAATACAGTTATCAGATACAACGTTGCCATAAAACGGCGAGAAAAAAACAACATAAAAAAGGACGTTCACTAAGAGCGAGCACTGAAACGAGGAGGCCATAAAAGCCCATAATAAACATCCGACGACTAAATCGAAATTTTCCTGGACCGACCGAAAGCCGGTGAGGCAATTCTAGAACCCTTTCAAGTATGATATCCAGTAAAATAAGAGTACGGGGCAACCAGACGCAATTACGTGTGGAAGCAGGACGCCTCGAACCTTGTAACTATACAAAAATAAAAACACCTCCATACAATAGTGTGACAAACAAACAAGACGAAAAGAATTTCCTTATAGGGAACCAGTTCGAGCTTGCTGCTTCTATTATGTGCGACACACCAACTTCATGCCGCTGTATTTTTTATTTTTTTTTACAGCTTTCGACGCTTTTTCTGCTTGCTTCGTTTTTACGCTTTCTCTGGTTAGGATTGCTCAGTCTAATCTTCCTCCGTTCGTCATTCAAATTTTACAGCCATCACCGGTGTTTGCTTCCACATTTAAGGAGGTAGGCGTTCCGGCATAAAGGATGGATCGTAACTTTTTACACGGTCGCTTTGGGTATACGCTAAGGTGCGACGTATATACTCTGAGAACGTGATACAATGTCAGAAGAATAAGACGTGTTTCCTGAATATTTCAAAATTGCGTGCTTGAGTTCAGATTCTCGAAGATACAAAACTTCTTTCATAGCTGGTGTCTGAATCTGATAAATTTGTGACAAGTCTTTTATTATAACTAACTTTCATAATTGCTGGGACATCCAGAGGCACCGTTTCATAGATAAAGCTATTGTTCGAGACGGGTTATTCAGGTTGTTTAAAACAAAATATGAATTGAAGTGTGCAGTGTAAGCATATTAACACACAATGCATTGTTTCTCAGCTACTGTTCGGAGGAATAAAAAACGGATCTGAACGTGTGTGTAAAAAATATTTCGGATTATTGCCAATCTAGTAGCGTCATTTACGTGGTCATTATCACAGATCAGCATCCATAAACACTCCTTTAACATTTACGTTTCTTATACCTAGGGTTCCGTGTCTTCGGTAAACACCGATAAACCCCGAAAATTAATCATTGAGGCAGGTTTTATCAAAATTGTGGAAAATAGAAAATACCCGAATTGGAGCTGTCCTTCACAAAGAAAAACACAAACCTTAGGAAAAAAAAAACGACTATTCTGATTGTTTAAAAAAAAATAGAAACAAATGTGAAGTGAGGTAGTGTGCAGTGCGAACATATTAACACACAACAATCTTATATTGTACAATCCTCGAACACAGCCAAACTGCACTGCCTGCGTGGCTACTTCTTTCTTCGGAAACCAGGCCCCTTATTATCTCGTCCCCATCATTAATTGGTGTCGGGGCGTTTTCCAAGTATTCTGGGCCCGATCATTTTCTCTGGAATTTAGGGAATTCTATTCCCGTGTCTTGTTGCGTATACATTAATGCCATGTAAACACGAATTTCTTGTTTGACACCAAAATGTTTACACTGAAAAATACCGAATGTATTGGAAAAACAAACCCAGAAAAAGGACCCCGAATTCGGGGAACAATCAACCCCGCAAACACTTACAACACTTACTTGCAACATGAAAGCGTACGTAGTGACATCTTCAAATAGAGGTGCGCGATTTGCTTTGCGTTAAACTCTGTTCGGGTAATATATGAAAATATATAATTTTGTAATATAATTGCTCATTTCTGCTAGAATGCAGCTACGTTGTAGTTTGAGTTTTGTATACCCGAATGATATGGACTACCTCACATCAAACAATAAAAATAGAAAATTATATGCCTACTTTTGTTTACATATTATTCGCTGGCGGAGCTAACTCATTTCATCCTCACTTTTCATCACGGCAGAATCAGCGTCCCGCGTTTATTGTGGAAGTTCTCTGATCTTTGTTGAAGCAGTAATCTATGCTGAGGATTACTGCTTCACTACGACAGATGTATGCCAATCACCACTACGTGATCCGCTTTAAATCACTTTGATGTTGAGATTATTCCTCAAATTTGAATGCACCAATATTGTCGAACAATCATCACAAAAGTGATAGTGCACATGGCATTCTCATTGCTTTCTATACCAACCACGTCTGTGGAAGACAAACTCGAATCTTCGTCACTGTTTAAGAGGAGGAGGAGTAAACTTTTATTGATTGCAAGAGACTTTTGGTCTAGGTGGAGCCCTTAGTCCAGGGCTCCAGTGGTCTCTGCCGCAGCCTTCGCCCTTTGTACCAGCATTTGCTGGTCGTCAGGGGAGGGGCTGAGCAGCGCAGCTTCCCAGGTCTCGTAGGAAGGGGAAGAGGAAAGGGGGAGCGAGGGGTTGGAGAGACACGCCCAAGTGACGTGATAGAGGGATGGGTACTTGCCGCAGTGTGGGAAGTATTTATTAATTTTTACATAGCTACGAAGAACCCCAAAACCCGGGCTTTTTGCTCACTGTCGGTGTTCTTCGTAATTATTTAACACTGGCTGATTTGCGCCCTTAAATGACGTTTTTTTTTCTCTTAAGGATAGTTGTTTAAAGAAGTGTAGTTGATAGGGTTCTAGTATGCCATATTTTTATTGGCGCTTTTCTGAATCCATCAAATGCTGTTCTATCAGGCGAGGAATCAAAGTACGATTTTTATTTTGGCTTGTAATTTTCGGTGCAAACGCATCAACACATTCTGCACGCTCACTGAAACATACACTCACAAGCAAAACAGAAAAGTACGAACAAAATTATATGAAATAACGCCAGGAAATAAAAAAGAATAAGCATACGTCATACACGATGGTTAAATAAATCGGCAATGAAATTGAAAAACATTTACAAATTTCTGTAACGCGAAATTAAAGCGCAGCTCTTGAGGTGTTTGGATTTTACGATAAACCGTGACGGGAGGGTACGCAGGAGGATAATATGAAGGTACAGAGGTGCAGGAGGGGAGGGTACGAATGAGGGGGGAGGGTATGGAAAAAAGGAGGGGAGGGTACGGAGCACCCTCCTCTTCTCTTCTTCCTCCTCCTCTCCTTCTCCTCCCCTCCTCCTCGTCCTCCTCCTCCACTACCCCTCCATAACATCCCCTCCTCCCACATTTTCCCTGCTAAAGTTAGCTGGAAAATTGACGCCGCAGGACCTCAACACCAATTCAGGTTCCCCGCTAAATTTAGCGGGGAAAATAACGTTACATTACTTCGTGTCACATCACCTATTAACAAATTCAATTTCTCCGCTAGATTTAGCGGAGAAACTGACGTCACCTGACCTTAACACCGAATTCTATTCTCCGCTAAATTTAACGGGGAAACTGAATTGTTGTGGTCATGTGATGTCAGTGTATCGCTAAATATAGCTGGGAAACTGAATGCACAGTGTTACGTTACGGGACGTTACAGACGTACACACAAATTCGGTTTCTTCGCTTAATTTAGCGGGGAATTGAATTGGTGTATGGGTGTGTGACGTTCCATAATGCAACGCGCGCTGTTACGCCGACTGCGACGGCGACAGCGACGCCGCGAAACGCGGGAACGAGTGCCCAAGAGCTGCGTTTAATAAGTGAAATCTTTCAGTAGGCACATTTTTTGTTGGGTACTTGTTTCCATCCTTGGACTGTAAAGTGGCAGACGAAGCCAACGAAGTCGCAGGAGCATGCGGCTTCGGAGTACGCCGGAGTGTTATGCCAGGCTGTGAGTGAAGGCACCTTCACTTAGCAAAGCTTGGTTTAGGTTTAAGGGCCATCAGTATAGGATATTTGGCCTCAGGCACGTATCCAGGTTGGAGGCCCCTGGGGCCCGGGCCTCCCCCGAAATCTTTCATTTTGCTGGGACCTCCTCGCTCCCCTCCCCCTCATACAGCATTTTGTCATGGGCGGCCCCCCCCCCCCCCCCCCCCCCCTGAAACAAAATCCTGGCTACGTGCCTGTTTGGCCTCGTGATTTTCGTCAGCGCTTTGCTCGCTTGTGCTGCATATAGCCGAATGAGGATAGCTCCTAATCTCACAGCCGGCCATCACTTCATGGGAATGGCTTCCGTCACCACCGGCATGACACGTGCGCGAAATCCGAAGCCGCTCACTGCTATGGTTTCGTTGGCCACTGTTGTATGTACAAACGAAATAATATTTTGAAGCTTTTCGACAGTTTCGTCAATTATCGTAGCGGAAGTAGAACGATTTCTGGGTACCGTCATAAACTTTGCTTTGTTAGCAAATCGGAAGAGCCTAAGCAAATATTAATGACTTTCAAAAACCTTGGGTGAAAAAAAAAAGAAGAAAAAGAGCGGCACAAGACTGAATCACCATTGTCTATATTTTCAGGCTCATGACGTGAACTTTGTATGTTTTGATTACCTTGATTATAGATGTTCATTCATGCCATATCTCCGCTACCTGGGAGCATAAAAAACATTTTTAAGGATTAACCCATTGTGATAACGCTGGACTTCTCTTTATTGCCCATCGCCAGCCCGCAATGCGCCAAAATTGTTTTTAGAGAACATTCAGTCAAGTACTGCGGACTATGTTGAAGGAAGGAACCAAAAACTTGCAACCAATGAACCCTTGTGGACTACATTGAAAGAGGAGTGACTGAAAATCTTTGTCAGCAGAAAAATATATGAAAGCGCTTTGTCAGCTCAACAGCTTACCACTGATGGTAAGGGGGCTTTCTAAAGCGAGAAGAAACACCATCAATAAGAAAACGAGACACCACAGCAAAATATAACAGAAAGAAAGTAAGCAGCCGCGGCTGGCTAACGATCTCCGAGAATAACACGTCGCCAAACGACACCACATCCCCGGCTGCTCTTTCCACCAGCGATTCCTTCATCTTTTACACATACCAACAGCCTCTTCCTCTCAATCTTTCTCCTCCTCCTCGCTGCTAGCCTCACTTTCACACAATGTGTGTGTGTGTTGTTGTTCGAATGGCGGGGAGGACACAAAGGAAAACCTCCTCTGCCGTCTCTTACTCTCGTGTACAGCAGCGATATCTCCTTACACGCCAGAGGGGTTCCGGACGAACCGTGCAAGATGCTCGAGGCACACTTGTGTCCACCATGGACGAAAGGAGCAGCAACTGAAAACAAGGATTGCGGACAAAAGAGACACGACTAACAGGACACGGAAAAACTAGGACCACGGCGGGCTTGTTCTGGGGTTCCCCTTGCATGCGCGCTGTTTGTGTTGGTACGTTAGATGTGAACGGGTGCTCTCCAGGCGGAGGGACGAGGACGTCGAGGGCCGAGTTTTCCGCCCTATGGACCTCGGGAAACAGCGTGATCGAAAGCTCTGTCGTTCTCTCATCGGTTCTGCGGCTCTGAATTCAGTCACCTTACTCGAGGAGTAAATAAATGAATAAGCCTTCCATGTTGAATGTGCGACTAATGACGACGAGCACTCATGTCCCCTGCGCGAGAAGAGCAGGCTTCAGAGCAACGCGTGGTTGGCCGTCAATGTATGTTGTTAGTTCAGTGCAAACGGTCTGCCTCTGCCTAAGTGAGTGTGCCACATGTGCGTGTTTCATGCTAATCGAGCCAAGTTACATTAACTCGGGACACTAACCAAACCATTTCAGTTTTGTTCTGTTGAATCAAAGAATTGTATTGTGCGAATCTAATAGAATATTATATACGCCGAGAAAAGAATTATATATACGCACTCGTCGAACGCGTCCGAATGCGATAGTCGAATGTTGGACACCGGCGTTCCGCCTTGTAACGGGTTCGACAAGTGCAGTTGAGACAAAGGCTGCTAGCCTTAGGTGTACCCATCAATCATTCGAACCAGAGCACGGCGATCTCGCGTCCTCACGCACTCTAATCTCCTTTTCTCCCCAGTTTCTCGGCCCATGCACACAAAGTAGATCCTACGGTGCACCAAATATTATTTTTTCTTTGTTAGCTACAGCCAGTCGTCAAATATTAATATCAGCACACGTACATAGCTGAGACCGTCGATTTGATTTCGATTTAATTTGATAAGACGTATTAAGGACGGGAAGCCGGGAAATGTTAAATATTTGGTGTGCCACAATAGCTTATATTAAAAAAACAATCTGGTTTAAATTGTGGCAGACGTTCTCCTCTGCTTCGCAGCGTTCCAGTGTCAAGTCATTAATTCAGAACACCAGCCGGTGATGTACATTATTAGGTGATTGCAGGGTATCACTAAACGCATCTAGGGCCAGTACATATTTCGCGAAACTATCACCACTTGGTTATTTTTCATGTATGCCACTTCAACTGCACGCAATGCAGAAAGCCAAAATAGCAAAAATAACATCAAAGAACATGACACTGACTTGATAGCGTGTTCCTAATACGTATCCGTGTAAGATCGGGAACAGAGAGCTAGGAATGAACTAATGCCAGCTTGAAGACAACGCCTGCCTGGCCCGCCCTTCCCCCTTCCCCAAAAATCATCCTAGCGGATCCACGCAATGCCGCTAGGGCGCCATGTAGCCTCTCACAAAAAGGACGCTAGCATGTGGTGGCGCCCAGACGGACGCGTCTCTCTTTGTGGACACTCTCGTTAATCTTCTGCGTGTTTGCCACTTGGGGCGAGTTGGGGAACCACGAAAGATGACGTCACCCGTAGACCTTGTCTTCTACGTGGTATTCTTTGAACCATTACAGGCCATAAGAGTGGCGGACCGATACACGCGACTAGGAGACGCTGGATCTCAGTCCTTCGAAGCTCTTTCGCCAGGCTCAATAAAATAAATGTTTTACTGAACATGGTGTAGGTGTAGCAGCGCGTAACAACGAGTACTGAGAAAAGGAACACTCAACACAAGACGAGCGAGGACTCGCAACTAAATGTCTAAGAAATGTTTAATAGTGAAAGCAGAAACCAGGACAACATAAAAAGGCACTCAACTACGCATGCGCCACCCAAACTGTCTCATCACAAAGGACTTCATCTATCAACGCATTACTAGACCCCTATTGATAGCCAAAAAATATTTATTTTTCCTATAATGCCACCGGTCGCTTGCTGACACATTGCGCTCCGTAATTAAAATTGTTAAAGGCCTCGATCACTTCCCTCGTCACCTTATTTCGGTGCCTTCCTCTTAGGCCTCGTTGTTGCCCATTCACGCACTTGCAACTGAGTAGGACCGGCTGAGACGAGACCGGTCCTTAAGCCTCTTGCGACGCCTTAGGAATAGCTCCCCAGCAGCGTATCGGGTTCTGAACCGTCTCAAGAGGCTTAAAAACCGGTCTAGTCCCAAGTCGGTCTCATCCAACCGACTCGGTTGCAAATGTGTGAACGGGCCTTTAGTCCTCGTTGTTACGCGCTGCTACACCTGCACCATGTTCAACTTCCACCCACTAGCCTAGTTCTCTATTTCGTTACGTTTTATTGGAATTTGAGGCCGAAGTCGAGAACATTTTTGATCGCAAAAACGTGGCTTTCATGCTTCTTGCCTTGTTCTTATTTATGTTTCATTGTGTTTACGGAGGCTTCAAACCGTTTCAGATCGCCTTGAACGCAAGTTGTATGGCAGAAGGATAAAACTTGGCGCGGCGCATTGTGCTCAAGGACACTGCGACTCTCTCTGATGGCGTCCCAATCGGACTTTTCTCCTTCAAGTGACGATCGCGACCCCTGACACTGGCGAACATACGTTCGCAGAAAGAATTTTCCCAAAAAGAAGATCCGGAAAGACACCGACTTGAACTGCTTTTCCTCCTCGGAGCTTTCATTCCTGCATTAGCGAACAATTCTCTCTACCAATGTTTCTCGCGTCAGTAGTGCAAGCACACACAGAACCGCTCCACTGCAGGACATGAAAACGCGCAGAATCGCTTCGCAATCAGTTACCACTCTAGTTTAATTTGGAGTTCCGTTTTGCCCCCTCGTTTTCTCCTTCTGTCTCATTCATCTCTTTTTGTACAATCACGGTGTTCATTTATTTTTGTTGTTTTTGGCTTTCCTTTTTTAATTATTTAATGTTCCTCAATTCGCCTTTTGATGTTTTTCTTTTATTTATATCATTTAGGCATTGATTGTGCCCTGGCAGCGAGATATCTTATTTAACAAATTTCACGAGGTTCTGGGACAGTGTTTCGATGGTAGCGTGAATTCTCGTTTGCCTTTTTTTTTTCTATTAATTTTGGTTTCTGGGTGTGCACTAAAAGATATCTTAGAAAATGCGATTTTATTTAATTTTGGATGGCCGTACGTTTTTCTTTTTTTCTTTTTGCCTTTTTATATTGCCGATATTTAAGCCTAATAAGATCAATAAATAGCGTTTAATTCTAGTTGCCAAATTTAAGGTAGGGGAAACGAAACCTATTCACCGAAAACTGAGAAAGAGGAGGAAACAAGAGCTCGCGTATAGACCAACACGCGGCTCTGACGTGACGCCTCTGCGGTGGCGCTGTTGTCGACACGGCGCATGCGCAGAAGCTTCACCTCACGCGAATCTGGTTTCTGCGCTCGCGCAGTGCCCACACCTGGTGTGGGCAAATGCGGGCTTGTTTGTAAACAGCGTGTCGGTCTATAGGTCAGAACGCCGAGCTCTGGTCCGAATGATTAGTGGGTAAACTTAGCAGCCTCTGTCTCCACTCATGGAGATAAGAATAAAAGGAGGCGACATAGCGGCTCAAACCGGTCAAACGAGAAAATACGAAGTGAAGCCGGAAGTAGAGGTCGCGGTCGGAGGGAACGCAGCCCCAAGTGTGCCCACGTCCGTGCAATGGCGTCCAAGGGTGCCCACGTCCGTCCAATAGAGTCTTTTGGTTTTGTTAATCGTTGGGGGTGTATACCTCCAAACCGGAAGTCTCCCCCGGCTTCACCTCCGGTGTCGTCATGTTGCCTCCAAAAGCTTGCTACATCCATGACTCCACTGAACTCTTCGAACGCGTTCGAATGCTAGAAACAAAGGCCGGCGTTCCGCGTTCAAAAGGAACACGCGAAGAAACAGTTCTCCGCCACATGAAGTGCGGCGAACCGCTTCCGTCCGCCTTTTTTGCCGGGGAGGAGAGCTTCCGTCCGCCGAAGTTCGCTTGTGTCTTTCACGGAGGCCTAGAACATGCTCATTGCCTGGGTCCGGGCATCACACGCTCCGCTACTCTTCAACTTTCAAAAACGGAAAAAGGGAAGCATACGAGGTTGTATTTGTGTTGGAGATGTAGACGAGGAAACAGAGGCAATCGTGGGTGTTGGCTGATAGTCCCGTCTGTGGCGCACCAGAACAGATGGGCAGGCAACAGGCAGTCTGACGAGCACCAACGTCAAAGAAAAGTAGAGGAGGCGAGAAGGAAAACCGTGATGTTATCATTGCTTGTGGATGTCCAAACAGAAGACGGACTGCCGGACTTTAACTTTCGCTTCATATGGCAAAGAAATGTCGCCTCACGCGTTTCAAAGTATCCTGTTTGGATACCCCTTAAGGGGGAACTCCGCCGACTTTTCGAGCTACCTAATCCAAAGGCATAATCTGAATGCGGATGGCTTTCTGATTCCGAAATACTATCTCGTTCTCCCAGATTCACTCTAGTTAATTAAAAAAGTGATATTTTGCTTGCTGTCGAAACCGAAACATTGTTCTCCCTAGTTTTGTTCCCAGTTTTCCCCGCCGCCCAAGCGTGACGTCACTTGTGTGCAGCGGGACGCGCGGTGGGCAATCGGGTACGCTCGCGCCCGCCTTTCTCGCGTCTAACAGCAAGAAAACCTGAGCGTTTGTGCTGTTTGAAGTTGATAAATATATATATTTGCACAAAGTATGGCCTTGGCCTACGTGCATAACTATAAGAAAGTAAGAAAGAAAAACGGGAGCATTTGGTATTTTCATAAAACCGTTTTTGCAACTCGCTACGCTCAACCCGCGGCTCGCTAGTTTCGGGATATCGCTAGTAAATCCGTTCTCTTTATTGGAAGATGGCTGGCGAAGAAAGGTCGAAGAGACACGCAATACATTTTTTGACCAATTGCCAAAGCACCGCGGAAAATGCTCGGAATGTGGGTACAGATTCTCACACGCTCGTATGACCTGAAGGAACGTGCCATTTGTTTTAGATTTTCTTTTGAAAAGTTACTGTTGCAGGCGTCAGCATGATGTAACTACTCTTATGGAACGAATATACTCCATGGTGCTTACGGAATTTAGGAAACGATCTGTAGACCATTTCTGAAAAGCGCTTCTGGTCGATGCCATTTTCAGCGTTCGTGCGTGTGGCCCGTACATTGCTTGCCTTCCAAAGCGACGAACATGTGCGTGCTGGGCTGGGTCCTAGCACATGTAGACTGTGATTCTTGTAAACAATAAAATGTATAGAATGGAATGGACTGCATTCGTGTAGACCAGAAGGCAGGTTACTGGTCATGAAGATCGTGTTAAAATGGCAATAAAAAGAACTCCGCAACCACCAAGTCAAACATCGAGGTGCAATAGAATGCGTTTAAATACACAAATACACTGTTCATATTCAAATAAAGAATATTTGCTTGAAGATACATAGTGCGTAAGGTACAAAAAGACATCATAAAACTTTTAATTCAAAATAAGTTAACGAAAGTTACTAAAACAAATGTGTACCCGTATGTTTTCTTTTTACTTTTGGAGTAGAATGCAACGCGTTCAAACACCCATTCACGAGAGCACATGGGAAGGGGGTAATTCTATCTAAGATTCTTTTTAATTGGTTTAGCACAGTTTCCATCAGCTGTAAATTTGCATGCCACCCCTCAACGACATTAATATTTTCATGGTTAAAAAAAACTTTTCAGCCCTATATAAAATTTCTCCGCAATAGAATAAATTAAAAACGTTTTCAACACTTCTCCTGCAGAGAATATTGCACGCCATCCACTTCACAAACCAGGCAAGGCTCTATCGTATATTAATGGAGCTCAACATCTGCTCCATAAACCTCTGTAATAGCAGAGAGGAACAGCAATATGTCGAAAGTCATGTCTAAATTCAGACTTGAACTTTGTTTATATTTTTCAGTTCTCGTCTTCAACATATCGGCCGCTTGAGTGGAACCCCGAGAGTAGCCCGAGCTAGATTCTATGTCCGAAACAAAAATAGTGTTTATGAAAAATAAAAAAAAAAAACTGAAGCAATTGTGAATAACAAATGTGACTATGCAAAATGTCGACTATAGTGCTAGATTGTGTACTATAATTCTCGATATTATTAGCGCTCGTCTTTGGACTGATGTCGTAATGGTCACAGCCAGCTGCTGAAGGATATCCAACTCGCAGCACGCGGCTATAAAGTATTCCGAGCATAAGCGAGTGACACTAGGGAGTTTTCGTAGACCGCATTTGCCCCTCCGCTAAGCCCTCCGCAACGAAGCAGCCGTTACTGCGCCGGCGCGCCGATGGCCTTGACTGTAGAGTTCCGGATAGCGTAGCTGGTTGCGGAGAGCGTTGCGGGACAGCGGAAACGATCTACGAAAACTCCCTACTAGTTCTCTCGGCACACAGCTCGCGCAAAAGCACCTTGACGTGGCTAGCCTCCATTGCTGCCGGGGAGCGCATTTTTTTTTTTCTCCCACGAAAACACTGGTAAAAAAGAAGCCTCTTCTCAGCACTGTTTCTACACTCTATCGCGGAGCAAAGATACCCATTGCAAAGGAACTTTCAACCTTGAAGCCGCGAAAAAATAATCTCGATCGCTGGCGCCGGGAAAGCCACTTCGCGGCTGCCGAAGTCGCTCATCCGCCTGCACATCCGTGACGTACGCGGGTAGAGAAAAGTAGAGATTTTTCATCGTTGCCAGTAGAGAGTTGCCTCCTGGAACCCTCGCGGTTGGCGTAACTTGAAAATTCAATAACCTCACGGGAAAATTTTATTTTTATAAAATATTTGGTTATCATTTGAGAAAGAGTTATTAATAGAGCGGTCTGCAACTTTCCAGTCAAATCGAAGTCTACCAAAAAATCGGCGGAGTTCCCCTTTAACGCGTTTGACGAGTGCAGCGGAGACGAAGGCAGCTAGCTTACTGTCTACCCACTAATCCTTCCAATTAGAGTTCGACGTTCTGACGTCCCCTCTCGTCTCCTCCTCTTCCTGAGCTTCTCGGAGGATACAAAAGATAAGGCGACTTCTTGGTCTTTATTTCTTTTCCAATGTTCTGCCTTTTATTTTCGTTCCTAAAGACCAGACATAAAACTAAGAAAGTGCAAAGGAAAAACATATTCCAAACATTTCTTTTTACTTAAACCCATAGTTCCTCTTACAAACGTTTATTTTTTAATGTACATAGCGTTTAGTCCGTTCCAAGAATCACATTTTCGCAGGTCAAATCGTGTCTAGTTTTGTACTGAAGATTCTTTTCAGGCAACTTCTGGTGTAGAGAGTAAAACATGTCAGATAAGATGAATGAACTGCGCCATTTACCTGGTTTAGTACACCTCAATACAGTTGCAAGCAAATTCGGTCAAGAAAAAGAACGGGTTGAAATTGAAGACGCAGTAACAGCAGATGTAGAGAACAAGACAGTTGCTTCGAAAATATTATTCGTTGACCCAATGACTCGTATCTTGGAAAGATGATACTATAAAACACAACTTTAATTTAGACTGTTAAAATATATCATCGTTCAATCAAATAAGTATTTACTTCCTTTGAAATTTTAGTTCTACTTTATCTTAAAGGAGGATTTGTTTTTGTCGAGGGTGATTTCGTCAGTACGCGAGACGCGAAAGCGTTACGAATTTAGGACAACCCGCAAAATTTCGCCAGCGACGTTTCGCCCTGCAAATTAGCGGATTTTGTGACTATTCCAAGAATGTCACAACCGCAGGTTCGGCCAGGCTCGAATAGGCCGGCGTAAACGATCATGCGACCACAGTGACAACCAATAGCAGTTTCCTCGTCTTGGTAGAGAAATGCGTGGAATGATGTTTATCGACACAGAAAGGTATTCTACGCATGGCTATGTCGGCATGTATGACTAAACTACAGCAGAAAATATTTATTCACTATACCCGTTTTCACCTCAAGAAAAAATAACATTTTGCCCAATGTTTATACGCTGCGCGAAGTAGTTCTTACGAGATTTGATTGTCGGAGGCATAAGCGATGCTTTAGGCGTTTGAAACGCATATGTCTTGATTATATAGCACATATCTAATCTAAAATATACCTACATATATCTCAATTCTCAGCACAAAGAGGGACATTAGTAAGTCTCCGCGAGAAGCCGTACTTCTTTTACTACAGTTCTTGAGGTGAAAACGAGTACAGTTTCCACTATTACAATTCTACCAAACATGAAACGACGGATATACTTTTCATTATGTTGTAAAATATACTATCTATAATTTAAAATAAATTAACTAAGACACAGCATCAAACTCTACCGGGCAACGTGAGCTGAAACAGTCTTCCATGCTCCTTCTATGCATCAGCCATTATTTTTGAAGAAAAAATATGTTTTGGTGAGGCTAGGGTTGTAACGCGAACTTTAGATTCCATTTTTTTAAACTCTGTGACCAATCAAGAAATAATTGATCTAGTATGGACCACAGGTAAATGTGTGGCCGCTCCTATTCTGCGAAGGTGTACCATCAATTTACATTAGAGCTTATGTCGCCCAATGTAATGCAACTATAGTAGTCAGATGCTGCTCTCTCTAATGGCGTCCAAGTGCAAAACCTGTTTCGAAAAGGTTTGATTCTTTTACGTTACCGTGAGAACGTTACCATTTTTTTCGGTTCGTCCATAGTCTGTTGCTACCTAGGAACTGCGGGAGGAAGGAACTCGGCCCACACAAAGACGCTTCGCACAAAGCTCAATGCGAAGAGACCTATTGAAAACTTGTTATTATCAGCGCCATTGTTTTCATAAAGGCCGCTGTCCGATGCTTTTCGCCTGTTTGTGACGTCAGAATAAACAATTGTGCGTGCGTATTGGGTGACTATAGAGAACAACTTTAGTGGCATACACCATATGAAACGCTGGGCATACTTTAATACATCTTCCGGCCTCTTGCTTCTTTATTCGACACTTTCTCAGTTTCTTTAGCTGTTATATTTTGTTCCAGCTTATATCTAGCCCCAGCCGACACTACAAGGTAATGGGGCCATTCAGAAAGCGGTCATTGTCTGTTTTATGTTTGTTTCAGCGATGATAAACAGCTGGAAATACAGAACGAGCATCGAATGAGTGTGCGCTTTTGAGGCATTTTATTGGGATCCATCAGCTCGGCTGCCTCTAGACTGAAGGTGAAATGAAGTATAGTAACAGTAGCTCTGGTAAGTTTTTTTTTTCCCTTTTTCACAATTTTAATACTTGATAAAGAACGAGAAAGAACATAACCAAGTTGTAAAAAAAAAAAAAAAAAAGAACTGGGCTCTTTTGCGTTAATACTGTTAAGATAATAATTTTGTCTCTATATTTATACAGCGGGAAGTTAACCAGCCCCGATGGGCGTCTGGTGTCTCAGCTGTGGATGAGAAACATAGCTAGTGCAGTACAGCAGCTCACCTGGTGTTTTTAACGTGCACCACGCAGTAGTGATTGATACACGACCTCACGCCAGTACGATGCTCATTCACATTGAAAGGGGCCGGGGTTAGGATTGAACCCAGGATGGCTCGGTTCTGCAGCGCGAGCTTTCACTCCAAGTGCTCCGAGCTGGTGTGCGCCAGCCCACTCAGTCGGATTTCGTATATTTTTAGCTACTTTAAATAAAAGAAATAAAAAACAAAACGCACCGCATCTATCGTTGCGTTTAGATTTTTTCGCTACAGGGTGTCGGTTGAAAGCACGGCACACCACCGTATCGAGTTATCCCGATGGCGATGTACGAGGACTTTTACTTATAGGGCTTTTACTTGGAAAACAAATTACACGTTATTAGGATGCAAACTCTATTGTTATTTCGATCTTTTTTTGTTTTGTTCTTTTGCAAGTCCTTACAAAAAGGCGAAATTTATTTTATGACTGGGTGCATGCACTTCGCGAGTTTTCCGCCGGAGCTCATTTTAGTCACGAGGACCATAATTTGCTCTGCCGCATGTAAGCCACTTTTCCTGTTCGTTATTTGTGTGTATAGTCTTTTTTTGTTTTTTTAAATACGAAATTGCGCTGCGGAGCTTTTATTCGAAACATTGCCAAAGTTTTGTGTATTTTTGGGGACATTTGACGTATGTACGCCCTGCGTTATCGGGCAGGAAGAGGAAAAAAAACTTAATTGCATTCAGGTTTCGAATTCAAAAGCAAAATATAAACTTCAAAACGCACCTAACGCGATGTCTCCGCCGCACTGCACGATAACACCCCGTGCAGCCCATTTCCACACTGTTCAACAAAGCTACAAAGGCAAACTACTAATTTCGGACTCCCCCAGAAATCAAAATATAAAAATCAAATGTCCTACTTGCGAAGAATAAAACGAGCTCTGTGAAAAGTAATGACAAGATGGGGCGGAGAAAAATGTTTACATTTGTATTTTGGATTTTGAAAGAGAGAGTAACAGTTCACTAAAAAATAGTTGGAATCGTACTTTTGGCCAGGCCGGTAGTGTGGAGGCTAATAAATTTGAGAGTGCCATAAAGCCTAATTAAGGCAAGCCAAAACAAAAGGGACATTATAATATCGGGGCTCGCTCCAAGTGCATGTATTTCAATCTTATAGTTTTACGCGCGCCGCAAGGTCATGTTTCAGAGTCTGTTTGATTGTCGCCTCAACTTAATGATGAGCTAAAACTGTAAAACGTTATTTCTTTTATATTTTCGCCACGATTTAATGTATCTATTGGATGTTCTTTTTTTTTTCAGGAATTAGAGAGACTTTTATGTTTGGCGTTTATTATCTATCGACTAACACGTTGCAAAGTTTTTTTATTTTTTTATCCTTGTGAACAAATGTGTTAAAGGCAAGTTTTGAGTTTTACCGTTTTATTTATATTTTACTTTATTTAAAATATTTTATTCTGACTGCAAACACGTAATTGATCGGTTACTAAGTGCCTTATCCTGAACGAAATATATATTAAGCTTAATAGACCAATCTCACCAGCCAGTTTGACTACGCCACCGCTGGCAAAGTGCATCGAGGGAACTTTAGTCTTGTTGCACGCGCGACAACCCAACTGGAGCTCTACGCGTGCTGAGCACGAGACAGCACGAGCGATCACGTGTCCTGCCGGCTGCCTTTTATGAACTAAATCATATATAGCCTCCTCTATAGACCTTTCCAAAAACGAGCTTGTGGCCGGTGCCATTCTGAGCGTTCGTGCGTATGGCGCGTGCTTTGTTCGCTTTCCGAAGCGACGAACAAGCACGTGCTGGGCTGTGAAGATTGCACGCTGGACTGTGATTTTGTAAACATTGGAAAGGTCTATACTCACAAACCCGGGCAGTTCGACGACGGAGCCAAAGAGTGCGCGTTCGCAGATTTTGGAGCGCGAGGATGTGGTAGCACAGGGCGTTTCTCGGGGAACCTGGACATCAGCGCACAGCTTTTGCAGCGGCGAGGACCCGAAACATGGTTTTCAAACACGACGAGGAAAGAAGCGGTAGCGCGAGGAACGCGAGGAGCACGAGCGGAGATTCCGTCGCTCTGGAGAAGTGTGTTTCGGCGTCTCGCCGCAGCGTGGCGCCCGTCACGTGGCTCTCCTCCCATCCGTTGTCTGCCGCTGTACCCTTTCAATTTCAGCGGCCGCTTCTCGTGGCGATGTGCGAGGCTTTGTCAGTTTAGAGGATATTATGAATGAAGTTATGGCGGCGTCACGCATTCGCCGAAGGTTTAGTGAGATCGGTCTGTTGGGCCCATAGGCGATGCCACCGATGCACGAAGAGAAGGGGAGCTTGATGTTTTATGATCATTGGGGAGATTGGTGACCAAGCACGACAGCTCGGAGCACATGGAGCGAAAGCTGGAGCTGTAGAACCCAGGTATCTTCGGTTCAATCCCCACCCCTGCCCGTTTCGATGTGGATGAGCATCGTGTGGAGACTCTTTGCCTTGGCGCCCACGTGCCCCGTGCCGAAGCCCACATTGCGCGCCGGCGGGAACACTTGTTGACTCCAACATCGTCTCCAGGGCCGAATCCGACACTCCCCGCCAGTGGGGAATCTTTCAACACCGCCACGTAAACAGCTCCCAGGATGGCATGCCCCGCTGGCCTATCGGCAAACATCCGTTGAGGTTCGCGTTACAGTACCGAGCCGAGATTTCAGGGCCTTACGGGCGCCGTGGCGCCCGCCCCTGCCCAAGGCCTTATATCGGCATGAAATCCTAGATTGGAACGTGAGGGGGCGAGAGACAAAAGGGTCGGGCTAGTTATATAAGGAGATAGCAGGCGGGGGGTCGGAAGAGTCTTGATTTGACGATCTCCGGTTAGAGCCTGTGGTAGAGGAGTCCTCACTGGGGGAGCCGACAAGCTGCTGCCGCATCCCGAGGGGAACAGGACTTGGGGCGACAGAATGTAGTTTATAAACTGTTTGATTGAACTTTGCGTGTTATGTGACTTCCTTGGGAACGACTGGAGCGTTTCTTGATCGAATCGGGCGTTTATAAGGTGAGCCGCTACTTTGTATGGGCGCCCTAACGTTGGGGCCCCTATTTCGAATCTTCCTAATTGCTTATTTTTATGATGCACTGCGTGATCACGGGCTCTCCCCTACTTTACGAAGCTATTCATAAGCGCTCGTGGTTTTTTAGAGCGGAGCTCTTAGGCGTCCATTTCCCTCGCTGAGCGGCGTCGGCGTCACCGCGCGAAGCATTATGGGACGTCACAGTTTCCCCGCTAAACTTAGCGGGGAGCTGAATTGGTGTTGAGGTCATGTGATGACAGCTTTAGCGCTGAATTTAGTGGGGAAACTGAATGCGTGGTGTTGCGTTATGGGACGTCGCAGACTTACACACCAAATCAGTTTCCGTGTTAAATTTAGTGGGGAATTGAATTAGCGTTGAGGTCAGGTGACGTCAATTTTCCCGCTAAATCTAGCAAAGAAACTGAATTTGTTCATGGGTGGCGTGACACGAAGTCATGCGACGTCATATTTCCCGCTAAATCTAGCGAGGAAATTGAATTGGCGTTGAAGTCAGGTGGCGTCAATTTTACAGCTAAATTTAGCGGGGATGCTTCGCGAGGAGGGGATGGTATGGAGAAGGAGATGGGGAGGATACGGAGGAGAAGGGTACGAAGAAGGAAGAGGACAGGGAAGGGGAGTAGGTTGCAGAACCACTATATGCGGAGAGTGATCTATAGTTATATATATATATATATATATATGTATATATATATATATATATATATATATATATGTGTGTGTGTGTGTGTGTATATAATAATAAACAGACGTTTACAAAAATCTTTAATGCGAAATTAGACCGCCAATATATATATATATATATTTAAATATATATATATATATATATATATATATATATATATATATATATATATATATATATATATATATATATATATATACACCAACTCATGTTTACAAACAAACCGGAGCGCCCCTAGCGGACACCACCGGCGCCGCGCATGCGCGATGGGGGTGTGGGCAAGGAGCTCGCCGTCGCCCATAAACAAACCATTGAAATGCGATGTTGTCAGCGTCTGTGTGAGTCCCCCTGCCCTTTTTCGCGTTCGAATTGTTGATTCTACGTCGTCCTGGCAATGTCTGACTAGTTTAGCGGCGTCAGCGAAATTACCGCGGCTCGTTACACCGCAAAACATCGCGTGAATAACGTGGCATGCGGCGATTCATTCCGCGTGTACACCGCAAAATGTACGCTAAAGCCTGATTAGCATGATGAGATTTCGCTCGCAATTTTCAGTCGCGACGTTGCTGGGGTTGCAAAATCGTGAACCGTAGCTGAAATGGTCGACGTCGGTATTGAAAATTGCAAGCAGAATCGGACCAAGGGAATCAGGCATAACAAGTCGGTGATGGCCACTGGTAACAATGATCAACGTCTCCTTGTATCTATTGTTTACATCGAGCCTGCTTCCCACCCTTCAAACATAAGTCTTTTGAGGCCTGCACTTACTTCTTATCGCAAGTACCGGGCGAAGATTTGGCCTACGGGCCGGTGTCGTCTAGAAGAGCAGACGACAAGCAGAAACGTTTGAAAGAGCAGACGACAGTTCGAACGATCAGGTGGCCGTTTGAACTTGAACTTGAAGACGCACTGAACGTAGTCCGCTGCTGGTGCTGGTCCGTACAACTTGACGGTTTGCCGGCGTTCATGTTGGAACAAAACAAATAAATGTGTTGACCACAAATATCCGTGAATTCAACCCAAAGTGCTTGCCGCGGCCAAGCAATCGTGGTCCGACGGCGTCTAGTTTTCCCTTTTCACGGCACATATCCACGTTCTTGGACGAACCGAACACATGAAAACTGACCTTCAAACCTTTCTCGACTCTTTTGGTACAGTCGCAGTCACGGTTTTTGACGAGAAGGCAGGTTTTTGTCTGGTTCCTTTCAAAACAACGCAGGAATACACGTCTCAAGTGGGACCTTCCGCCCACAGCCCCAAACCGGAAGTGCGACCGACGCGCCACCACCGCGCCGTGACGTAACAAAGATGAGTTCGTGTATATATATATATATATATATATATATATGAATTCTGACATCTCAACGCACTCGCTTGAATACTTCACTGCCCACTGCGCTAGCAAATGGAACATCTAGTGCTACGTCACGTCGTCTTGGTCCAAGCGCCTTGTGCCAATTGGCTGATAGGCTAAACCGGAACAACACGTCACTGCCTTACTTTTTTTTTTTTTCTTTCATGCCAGTCCAGAATATCTTGACGGAGTCAAATGGCAACTTCAGTTCTGTTTGTTTGTTTGTAAACAGGATCCGCATCAGCACGCTGCGCTGCCCTACACCTATACGATCCCCGCCGGAAGCTTCATCCGAATCCGATAGTTTGTTTTGGCCGCTTGCTCGAGAGTTTCTTTTTTTTTTTATTTTTGTTTTGTCTCAGTGTTGGCAGTTTCTTTTACGCCAACCAGTATCGATTGAAACTTTAGGATGCCCGGGCGTGCGGTGTCTAAAAATAAACCTGGAGCGGAGACCTCGGAGAGGGTACGCGTGCACGGGCCTGGTTGTATGTGTCGAAAATTCGAAAGGTCGCAGTTGCATTTTGGTAGCCTTCTATCCAAATGTGAAGCGAGCAAAAAGCGAACCCTGGCGTTTGTCGTGGTTTTTTAGTTTTTATTATAAAATTTTGCTTTTCTGACAGAGTTATAAAAGAGAATGCGAAATGCGAACCGACTTGGTCACTCTTCTAAGGCGGCGTCGATTTTTTTTTTCTTTTTTGCGGGTGCGAGTTTTTTTTTTGTTTTGTTTTTTTATGTTAACTTAAATTGACATCTCGAATCTTTTTCTTTGAGTATCTTTTTTCCGGCACTACTTTTTATTATCTGAAGGCGGTGAATATAAACATAGCGTCTGTGAAATTAAAACATGGGAAGTCAGGCGGCTCGCTGGCGAATGGGCTGAGCAATGAGGGTCTGAATAGGGAGTATTCACTGGCGGTCATAGCTGAGCTCGCTGCTGCTTTCTTAAAACCAGGGAAGAGAGAGAGGGGAAAGGGGCTTTTGTACAAATTTTGAGTGGCAAGTTACTCTTCCATAATCTTCTAGAAGGAGAATAGCGACGTTTGGGGAAGCCTGGGATCTACAAAGGAGAGTCCCGGTTATGAGAGAATTTCTCCTTCCCCTCCTTTCTTGCGGTTCCCCGAGAGCGGACGGGAAACTCTTCCCGGGCATGCGCTGTGAGCAGTTACCTCAAATATGGCGTCCGGTGAATACCCTATTTGTTGAAGGATATGGCGAGTCTAGTTTCTTTGGAATAGTTTACAATAGCGCAGTATTCACTTGCAACAAAAACCTTTTTTTTTTGCGAAGTTGCGTAGTCGATTTATTCGCCTTTATAGAAGCGTGTTGTGTGTGTGTGTGTTTATAACTTATTTCTGGAACGAGACTCATACAATTTAATTAGTTGGAAAATGATAATATGAACCGAGCCGCGCTCTGGTGGTAACTTATATTCAGTTTTGGAGTTATAATTTTCATCGTTCTTATCTCCATTTAGTCCTAGGAAAGTTAAAAAAACGTCGCTTTGATACAAAAAGTGGTGAGCAGTGCTTTTAGGTTTCTAAGATGGTCACTATAGGTTGCGATCATATGATTATCTTTAGGCAGCCTGCCAGGCCGGATAGTGATATGTCGGCCAATCGGAGCGAGAGAACGTGAATTTATAAACAGTCTGCTGCGAGGTAATATTGTATGTCTCAGATAACAAACTGACATACTATACAGCACTATAAACCAACACGCGTCCCTGACGTCACGCAGCTGCGGTGGCGCTGTCGACGGCACTGCGCATGCGCAGACGCCTCACTTCATGCAAATTCGGTTTCTGCGCACGCGCAGTGCCCACACCTGGTGTGGGCAAACGCGGGCTTGTTTGTAAACAGCGTGTCGGTCTATAGCTATACTGAACTCTTAGAGCTATGCCGGTACCTTTAATTGCAAACGGTCAGACATCGTAGAAACGTATCAGATTTGGTAGGGTTGTTTGAAGAACAACGCAATTTTATTAGAAGGCTAATAATAAAACAGAAAAAAGGTTTCTACATTTTCAAACTCGGCTTCGAAGCTTATTGTCCGCTTGTGTTACCTCCTCGCTGATCGCCTTGCAAAAGCGACCCATAAACCATACGACCCGGCTCGAGCAGTTGGAAGCACTCTCCAACCTCTCAGACGCAGAAACGCTCAGTATACGGCGTCTCACAGTTCAACAGGCTCTGAGAACTTCGAAACTACTGGACCACTGCAGAGGATGACACTCACAAATAAGAAATCTCCAGAGCTACTATCACGCACTTACCGTGCACGAACGAAGGCTGTGAGGTCTGCCGTTGGCAGGAGAGCCTTCGAAGGGGGCTCCCAAGTTCTCGAACGGGCAGGCGAGGCTCTACAGTAAGCATTGGAATATCATGGCGGCAGAGGATACCTCTTCAAGTGCCGCGTGCGACCATGCACACGGTAATCCCCAGCCGTCTACTTCTGCCGACCCTTCAAACTACGCCCCAAACCGCCAACAAACCGCCACTTATCGCGTGCTCATCTCAGCCAGGCAGGTGTCGCTCTGCGCGGGTTGACGTATAGCGGGCACTACGACGCTCGCGGGTGCCATCGAAGTCACGTCCAGCGATTCCGGCAAAGCTGACGCGGAAACCATTTGCGCCGTCCACCCTCCACAGCTGTGCCCAGTTTGTCTAGACTACCACATCACATTCTATGTTACCGCTGCCTTTGCCACGGTAGTGTGTCTAACGGGCGATGTTTTCTCGTCCGCTTGATAATAGCCAAAGTTTAATAGAACGGATAGTTGGGCTAGTTGGTACGTATTCATAATATAAACAACGCGCCTGACAAGGACAAAGAAAGACTGGGATGTCACGAGCGCTGACTGACAACTTACGGTTTCATATTCATGAAGCTAGGAAGAAACAAACAAATGACCCTCCAATCAAAAGGCCAAAGTCCCAGAGATTAGCCACAAGTGCCGCGTATCAACCGAACAACCAGCAGTGAAGCATAAGTTGGGCACTTGATTGGCAGTTTATGGCAAAAGTACCCAGACTCTGGCTGAAGAGTATCCAAATTGGTTATACCTTCGCCTTCTTTGGGCTTTCAGGGCCGCAAACTGCTAGACCAAAAGCAGATTTTGACCCAAAGAACTCTGCTACTTGGGATTTCATTTTCTTACGCTTTGTCGAGGTTTCGTCATGCAGAACTAATGTCGCTAAAGTTTCAATACAGTAGTCAATGTCGGAAAGCAGTTTCACATACAATAACTACCTAGTCTTCTAGAAAACAACATTTGGCGCTCGCACTCGACGCGATGCGACTCCATCTAACTGATGTCAGCTCACACGGCCTCCGTATAGCAAAACGCTCTATCATTCAACAAACGATCCGCTCGAAAGCATGCTCCGGATACCGTGGAACGCGTTTGAGTGAATTTTGCAAAAAGATAATCAAAGCTCGGCGGTTGGGGTAATAGTGAACTCTAATTTACTATAAAAACAAAAAAAACAAAAAACTAAGGGGAAAGATGAAAAGACCTTTCACAAAATCGTGCATGCATCACAGACATCTTCAGAATGGCAGGCTGCAATGAATCCCGAGCGTCTTATCACCAACCCTCTGTCAATGAAATTTCGGCGCGAGCGGGCAAGAACTGAAAGGAGCGAATCATGAGCAAAATACGTAAACATAATGCGCCACGCCTAAATTTTCATAAGCCGTCAATGACTGTGGAAGATTTGATATTTACCATTTTCGCACCGAAGATTGCATGAAACATGTAAACTTATTAAAGCATTATATAAAATTATTCGCAAATATTACACTCTATTTAAAAAAAAAAATATATATATATATATCTATTAGAAGTCCCTGGAGATTTATTTTCATTTGACGACAGTTACACGCTCCCAAGTGTCTGTGACCATAAGAGTTGGGTGTACCCCAGTAGAGACCTGTTGCAAAATTGTGAGCCGTCCTAAAATCCTTTCCCGCCAAACATTATAACAAACAACAAACTGAAAAAAAACACGAAATGCCATTTGATTATTATTTTTTTTTCGGACACGATGAGCCAGCTTCTGTGATTCATAACCACATGCACGCCAGTATTATCGGTTCAAACTGCATGCAAGGGTGCCGATTTGCTTTGAGATTTGTATATTTCAGCGAAATATTTTGTGGAGAATTCAGCTGCCCAATGTCAACCGGACGTGACGCCTTCTCTTTGAGCCTTAAAACAACTCAAATCACGATTAGTCATTTAACCTAATAAAATTTCATTGATTTTTAGAAATGGAGTCACCTAAAGGCCAAGAATCATGATGCGCGAGATTTCACAAGGCAGAATCCAAAAAATCGAAAATCATAAAATTGGAAACACAAATAAATATCGAAAGTTTCGCCTTTGTGTGTTTGTAATGTTCCTGTTTCCTCAGTTCATAAGCTGGCTATTGCCCTTGGTGTTCGTTCGATGATTTATAAACCTTGGTTGCTTTGTCCGAGTTGTTTATTATCAAACTACTCTAAATCCCTACTCGCAACGGTAATTGGTACATGGGATATCCGGCACGACGATTTTTGGGCTTGAAAGGCCGATTTTTTAAATATTGTTTTAGAAATAATCATTGTCTTATTTACAAGTTCAAAATAGATTCCATCAGTATGTTAAAAAGACGCGGAAACTGCCCTTCACATATTCCTTCTTAGTGATGTTTTACTTGTACTAATTTCTCGCTAGAGTTAAGTTCCACGTGTGATTAGTTTAGCAATATATATATATTATACTGTATTACGTAGATTATCGTTTCTAGTGTTTTCCTCTGCAGGCAGCGGACATTGAAAAAATCCATCCAACAGTTGTATGTTTTGACATTTGACGGTTTTCTGCTAGCCAAATAGAAATAAAACTAAATGAAATCCTTGTTCTCCAATGATATGACATCCACATATTCCGTCGTTTAAAGATAGAATTATAACTAAATGTTTTCATCGCGCTTCCCGATATTTTGAAAATAGTACCCATTTATCTCGAATATGTCGCACTGCGTATCCTTCAACGTTGTTGTACTTATTGTAGAGACAGTTCACGTGGTATCCTTATTCTGAATATCTATCTTTGCACGGCGGATTTTAGAGGGATCGGAATTTTTTAAAACACACGCGTAATTAATTTTTATCCCTGGAGTCCAGTTGGGGTCCTTGGGGGCAAGTAGAAAAGAGGCAAACCTGACTAAGTCGTTTGCAAATGACCTAAAAACGTTTCACCAACTTTTCTGTAAATTTTTAGTTGATCCCTCGGCTCTGCGCTTGCGTCGCATATCTCAAGTTATCTGCGATACTGACACGTCGCTGGCTTAGCCGCCGCGGAGGGGAAGGATCGACGTCACAGGCGCACTTCGGCGGGCTAGTTTCGGTTTGAAACCATATATAGTCAAATGACATTTCTTCTCCCGTAACGCAAAGTAAGAATTTTTCAATTAAACTTTCACGTTATGGCTATACTATCAGAAGATCGAGCGTCAATTGTTTTTACCACATTATGCACCTACAACTAAAAATTAAAAAAAAATGTCCAAATTTTTGTTTGTTATTTAGCTGAGAAATTAACTAATTTCGCAACTTTCTCAGTTGCGAAAGAACCCCAAAATATATGCTTTTTTTATTTGTGGTCCCTTTAGATAGCTCACCTCTCTATATCGATAAATGTCGTGATTTACAGGATGCTTTTATTTAGAAAAGAAAATTGTATAGTTATTTAGTAATAATTTGTGTTTCTTGTTTTATTAATTCAATTTTCTTGCTTTGTCACTCATGCAATGCACCGGGAGATGCATTTGAAATAAGATAAATGAAATAAAAAGCGCTGAAATAAACTTGTTTTCAAGCTTTTTTGTCGTTGTTATCGAAGAGCTCGAAGACGGCCTTTTTCCTTTGGGCAGCTCGTGCCGTCCAGGAAGTTTTCCGCTTCTCTTCTTCATCCTTCCACCTCCACTCTATAATCCATTCACCCCTATGCTGACAGTGCACTAGGAGTGAGACGCTCGCTGGAACAATCCTGCGTACTCCCTTTCATCACCTGATCCCGACCTCTCTGAGCGTGGATATGGGGCGGGGGCGAGGTCATTTGGCAACGAGTGAACGTATCACTGGTCCAAGGAGAAAGCAGCTTCCTCAGCACTGTCAGCTCAGAGGCGAAAGGAGCCTATATAGGTCCGTCCCTTTCTCGCAAAGGTTCGTCTTCCGCGCGAGCGAGTCTCAAAGGCAGCCATAAAGACGGTCCACCCGGCGCATCAAGTGAGCGCTGTCGCGGTTCCCGGCGGACGGGAAATCTCGCCTCGACAGGACTCTTCTTCTTTTGAGCACGGTCTTCCTCTCCATGAGAACGTAGACGTCTCCTGCGCCTTTTTTTTTTCTATTATTCCTTATAAGTGTGGTTTCCGCGGTGTTCGGTATTTGCCGAAAACGAGCGATATAACTGTACACGAAAGCGTCGCAACCTCTTATTTTTTTTTCTTTCTTCGTTAATAACTACCTTTCATTGTTTTTCTTTTTTAAGAAACATTCTATTGCTGCTTTGTACTTTGTTGCTCCCTCAGCGCGTGCACTGTCACATTCGCAGCAAAGTGAAGATAAAAGGAAAAAAATCCGCTAGGTGGTGCAAGACGCCGCTGATTAAGACGGTTCACCCGTATGCTCCTATTCATTCATCTATTCATTACTAGTAATATTCAAATTATTTTCTGCTGCGCTTCAAGTGTAATGGAGGGTGCGGTCGCTGCGAATCGTGCGAGTTAGTCGCTCCGTGTCATATGTTCATAGAGGCAATGCTAGACGCGGTCGGAGATTAATTTTCTAGAGTCGACGGGTTGCCTTTATTGCACTTCAGTTTAACTGGAGCAATGAAGCTCGCGAAGCGATTTGTGTGCCACGGCATATAATCTGCTAAAAACTCTAAAATATATTGGGCTCATATCATAGCTATTCATTCTATTGTACGTGTCCCTCAATGCAGTTTCACGAAAGCCTTATTTTTTTCTTTCTTTCTTGAATATGCCAAACATCATCGGTAATACATGCCCCAATGACCTTATATATTACCCAATAATTGAAAATGTCTTCTTAATTTTTTTTGAAGTAAAGTATGATTTATTTAAAAATTGTATCAACCGGGGTTTGTTTTTGTTTTAAGTCTATCTAGAATTGGTGTTTCCTCGTAAATGACGATGTGGAATTAAAATTTAAAGCTATTTTAAATTAGGTATGTTACCTCAGTTTTCTACAGTAGACCCTTGCTAGTTAGGATGTAAAGTCAATAACAAAAAAGGGAAGAAAAAAAAAGATGCTTCGATAAACTATTTGTGAAGAGCATTTCGCCGAGAAATCGCCGAAAACACCCGTTTAGCAACCACAATCCCTCAAATACCACGGGGGAACACTGTGGAAAGCGAAGCACTTAAGAACTCTCCTACAGGGCCCTCACAAAGTACCCTAGTCGTTTCGAACCTCGAAACCTGCCATCAAGCGCCCTCGCGTACAAACCTTAAATGGGCTGTTTAAGGGAAAATGCGGTTTCGAACGAACTCTCCGTCCAACTCGGCTTCTGCGCTCCAAAAACACCGCTCTAAGTTTTCAATTTTGGTCGGTGGGGTGATCGTGTTGAAATGGTCAGAACGCACGGCGCTCTGTCGGTTCTCTCAAAACGGCGGGCTTATGGACACCGAAGGATCGTTCACATATTTGCGTTTGACTGTGCACGTTTCCCTGGTATTGCGTTTAATATATCGAGACTGGAGGTTTCGCAGGATTTGCGAAGTAAAACGTACGAACTGTCTACGAGGACTAGTCGATCAAATAGCATCTTCAGGTGTGTTATGAAGTCCACGGACAAATAACGATTCGTAAACGATGATAAGAAATGTACAGTGATTGAAAAGGTCCCAAAGCATACTAATATGACACTCTGTTTAAGTATAACTAAATGGCGGAACCAGATTTTCGACTTCCTTTTCCTTCTGCCGCGCACTCTTAACTGGCGAAAAAAGAGGCACCTGCGCCAAATAAGTCTGAAGCGCTCGCGGGGGAGCAGTCTTGCGGAGCATCGGTTTTGAGGCGCTACATATTTTTTTTTTTTGCTCTGCCTTCACGAATTGTAGGTCTTACACCGAAGCATGACAACCAGGAAGCTTCTTGAACTTTCAGACACTGTGCGCGCCTCTTAGATTGGTGTAACCTTGTTATTCTATAACTCGAGAACATTTTTAATGCGGCCGTGAAGGAGCAGAAGACATGATTCGATGCCTACGACAAAGGGCGCGCGAGTGCGCTTTCCGTTGGATCTGGGAGGCAGTATAGCGCATGCGCTGTGAATTGCCACCTCATGTCGTGCCCGTCGCGTCTCCTGCAAGAGCAACAGTAAGTTCCCGCTATGCTTGGAGGTCAACATTTGAAACAGTTGCGATACTCTGCTCCCCAAGTGGGACATATAGAATTGCTCTGAGTGTGTTGAGCGGCTATAAGGGAAAGCAACGCGCTCTAGCATAATCAAACGTAAATGTGCGAACCAACGTTGAGAGTCGAAGCCAGAGGTTGGCATCACGGTCGCTTTTGGTGTCAACCGGAAACTGGGCGATGCTCCTCGATACGAGGACCCCTAATTTCGTTGCGGCGCGCAAATGACTCTTCCGCGGACATCGATCGCTCCGAAAAAGGTCCGACTCGCGCCGACCCAGCGCGCTTGGAGTTGCCTCGACTTCTTATCAGATGAAGTTAATTAGCTGTGCGTGGTGCTAGTGGGCCTTTTTCCGCACTCGGGTATATTGAATTAGAATGTTTTTTTGCGCGTTTATATTATGTATTTAGTAAACTGAAGATGAATCGACGTTGATTATTTCTGGCCGATACTCAGAGCAACTCCGGAAGGGTGCCCATACAAAGTACGGTTGCGCTCTGTGCGCTGGCATGCCGTGAGTGGACGGAAATCCCCCAAAGAAATGTCCGCAACTTATTTATAAACATTCTCACCAAATGAATGCAATACGAATGACTGTCTATGTCTGTTGATACTTGTCTCTATCTGTCTGTCTGTCTATGTTTACCTATGCCTAAGTCTTTCTATACCTGTCAGTCTGTCTAAGTTTGTCTATATCTGTCTACGTTCCTTCGTGTGTGCATGCCTGTTTATGCCTGTCTATGTCGTTATATGTGTCTTTCTACGCCTGTTTATGTCTATGGCTGTCTACGTGTCTGTCTAGCTTCGTTTTGTGTCTGTCTTTATATGTATGTCTGTCTATGCATGTCCAGGCTTTCAGTGTTTGTCCATTCCCGTACGTCTGCACGTATTGCCGGTCAAAAATGGCAACATCGCTAATACTGTGTATGTCTCTGCAAATGTACTTGCTTTCTGCGAATTAACGTTCGGTCTCTGGCCCAAGTGACCCTGGCGATCAATTAAACCGTACTGGATCTTGCTGGGACATGAGGCACAGCTGCGTCCCCTAGCGACAACGCTTGGACTCCATCGCATCTTCATCTCCTTGAGGCGAGCCGGCTCCCCAACGTTCCCGGGCTTCCCATATACCCTGATAACCAACGAACCTATTAATGTAAGCGGATGAGTGGACGACGGGAAAGAAGAAGGCTTGCAGACTCCAGCCCCAGCGCAAAAATCAAACAAAGCCCTGCTGGCGTATGTGCGTGCGTGCGTTCGCGTCCAAGGGGCCGTGCAGGTCCAAGCCGGCAAGCGTCGCCGAGCGCCCGGCACTCAAGGGGTACCAGAGATAAGGCTGTGTAGCAGTAATGAGGCGTGCAACGTGATGAATCACTCGCCCTGCTGGGACGTCGCTAACTGCGCGGTGGCGAGACCGCCTCTCAAAGTTTCCTGAGCGAAGCTCGGCCCCGTTATTAATGCATCGATGGGACGTCATCACGGCACGCATGATGATGCTGGCAACGCTGCTTTGCTGCGCGGGGACTGCGTTCAGTTCATGGTTCACCAAGGCCCTTCGTTTTGCCCCGGAGGAAAAAGATAACAAATTCAACCAAAGGGGCATTCTCATAAACATTATCTGCATTTAGCTGATTGCTTTTGTTGGTGGTGGACTTTGTGGGGTTTCTTTTTTTTTCGTGTAGAACGCTAATCGTCATGATGTTTCAAGTTGAGAGAAGGTTTGTTTTCCGACAAAATATCGGGTTAGCAAGTGAGAGAATCAGAAGTATACACTCTAGAACTAAAGTGAATCCAGGCGCAGTGCAATATTTGATACCGCGCAGTTGCGTCAAATCTCTGTCATGATTTACTCTAGCAGAAGAAGGCACTAATTTTGAGCACATTCGTGTCCGATCATGATAAGAAAAAAACATAAACAACTAGCTTCCCCTTGTAATATATTAGTGGGAAAAAAAAATTCCGACAAAACATTGCGTGTATAGTTTGTATGTTCCACGGCGTTGTTGGAGGATTATCAATCTTACCTTCGAGTCATTATTGGACCGCGTTGTAACAATCTTTCTCCTGCATCATGAGTGCCAGACTTGGTAATGAAGATTTTTTCTGGACACTCCTCGCTTCCATGAAAATGAATGACTCATCCGCCACATGGTACACTTTCCTCACCGCAATGCCCCATATTTTGATAGGCGTCACCGCGCTCCCTTAGGACTTGCAAGTTTAGAACGGGAACGTAAGTCTGCGCGAAATTAATATAAAAGACAGTTCCCTTCGATGACAAAAATATTCCTTCTATTTGATTGCCGCTTCGGAAACTACTGACGTTGTCTCCGGCGTGAACGTTTGATTTTACTTATATTCCCATGTTCTGCAGCGGGGCACAGAAATGCGTCCACTTAATTAAGGGTATTACCGATCCCGCTCAGAAGCAGAGGCTCGCCCCAGAGGACAAAAGCCCCAAGGGTCGCCAAGGTGCCATCTGATTCAGTTTCGCCATAAGATTATGAAAGGTCATTTCTTATAAAATTATACAATAAAAAAAAAATATTTACCCCTATTTCGAGTCGCTAATGCCTCTCCTTTCAAGAGGGAACCGCGCGCGCCCCGTATCCCCAATCTTGTTTAGGTGGTTACTTTCTTATAATAAACTAATTTTTGCTGTTTTCTTTTTTGCTTTGAGAAGGGGGGGGGGGGGGGGGTTACAATATAGGGAACGAGAAACATTAAACCTTTCGATTCTGGAACTAAGCCTTTGCTGCACCTCTCTCCCTTCTAAGTCAGCACACGGCCCGTGGGCGGGAAATGTGGGGGGGAGTAGCTGGGAGGGAGGTTGGGGATGAAGGGGGGTAGGGCAGCCTTAATTAGAAACACCTCGAAGCAAATCTTTTTTTGTTTTGCTAACATTCACAAATAATAAAAGTGAAAACAAAGAACAAACAAATAAGAAATCAAGCAGCTTGGTTATTCAAATTAACGTTCCTGGTTGTTACGTTTCCTTTTCCCCTCATTAGTATTATTCCGAATTTTTATTTTGTAATTTCACGCGTTTCTAAAGGCACATACAAAGCTTCCATTGAGGGACAAAATTTCTCGGTTAAACAATGAAGACAAAAGGAGGGATGGGTATCCTTAGAGCGGCGTCACTGGGACTATGTTGAAATGCGTATCGAGACAATTGTACATTTAGCATTGTCCTCGAAATTAGGCTGATAAGGTGAACGAAGCACGAATGAAATATGAAAGGGAGGGAGGGGAATTTAAAAGGAGAAATAACTGATTGTAAAATAATGGGCTGGAAAAAAATTGTCTTTTGAAAGGAAGTTTGGCTTCGCTGGAAAGAGACAGAGTGTGAATGAATTTTAGAACTCGGCAGTTTTGATATACTTAATGTGACGTTACTGTAATTTTGCAAATAATCACTAACCTTAAACTGCGCCTAATTCCCCTCCAAAATAAATCGGGGGCCCGTTTTATATTAATTGTTGCTACTTCATTTAGTTAGGTGATACGTATTTTTCCACAGGGCCAGAGGCATTATCGCGGGAGAGTTGTAAAGATACGTGATTAATCGGTATAAAATACAAATATTCTATAAACGCAAATATAGATACATTAGTAAACTAGATTATCAAGAAAAATCAATTCGTGACAATGAAGATAAATCACTAAACACGTTAGTTTAACAAATATTAAAATTAATACACTACATTCTAAAGCATTGAATCAAGGTTACCGTAAAGTTCTCCTTTATTTATTAACTTTACTAGAAAAAAAAACAAATATACGAGTATCGGAGAGCATAACTTGTCAGGTTTAATTTTAGAAGTTTGCAACAGTGATCCGAATTTTATGAACTAATATATTGCGGGTACAAAAAAAAATTGTTCGACGATCAATGGGGTTTATCTGATGGAAATGCGTGAGCATTGGTTCTTTCTAACCCCCTTTTCACCTCTTTACATTTTTTAGAACCCCTTTTCATTCGCTTATCACCGCTTTCCTGTAGTTTATTACCCCTCTCCATTCGTTTACGACCCATTTCGAATCGTTTATGTACCGTTTTCAAACTTTTTAACTCCCTTTATCACTCGTGGAAAGAACCACATCCACCACCGGTGTGGCAACTGAGCTGGGCCGCATTCCAAAACGGCGCTGCCCCTGCACGTCTCTAGCTCCGCGCCAGCTGTGCGACGCTCGTATTGGTCCGAAGCGCTGACGCCAATACGCGTCACCCTCACTCTTTCTCCCCCCTTACTCAATTACAAATAGCGCTAAGACAAGGACAGACGAAGAAGTAGACAGGACAAGCGCCACCCTTAAACTGGAATTTTATGCCGACTGGACGCTGCATAAATACACGACCGAGAGAACATGCTCTGACTTTGAAGTCAACACCTTCGGGACACTTAGCAATCAATGTGCGAGATTGCTCCAGGCACACCTTTGCTTTCAGACACGAAAATGATCAGACGTTTCAAAGACAAGGGGAACAGGGAAAGGTTTGGAGCACAGACCATACAAACCAATGGAGAAAAATGCGTCTCCACACCATATTTGGCGTTGACTGAGAAAGAGGTTCAGTACTTGAACCATTATACATGACAATCTTCGAAATTACGTTTGCACGAGAGCGCGTGAGGTGGGGCACCGGGTGGGTCTTCGCGCTAGCGCCGGTATAGCTTTGGCTGTGGTGCCTGTTGGATGTAAAACGGATTATAGGCTGTACGAGGCACTGATTGGCGTCCTATGAAGGATCACTTATTTTTTTTTTTATTCTTATTTTCGTCTTTTGTGGTCTAGAGGTAATTTTCTAACGCTTTAAAAATATTGTCGTATATAGTTCAAATTTATTACCTTTGTTTAATTTTTAATATTTTCGTTTTGGTCTACTGGGCTTTAGTCTTTTTAATCTATCAACCTTCTTTCTTAGAACACCCCTGCTAGAAATAGAATTATTTCTTCTTCTTTCAACACCAGCCACTTTCTTCACCTTCTTCTTTACCGTTGCATATAAAACCGTCAGTTGTGACTAGCGCCTGTCCTGTCCACTTCTTCGTCTGTCATTGTCTTAGCGCTATTTGTAATTTAGTATGTATAACCAACTAGCCCGCCAAAATTTTTAGATACTTTCTCCCCGTCCCTGAGGTTTGGCAATCAGTCTGCAAACATGATACCTCTTCACCACCCCACTCTCCTCTCGACGTCATGCATGGCGGTGACAAGTAGGGGCACGGACTGACACCGACGGGTTTTCAGGAAAACGGGTGTTCTAATGCTAACGAATTAAAACGTGCTGAACGTTTGATAAACAAAAATACGCTCTTTGTGAAGACACAGGACAATCATAAGCTTGTCGTCACTAGCAATATTTATGTCTGCACGGTGTTGTTTCCTTTGCCTCTCGAATCCCCGAGTTCACCGTTCGCCTCACACCGCGTGGACGCTCGACGTTCAACAAGTGATATGGTGTGGTGTATGATGCAAGAAGATACGTAAATATCCCGAGCACATATTTGATGACAAATGTGCTCTTGTCATAACTATCTGCAGAATACTTTGAATGGAATACGTGACAAAAAACTAACCACCACGAGTTTTATGATTAAGGGAACAAAATAAAGGTATTATTTTTTTTTTTTTACAAATTATCGTATTGAGCAAACTGACTAACTTTTAGTACTCTCCGTCAAGAAACAATTGTTCCCAATTTACAAAGTCGTGATGTAAGGATATTTTGTGATATTTGCGTACTTAATGCACCAATCAGTAAAAGGTACGTTAAAGTAAAAAAAAATAATAATAATAAAAATACAGGTTAGTGAAAAATAATTTACAAGAAATTATCTTTCAGTTAATTTAGTACCCAAATAGATGCCTGCACACACGTGGTAGTGTTTCGGCGTACGATTTAAAGTCAGAAGTCTAGGCATCGCGAGAAAAATAAAAGCACGAAACTCACCCTTTATGCACCGTAAAAATATTGAAAGCGTCTTTATTTAACAACTAAATTCCCGTACCCAGGGTGCCGAACCGAAATGTTTTTCGTTCCGGTTTTCGTTCCGGTTCAGGGAAAACGGTTCAGCTCCGGTTCAACTCCGGAGTGAAAAAATAAAGGTTCAAACTGGTTCGAACCGGTTCGTACTCATATGCTACAAAAGCAATTGACGGCAGCAAAAGATAAACTATGCATATTTTATAAACATGTTGCATATAAAAAGAAAAGGCTCACATTACTGTGTGAAAGAAACGAGCTAGTGCTGGAGCACCTCGGGGCATGGGTGAAAGCGCAGTTCAATGTCAGGCAGCTGACAGAAGACGCAGGACGTCGTCAAGCATATCCGGGGAAAGACGGCACCTCTCAGACGATAAAATGAACTTCAGTGCACAAAAGGCTCTCTCCACGCTCACCTGGGTTTCAGGCATTTTCAGGGCTACTTGCGCCAATGCGTAGACTTCTGGATTGCGTTCCCTTCTCTCCGCCCAAAACTGCAACACGTTAGCGTCCCTTCAAAGCCGTGGCTCCTTGTCTAGCATTTCCAGGAGGCATGCTATATTAAGTGGCTACTGGTACCTCGAACGTGCACGCCAGCCTCAAACTTCCTTTTCCTTGAGTAGCGCTTACAGAGCGTCTTCCGGATCATCTGGAGCCGCCGCAGTTTCAGAAGAAAGGGTAGAAGCTTGCTCGCATTGCAAAGGTGTGGTTCGCCTCCAAGTCTTTGTCCAATGCAACGTGGCCCGGTACTTTTGCTCAGGAGTGAGAAGAATGCGGTAGCGGGGATCCATGTACACTGTTGCACAGAAGACATCCATGTCAAGAAGTTGTAGCTCCCAGTTTTTTATTGACTGGACCAAGGCATTTTGGCAGTTTGATACTTTAGGCCCATGTTGCGGATAAAAAAAACAGGACGCGGGATGGCCAAAAAAACATGCTTTTCGTGTAAGGCTCGTCAAATTATGAGGCGCTGGAGAAATTCAGCCTTCTGAGTTAAGTCATTATTTCGAACTCTTTTGTTCGCCTTCCGCCCATTGAAAAGCATGCGGGAAGGGCCTTAGAACGCACCTGGTACCGCTGCGCCGCAGCGTTCTTCCGCAACAAGAAGTTTGTCTGCGTTCCTCGCCGTCACCATGGCAACGAACGCCGAATGAATGGAAGCACGGACGGTACCACCGCGTGAAGCCATCAACAGCTGACGGCGATCGAGCACCGGCGGAGGCGGTTGATCTGACATACCGCGTTCGGCTTTGGCTAGCAGACGGCGTTCGTAAAATGGCGTCAACTGTTGCTGGCTTCACGCGGTGGTACCGTGCGTGCTTCCATTAATTCGGCGTTCGTTGCCATGGTGACGGCGAGGAACGCAGACGAACTTCTTGTTGCGGAAGAACGCTGCGGCGCAGCGATACCAGGTGCGTTCTAAGGCCCTTCCCGCATGCTTTTCAATGTGCGGAAGGCGAACAAAAGAGTTCGAAATAAGGACTTAACGCAGAAGGCTGAATTTCTCCAGCGCCTCATAATTTGACGAGCCTTACACGAAAAGCATGTTTTATTGGCCATCCCGCGTCCTGTTTTTTTTATCCGTAACATGGGTCTAAAGTATCAATCTGCCGGCATTTTCTTACGGTGACGATATCTTGGAAGTGTCCATGGAACATCTCAGTCATGCTCAGCAGTAATCTCCTACAGTGAGCTGTTCCTTCTGCAATGTCTTCGTCGTCACTTCTGACGGGCGAAGCGATACTGCGAGCATTTCGACTTCCGCCCATACGCCTTCAGTCAACCTGGAGCTTTCTTATTTCGAGAGGAACCTTCCAGCAAAGCTTCCTAGTTCAAGTAGCCTGGTCAGCAAATGCTGCGTGGACATCCACCGCGTTGGACAATCAAGCACTGGGTTCTTCAACCCTAGCTTCAACCCCAACCAGCCGAATTGCCGAGCCGAGGGCCTCGCTGAAAAGCGAGTAAGAAAGAACACTGGTAGAGAGCTCCACGCTAAGGTGTACTGCAGCGGACGCTAGCAGCTCGCCTAGCATATCCAGTGCTAAGAGCCTATATTCCCGGCTGAGAAGCGACGCGCGGAGCGTGAAGTCTCTTTGTAAGATCAGAGCGCTGAATTTTGAGGATGGCTCGTCGGAATGGCCGCGGTTCATCTTAGGTTGAAGCTGTGCATAAGCAACGAGAGTCGTCGCGTCTCTGAACGCGCCTGAGCGTCTGGACTAGCGAACACTCGCGAGGCGCGTAGGCCGCCAGCCATTAGTTAAAAGAAAATTGCAGTGGCTTAGCTCGGCTATGCCAGGATATACGTAGCGTGAGCTTATGCGCACAAAATGAGAGGCGCTATCAAGCAGCTCCGGTGCAGCGTCAGACTTGGCTATTGCGCAACGGAGGCACACAGCTGGGCACGCGGCGGCGCCAGTGCGTCTGCCGCGGCTATGACGTCACTCCTCTGGAATGCGAAGACCGGCGATGTGAGCGTGGTGTTGGCGGAGCCCGATGCGGCGGCGGCTCCGGCACGCCAGCTGTGCGCCGTGTGACGTCACTGCTCCTCGCGCTTGCGGAGACCGGCGAGGCGCGCGCGCTGGCGACGGCGGCTCCGCTCCGCCAGCTGTGCGCCGTGTGACGTCACTGCTCCTCGCGTTTGCGCAGCACGAAGCACGGCTCATTATGCGAGCCACGCGAAACTGCTCAACCTCGGCCAGTGTAGCTCACGGTACAAAAAAAAAAAACAAAAAAAAAAAAAAAAAACGAGAACGCGCGTAGAAGGTGGAAAGGAAGCAATGCTGAGAAGAACCGTGCTGCGTCTTGATGCTTGTGTTTCTGGGGAAAAAACCCTTGGTCCTTGCTGTTTCTGCTACCAGAGATCAAAGCTATTTTGCTCTTTCCTGTAGCTGCAACTGATGATTGAATCCACCCTTCCCTTTACGGTGCTAGACTTTAATTTCGGTCAGATTATTACATCCGCTGAGTTATTTTAAAAGCAGATTAGATGCGCCACAGTATGGCAACTAGTGCAGGTCCTAAAATATACGTCGGCCTTTGTACACTTTCTTATCCGATCAGTCGTACAATGAAATCAAGGTGGTCAAATAAATTGCACACTACTCTACAAAATTAAAGACAAGAAACACCAAACAGGCTTATTAATTGGTCCCTTTTGCTGACGTACGAATTGGGTATGTTCTAGTGATAAAGTTTCTTTGATGAACTATTTCCGGCCCCCAAGAAAAGGTTGGGACGAATGTGGGCATTTGTTAAAGAATTACATAGGACCAGAAATCCCGGAGAATTTATAGTTACTGTGCTCATTTCGTTTGAGTTCTCGAGACAAACTTTATAAATTATGAAGACGGGCGTCATGTGAAAACCTGATAATGGAACGTTACAGAGCTTTCCGTTACGTATTTTTTTCTCTTTTTGACTTCCCACATGAACGAAACACCGCAAAAATAATTTATCAGTTTTGCCCAACCTGGGCAAAACTGATGAATTATTTTTCCCCGGGAACGAAAAAAGAATTATTTCGGTCAAATTCAACTCCGGTTTGCGCGAAAATATATATTTTTTGTTGCATTTTTTGTTTATTTTTAAGGTTACTGTGTTTTTCGCCGCGCACGTTTCACGTGACCTGACTTGGCGTATGAACCGAAAACCGCATGAAAAACATAGCGGTTCCACTCCGGAACGAAAAAAATATTTCGTTCCGGTTCAACTCCGGTTCGTGCGAAAATAACGATTTTTTCCGGTTTTCGGTTCACGGTTCGGGTTCGGTTCAATACCCTGCCCGTACCATACTTAGATTATTTTTTTTTGCTGCACATTCTACATTGATCGCACATATAATCGCAGGCAGCGATTAGTTTCACCATATACGCCACTTCAAATAAGCGAAAAAGCCGACTGACTTCGTAGCGTGCAGGCAGCTTGTCTAGTTTATCTCGATTTAGAAGTTGTTTGTAACATGGCTGGCAGCAAAAGCTCGCCATTCGACCAGTGGAAAACGTTTTTTTTTTACTTCAAGCAGCTCTTCAGTCTGAAAGGCCTTCGCGGCTGGGATCTTTCGCGAGTCACTTTGGTGACATGTTGGCAGTTAAGAGAAGGGGGGAAAAACTAGCAGAGTGAAGTCTTTCAGAAAGTGATAAATCCTCCTGAGGGTGGGCTGTCCGTCTTTAGACGCCTCTCGCCGCCTTTCAGGCCAGTATTGGCAGAAACAACCTACAGACGCAGTATTCTGGAGAGTCAAAATTGTATCGCTGTGTTTTTTAGACAATCCCTTAAACTTCGTTTCCGTGATTGACAAATTTCAACTGTCATCTAGCTGTTCCTCGCGCAGTGTATCGTTCCCTTGAAGAGACAGAACTTCCATTCATACTTATAACTTTTTCGAGTAGTGAGGGTTTTTCTTTGCATTCCTTGATTGTGTCTGTGTGTGTTTTTTTTTGTTTTTTTGTTTTGCTAGGAAAACTTTCAAGGATGCTTCGACTGCGGCACAGATTTGCATACACATTTAAACCCCGATATTTCTGTGCTGAAACAAAACGAATTACTTAATTCATCACGTTCTAGATCCTACCTTGTCTACATAACTTGCCGATATCCCAGATGCGCATGAAAATCGCAAAAGGTATCTTGGACAGATATGAGATAGCAACTAAGATCATTATTTGGCGCTGTTCGCATCTAATGATTTTAGAATCACATCATGGTTTACAAAATATTGTGGAATAAAGTGTGACAAGGATACATTTACGTTTATAGGAATTATTTAGTAGAGTGGTACTGGAATATTTTTCCCTAAATGTATGGCACGCACAATCAGTTCACATTTACAAAGCATTGCATTTTGTCAAGTTTGGTGAATTGAAATATTTAGCAACACTTATCTTTTTATCGGTGATGTTACATAACGTTTTGATACAATTTCTAATGAAACATACTCAACGCGAAGTGCTATTTGGTATATTATTTCAAGACTAACCCTTTGAGCTTTCCTTTCTTCTTTATAGATTTACGGTTTTCAATATCCGACTGAATTGAAAACACACATAACTGCAAGTTTTCTACTGACAAATCGAACTTCCCAAGTAAAAAAAGATAAAAAAACTAATAAAAGAAGTAACGAATAAAGAGAGAGCGAACTCGCGAGACTGCTGTCTATTCACCGAATGAACTCGACCAAATATTCAATCAACGTAAAGAAACATTTGCAAAGAAATTTATTTAGTCCGCGTTTCGCTACAACACCCTCAAGACCTTCCAGAATCGTTTTACACATTACGCAATTTGCGTGCGCGCGCCTGCAACGCAGCCAACATAGAAGAGCAAGAAATGCGAAAACACTAAAACACAAAAAATAGAATCGTTCTATTCCTCCTTTGTTAGGCCTTTTGCCGAACGACGGCGGGAGATGCAAACATTTGTTTACGCTCTCTCAGCGGCGTCTTTTTGGCAAACTCGAGACGTATACACAAGCGAGCGAGCCCCGGGGTGGAGGCCAGCACCCCTCCGTGTCTTTGAACCGGGCGCAGCCTGCCCCTCCCCCCCCCCCCCCCCACCCACCCCCCAAAAAAAAAAAAAGAAAAAAAGAACAGAAAATGATCAAAAAGGCCGATTTCGAAGAGCGGAATGCCTTACCCGCACGCACCGTCGAACTCAAGGCGAACGCAGGCGAATACAAAGATGCATCCTGCGTCGAGTTGTGGCGGAGGCAGAAGGCACCACTTATACTAGGCGTTTTGTTGCTCTCCCGGTCCCCCCATCACGAAACCCTTGTTCCTCCTTCCGTTTTGCCATAGTTCTCATCCTGCGCATCTATTCTTTTATCAATACGTTTATCTCTGCCTCCTCCTACGCTGCTATTTTTATTTATCGTTTTCGGGAGCGTCTGGTCGTCGTTTCTCGTAAATTCTTGCCGTGTTTCCGGAATTTTTTTTTTTTTATTGTTACGCTATGTTTTTTTTTATAGGCGAGTGGCGGCGAATGTGGCACAGACGAGCCTTAGCGGGAACAGCAGCAGCGGCAAGAGGAGGAAAAAGAGGAAAAGGAGGAGGAGGAGGAGAAGAAGCGTAAAGACGACGATCCCCCCTGAAAATAATTCCGCCTGGTCTTTCCGAAATAGCGGCCACGTAGAAAATAGAAACTCGCAAACGAACAGAGACACTCGCTCTTTGCACAGAGACGAGGGGGCCGCGGGTACAAAGACACACAGGCTCGAGACGTCCAACAAAAACCGGGGACGTAAATGAAGTTGGTTCTGACGTTTATTGATCTAGTACACATTAATTCTTTGTACGCTGTAGATTTTTACATTGGAACAATCTACAACGGATCCTAATTTGAAATAACTGCGCAATACATATTCATTTATTCTTTCTTGTAAGAGCAAATAAGACGGTTCGAAATAGTATAACGTGGGAAAATTAAGGTTTCGCATCGGGACTCTGTGTTTTACTAAGTCTGTTACAGGTCATAGAAAGTGGAACCAGCACCCCCCCCCCCCCCCCCCCCCAAATATCTCCGCTCTCCATGATTGGTGGACTCCTCCTTTCTACTTGCCCCCTCTCCAGTGTTGGTGCTGCTAAAGCCTGGAAAGATTATGGGGCTTCGTGGGACGGGCTTGTTCTTCTATTCTTAACCTAAAATAATAATACCATAGCCTTCGCACTAAAGCTTAAATCGCCAGCTCACCTCTTAATAAAAAAATATATACGAAATTCTGAGACATAAGATGTGCAATATTTCTGGAGCTTTTTCTCTCTTTGCCTGAAACCGACGCCGGGGACGGTATAGCTGAAAGGGTATTGGATTAAAGGAACAGTCTCACCAGGCCCTTTTTGTAGGGGGATGACGTTTTGAAAGAACGGGAAGGAATGTATTGTATTTTTTACTTGCTTCTGAGGGATTAAAGAGACGCCGAGGAAGGAAAAGAAAATATTCCTAGCTTATCTTCGCTTTATGCTTTTTTTCTTCTTTTTACTCCCCGAGATTAGGAGGTGCACAAATACGTGTTCTCTGGGATTACGCTGCACGCGACTTACGCGATGTAATTTGTAATGCGAATTGGTGGTTTTAAATAGAAAACAAAAGAGGACAGAAATTTTGTAGGAATCGTCGGATTACTACACAGATTACGCAGATACGCTTCAAAAGGTTACACTAGTAAAAAGAGGTGCGCATAGCTCGTGACAGGGGAGGCTTGATGAACATCCACATGAAAATAAAAGTAGAAAGAGATAACTTTAATAATTATTCTTCGTCTTCCCCCGATAAAGACCTCTATGGTTGTACGGCATCTGCGCCGGTTTGCTCATCAACGCGGGTATTTCTCCCAGTTGTAAAGCATCCCGCAAGAGAAATTTTGAGCTCACGCAAACCGCTCCCTTGGAGTGAACCTAGCGTTCCAACCAATTGCGCCTAAGAGCGCAGCTCTTAGGCGCCCGTTTCCGGCTTCAGCGGCGTCGCCATCGTCATTGGCGTCGCCGTCGGCGTCGCCGTCGCTGACCGCGTAAAGGCGCATTCACACAGCGGAAAGACGCGCGTCGTGGGGTGATTTTTTTGCGTATTTTGTATTGAAAAAAGTCGCGCGCCGAGAAGGACGACGCAGGGAGACGACGCCTCGGAACCCAATTTTTCCCTCGACGCGCGCGCTTGAGCCAATCAGCAATCGTCCTGAAGTGACGTGTCGCCCTTTTCCGGTTAGGAGATGTCTTCGCTGTTTTTATTTTCGACCCACAATGAAGGCGAAAGGCCAGAGGGTTCTAGGGACAAATGCAGTCGCCAAACATGGATGGAAGCATTTCAGCGTGGAAAGAAGCAAGCCGATTGAATCATCTGACTGTGAGCAGTGTTTTATGTGCGTGTACAATTCGACGCCGTGAAACTACTCTTCATCGTTCGCACGAAAGCTGCCACCGAAGTTCGCGGTGTGTTCCGACCTCCGACTGTGCGGAGAGCGATCACTCCCAATGTGTTGTGTAGTCTTCGTGTGCACCCACCACTACGGAATACAACAGTTCTCCATCGAAAACACTCTCGCACAAGCTGCGTGCAGTGTTAAAGGTACAGATGCGAAGACTCTGGGACGCGCCGGCGTAGCACAGTGTTTTGTTTGCACAAAAACGCGGCAAAAGAGCACCTTCAGAAGCTGCCCGTTCGAGTCCGTTCCTTTCGCCAATGCTGCATATAACCGGAGTGTAAACGTATATGTAATTATCGCCGTTGTCCATTCAGTGAAGACGGTTGTCTCTCACCGCATATGCAATCGCGAAGGCAAGGCAACCGCAATCGTGCGAAGCAGACGAATAAAAAATTCCGTGTTCTCTCGACAAACGCGAGATTACCAGAGAAAACGCCGCCGTCGGGTGGCCCTGTGTGACTGCTTCGTATTTTACGACGCCGGCGTCGACGTCGACCGCAACGCGCGTTTTTTGCTCAGTGTGAATGCGCCTTAACCGCGCGGGCGCGGTGCGTTATGGGATATTGATATTTCCCATGATGCAACGCGCGGGAGAGGAGGAGGGCGAGGAGGACGAGGGGGAGGGGAGGAGGAGGATGAGGGGGGAGGAGGAGAAGGGAAGAGGGGTGGAGGGGGGATGAGGAAGAGGGGGAGAGGAGGGGAGCAGCTTGAGAGATGAGGGGAGGAAGAGGACGAGGAGGAGGAAGAGGAAGAGGAGGGAGGAGGGGAGGAGGAGTAGCAGAGAGGATGAGGAGGAGGCAGGAGGGGTATACCCTCCCCTCAGTACCCTTCCCTCCTTCTCCTCAAGAGCTGCCTTCTAATTCGGCGTTACAGGGTGTTGTAAACACCTTTCATTTCTTTTAGAGTGCAGCTCTTAGGCGCCCGTTTACGGCTTGAACAGCGTCGCCGTCGGCGTCAGCGTAATCGTGCGGTGCATTATGGGTGAATTTCCCCGCTAAATTTATCGGAAAATTCCCCCCCTACATTTAGCGGAAAAATTTCCGCGCTAGATTTAGCAGAACAATTTCCCCGCCAAATCTAAATTTAGCTAAAAAAATTTTCCCGCTAAATTTAGCGGAAAAATTTTCCCGCTATATCTAGCGAAAAAAATTTCCCCGCTAAATTTAGCGGAAAAATTTTTCCGGTAAATCTAGCGGAAAAATTTCCCCGCTAGATTTAGTGGAAAGCTATTCCCGCTATATCTAGCGGAAAAATTGTCCCGCAAAATTTAGCGGAATAATTTTTCCGTTAAATCTAGCGGAAATATTTTCTCGCCAAATTTAGCGGAAAAATTTCTCCGCTAGAATTAGCAGGGAAATTTTTCCGCTAAATCTAGCGGGGAAATTTTTCAGCTAAATGTATCTGCTAAATAAAGCGGTAAAATTTTTCCGCTTGGTTTAGCGGGGAAATTTTCCCCTAAACGGGAGGTGAGCAGGAGAGGAGGAGGGGCATAGCCTCCCCTCAGTACCCTTCCCTCCTCCTCCTGAAGAGCTGCGCTCCAATTCGGCGTTACAGAGAGTTGTAAACGTCTTTCATTTTTTATTCTCGTTTAACACGATTTTTCCAGAAATGACTTTACATTCCTTTTCAAAAGTATGGCAATGCGGTTCATTTGCTAGCATTTCAACGTCTGTGCACCGTCTTTCTGCGCGCAGAATCAGACTTTAATGGAGTTCCGGCGTTTGTTCGCCTCTAACGCTAAATATACCACTTTTAGCAAAGCCTGTCACATGACAGGAAAATACCTCTCGCGTGTGAGTTAACCGCCGGGAGAGCTATCGGCATTGAAGAGCAAACCAGCCCTGATGATGTATCGTGCCAAGAAGTTGTGAGCAGTAGAATTCTCAGAGTGCCTTGCCAGATGATCCAGGAACCCTTCTTCAAAGAACCCAGAGCATGCTGAATCATGCCGGTCATGGTGGCATGGCTCCAACCAAGAAACGTGTAAAACAGTCCCAGCCAATTTTTTTTTTTATGCGGTTGTCAAGAAGGAATACAAGAATGAAACAAGCGTCAAACATTTCATGAGAGAAAAAAAAAGGAGACAGGAAGATCCTCACCGATAGTCACACCTTGTCCTTGAGCTGCCCAGCCCGTAAGATGTCGAGTTGTCATTGACGTTTGTAGGCGGTGAGTATATATCAAGTGTTTTCATGACCATGCAATTGATCACTTGAAAGTTGGCACCTGTTCATGTCGGCCGTGTTTTCAACTTGTCCTGGTCTCTTTGGCGTTTTATTACCCTTTCATCACTGACCCTGAACTGCAGGGCCACAGTTCTTTCGAACATATTTAAGCTTTCATTCTTTGAACTCTGCTTTTTTATCAATATTATTTATAGTTTAGGTATCCGGTGATTATAGTACCTCATACGACAAGTACATTGCCCCTCTTACAGTCATGGTCTCTGCACATGGCAATCACCAGTACGCTCTTCTAGTCCTTCTTCCGGTCTTTGTTTCCCCTTCTGCCTCTCTGCATTTCTTCCCGTATGACAGACGTATGTAGACTCTCCTCTAGACTTTTTTTTTTGTTTTTTTTTTATTGGCTCCCAACCCCATTTCCAACAGAGAGGTCTTCCTTTGATTTCTTACGTTCTTCCCTTCCCGCTGCCTCTTTCTTCGTCTTATCCTTGTTAAGGCTCCTGTGAATTTAATCCACAATATATATATATGCACTTATTTTGATCAGTGGTCGTGTTTTCGCTTACACATTTGGTAACTTAGAACGATTGTTTATATAATTAGAACTTTTAGGGAACAATTGATAATTTTATTACTAATGTGATTACTTTGAGTTACTAGTCCCACTATTGACTATGTTGGTTACTCTTTTTAGAGCGCAGGTCTTAGGCACCCGTTTCCGGCTAGAGTGGCGTCGGCGTTGCCGTCGCCGTCGGCGTAACCACGCGGTGCACGATGGGTAAATTCCCCCGCTAAAATTAACGGGAAAATTTTCCCCGCTAAACCGAGCGGAAAATTTTCCCCGCTAAAGTTAGCGGAAAATTTTCCCCGCTAAGTCTAACAAAACATTTGCCCCTCTAAATGTAGCAAAACATTTTTCCCGCTAAATTTAGTGGAAAATTTTCCGCGCTAAATATAGTGGAAAGTTTTCCCCGCTATATTTAGCGGAAAATTTTCCCCGCTAAATCTAGCGGAAAATCTTAGCAGCTAGATTTAGCAGAAAATTTGTCCCGCTAAGTCTAGGGGAAAATTATCCCCGCTACATCGGAAAATTTTCCCAGCTAAATCTAGCGGACAGTTTTTCCCACTATATTTAAGTTTCCCGCCTAAATCTAGCGGAAAATTTTTCCAGCTAGATTTAGTGAAAATTTTTTGCTAGATTTAGCGGGGAAACTTTATGCTAGATTTCGCGGGAAAAATTTTCCGCTAGATTTAGCGAGGAAAATTTTCCGCTAGATTTAGCGGGGAAACTTTTCCGCTAGATTTGCGAGGAAATTTTTCCGATAAATTTAGCGAGGAAAATTTCACGCTAAATTTAACGCGTAAAATTTTCTGCCAGTTTCCCGCTAAATTTAGCGGGGAAATTTTTACGCTTGATTTAGAAGGGAAAATTTTCCGCTAGACTTAGAGCGACAAATTTTCAGCTAAATCTAGCGGGGAAAATTTTCCGCTAGATTTAGTGAGGAAAACTTTCCGCTAGATTAGCGGGGAAACTTAAATATAGCGGGAAAAGTTTTCCATTAGATATAGCTAGAAAATTTTCTGCTAAATTTAGCGGGGAAACTTTTCCGCTAGATTTAACGGGGAACATTTTCCGCTAAATCTATCTGGGAAATTTTTTGCTAGATTTAGCAGGGAAACCTAAATATAGTGGGAAATATTTTCCGCTAGATTTAGGGGGAAAAATTGTCTGCTAGACTTAGCGGGGAAAATTTTCCGCTAAATCTAGTTGGGAAAATTTTTCTAGATTTAGCTAATTATAGTGGTAAAATTTTTCTGCTAGTTTTAGTGAGGAAAATTTTCCGCTAAATCTAGCTGGGAAATTTTTTTGCTGCATTTAGCAGGGAAACCTAAATATAGTGGGAAAAACTTTCCGCTAGATTTAGCTAAGAAAATTTTCCGCTAAATGTAGCGGGGATAATTTTCCGCAAGACTTAGCGGGGCAAGTTTTCTGCTAAATCCAGCTGGGAAGATTTTCCGCTAGATTTAGCGGGGAAATTTTCCGCTAAATATAGCGGGGAAAACTTTCCGCTATATTTAGCGCAGAAAATTTTCCACTAAATTTAGCGGGGAAATTTTTTGCTAGATTTAGCGGAACAAATGTTTTGCTAGACTTATCGGAGAAAATTTTTCGCTAACTTTAGCGGGGAAAATTTTCCGCTCGGTTTAACGGGGGAATTTTTCCGCTAATTTTAGCGGGGGAATTGACCCATCATGCACCGCGTGGTTACGCCGACGGCGACGGCGACACCGACGCCACTCAAGCCGGAAACGTGTGCCTAAGACCTGCGGTCTAAAAAGAGTAACCGACATAGTCAATAGTGGGACTAGTAACTCAAAGTAATCACATTAGTAATAAAATTATCAATTGTTCCCTAAAAGTCCTAATTATATAAACAATCGTTCTAAGTTACCAAATGTGTAAGCGAAAACACGACCACTGATCAAAATAAGTGCATATATATATTGTGGATTAAATTCACTGACCCCGGGATTAAATTGTATGGCGCTTGGATTAAATTGTATGGCGCTTGGATTAAATTGAGTGACCCCGGGATTAAATTGGTCGTCGCTTGGATTAAAATGAGCGGGAAAACCTGTAGTCCTTCTTCCGGTCTTTGTTTCCCCTTCTTCCTCTCTGCATTTCTTCCCGTATGACAGACGTATGTAGACTCTCCTCTAGACTTTTTTTGTTTTTTTGTGTTTTTTTTTTATTGGCTCCCAACCCCATTTCCAACAGAGAGGTCTTCCTTTGATTTCTTACGTTCTTCCATTCCCGCTGCCTCTTTCTTCGTCTTATCCTTGTTAAGGCTCCTGTGCTCTCCGCTCTTCGGCTTCATTATCTTGCCATGCCGCTCCCACGTACACTTTTCAGGTAATGACTGCTTAAGAAACACAGTGCGTGGCGTGTTCCCGGCATCTCATTAGCGCCTTTCAGCCAATCAGATTCCGACATCATTCAATAGGAACACCAAAAGAACGAATCACGCGGGTAATGATCGTGATCGCACAATAGGCCCCACGCTGCGTTTCTTAAAGGGAAGTCGAACCGCTCATTCACTCTGGAAGCGGATCCGCGTTCGCAAAGCGGTTGCGAACGCGGTTGTATAAAGATCCAGTACAACTGCACGCGCACTTGATGCCATCGAGTGCGCGTGCAATTGTACTGGATTTTTATACAACCGCGTTCGCAACCGCTTTGCGAACGCGGATCCGCTTTCAGTGTGAATGAGCGGGAAGAGCTCCTTGAATTCGAACAAACAGGAAAAAGGTGTAACGTAGAACCTTAGAAATAATGGCTGACGTTTCGTTCAATCTTATCAGTAGGAGCGTGGTGATAGCCAATTAAAAGTTTGACGTAGACCCGCCCGTTGCGGTATTTGTTTGTTTTTCTATGACTACAACTTGCATCGTTTTAGACAACAATAAAAAATATGACCTTTGGTGTGTCGGTGCTCCTTTAAGCTCTCAGTGACCATAGTTATCTTCTAGTTTCGTTTACTGAAGAAGGTACCCGGCCCATGTTTTATAACCCTGTATTATGGGGACAACTTTGACCTATTTATAGTGCGAAGTTTACAGTGATTCCCCAACGCAATCATGCCTGTGACCTATATTGAATTAGGTTACTCTTACCAATTTCCTATCAATAACTTCTACATTTCAGAATGGGAAAAAGAAGGCGCATGACAATAAACCCCAAGAGGCGTCGCTTGACTTACTTATAAAAAAAAGAAGGAAAGAAAAACCGCAAGATCCACGTAACTAAATGTTCACGATTGGAATTTCTGCGCCACGCACTTTTTTGGTATTTCTCACGGCACGCGTCCGCGAGTATCATCCCGTTAGCGCGCATCGTGGGACACAACCGCCAGTCCCCAATATCCCATACGCGCGAACGTGCGGGAAGGGAGAGGGGGGATTAAAACCAATATAAACGCGACGCGACATCTACAGGAGAGACGGAAGCAGAGAGCAAAAACTGCCGACGTGAAACATTTTCCCGCGCTGGCGCGGGGGCGCTTGCGCGAGAACCTATGAGAAACGAGATTTGGGGAAAGATTCATCGATTCGCTAAGAGGGCAGAGCCTGCATCGATAACGATATTTTTTTTTTTTTTTTTCTTGTGCATGGAGACCCGGAAATTCGGTTTCTGGGGCCTCATCCTTTCCCCCTCCCTAATTGAATTTGGGCTGATTCAGGAACCCAGAAGGAAATATTCGGGATCCCGCGCTGAAAGTATAGATGGGGTCGAGTTTAAGGCGCGGTGAAATAAAGCTTTGCATCGCTTGCCTGATGTGGTACCCTCAATTCGGCAGGTATATTTTTCGAATACCTGCCACTAAACAAACGGATGTAAAAAAAAAAAAGAGATATGATATTCAGAAATTGTTGTTGTCAAGATGAATGAAGAAAATGAACTAAAGTGCCAAGTTTCGTTAATCACTGCGGGTGCGTGACACTAGAAATATAAGTGCGAAGCTGGTTTTCACAAAAACCTTCTACGTCTCATTATATTCTAAGTAAATATGCTTTTTTACATCCTATGCCCAGGTTCTCAGACTCCCCATTATTACAATATTTCATTTGCTATCTCAGAAACATGAGTGTTGGCGGCCACCAGGAAAACAAATAATTACGCCCACTATGTCTGGCTAACGTTCACAACATCCAGTCGTAATCTCCTTCACGCGACGAACACGACCACTTCTCGTCGTAAGCGAGAACAATATTCCCTTTACAAACATTATTCGCGGAACCCTCTTAATCCTCTTTTATGCCGGCACAAAGCTGCGCGTCGCGTGCTCCTTTGTGCGAGTTTCCACTTTCTTGCGTCGCGCGTTCCTTAGACACCTCCAGACGTCATCCCAGTAATAAAAAAAACAAACGAATATTAACTAAATATCCCCTAAAACGAGCGACAAGACATGCCTCCGGGGTAATGGCGTCCTCGCACGCAGGCGGACACCTCCCAGGCACCGCGATGCCGAGCGGCGTCTCGTAATCGCCTGTGTACTCACAAACCCATTGAGAGAGAGAGAGAGAAAAAAGGGACCATTCTTTCCCCACAACACTTCCTCTCCGGACGACGGAGACCCGCCCTGAACCCACTGGAATGGACGCGTTTGTAATGAATCTTTAATAAACGGCTCGTCGCCGGTGTCGCCAGGTTCCTTTGACCCCTCGGGGCGACCCGCTCGTTTGTGCATAGAGGGAAGACTGTTGGAGGGCGAGCCTTTTCCCCGCGAAGCCCGCTGCCTTTAATTGTCCTCCAGAATTTACGAAGTCCCTTGAGCCCCGAGGCCCTCTTTTCTCCACCCTCGTTCCGCGCCTGCATGTCTCCCTCCTCAGGGGACCACGATGACGAGTTCTGCCACTCTCGGAATTAGGACAGCCCGCAATTAAAACTTTGTTCCGACCTCCTGTTCTTTGAGAGACGCCGGACATGTCGCATCCTTTCGCGCTCGCTCGCCTGGTAAGCGGTGGGGCTGCCAGCAGCTGACTGAATCCAACTCGACGATGATGTCCACGCCTAGGGCTCGCTGCTCACGCGATCAGGCGGTTCGGCAGCGGTCAATTGGAAGTTTCCCTAGATCGTTTCCGCCGTCCCTCAACGTTCTCCAGAACCCGCTACAAAGTTGGGAACTTTGCATACGAGGCTAGAGGCGCGCATGCGCATGAGAGGCGTTTAGTTGCGCAGAGCGCCGCGAAAGGGAAAAGCGGCCTAAAAACAATGCCTAATCAAGAGTTCAGTATAGTGTAAAGACTCTTGCGTTAGCACTGCACACAACGCAGGAAATCTCTCAGCGGGCAGCTGTGAACTGCGTCAAACCAGCAAACATCTATGCTAGTTGTAGCACCACCTATATGGGCTCCTGAAAACTGCTTCAGCAATCCAAGCCGATATTAGGTCAAGCAATCTGCCGCCGCGAATCCCATCGCTACCGAAATGTCGTGCAGCTCTTTTTTCTGGCCGGCTGTGAACGTGGACTTGTCGCTGATATGATTATTGAATTTATTGCACTAAAGTTAGGGGAAACGGTAAGAGAAAGAGAGGTGTCGGAAAAATTGGGCCAGGAGCGATGATCGAACCAGCAACCCTCGCCTATCCGGGGGAGGGGGGGGGGGGGGGGGGGGGGGGGGGACGCCTTAACCGATTAGACCATCCCGGCTACTGTTTTCGGCGGACTCAATTTTGAACAGTTGTCTGTGTGTACCGTTAGTTTCGAATTTGCTTACCTGGGTAGACGACAGCTGTTGCTCATTTAAGGCCATGCTAGATTAAACTTATTGCAAGTTAGTAAAGCGAATTCAAAAGTAACAGTAGATATAGAGAGCTGGTCGAAAATTGAGTTCGCCGAAACCAGTATGCCGGGAAACGCACAGGTTGCAGTTTCAATCCTCGCTCCCGTCCCCATTTTTCGCCAGTTCTCTTTCCTATTCCCTTTTCCTAAATTTATTGCAATAAATTCAATAATCACGTTCTCCCCTCTTCGTTCACAATATTACTAAAGGTGCACATCTGAATCTTCACTCATTCCCATTATATATATGGTGCAGCCTGCCCCTATGGGGAGGAGTGGTTCCCTAGATATCTTGAAAGACAGGCCCTTTCCGACATTTGCAAGCTGAAATGACGTGCCACGTCACTGCCGCAACTCGGAACTAGCATGGGCCTTAAATCAGCAATGGTTGTCGTCTACCAAGTTAAGCGAATTCGAAATTAGCAATACATACAGAGAGCATTCGAAACCATCAGCACACAGAGAGCTGGTCAAACATTGAGCCCGCCGAAACCAGTGCCCGGATGGTCTAATATAATTGGTTAAGGCGTCGCCCCGGATAAACAAAGGTTGCGGGCTCGATCCCCGCTCCTGGCCCAATTCTTCTGCCATCTCTATTTTCTTTTCCCTTTCTATATATATATATATATATATATATAATGGCGTGGCGCCGCTTCGGTGGCACTGCTTTCGGCACTGCGCATGCGCAAACGCGTCACTGCTCCCGAATTTGGTTTCAGTGGACGGGTAGACCCTGGTGTGGGCACAGCTGGCTTGTTTGGAAACAGCGTATTAGTGCATAACAGTACGGCCAGTGGTTCGAGGTGGAATTCGCATTTCTCAGTCTGGGGAAATTGAGCGCTGTCCTGCGCGCCACGAGAACAACGAGAATCGCACGCAGAGGGCCGTTGCGCACGCGTACAAAAATTGAGAGCGAGCGTACATACGAAACGTTCGCTGCGTTGCGAGCATATGTGGCGCATGCGCGGTGTGGAGCACGCAACGCAAAGACACAACACCTGTATGCAACACGAAGACTCTCTATGCGAAGTGCAAGTTCGTCTGCTTCTTGCGCAGGTGCTGCGCTGAAGTCAGAGCGCCGAGCTCTGATTGGCTCGATTGGAAGGATTGTAAGTAGAGCTCAAAGCAGCAAGCACTAAGGTCTACCCACTATCCTTCCAATCAAAGCCAATCAGAATTCGACGTTTTGACGTCACCGCAACCCTTGCGCAAGAAGCAGACAAACTTGCGTTCCGCATTGCGTCCGGTATAGACTATTAAAAAAAAAAATCACCTCCTCCGCCTGCCATTTTTTTTTTACTGTGCTGAGGATTGCATTCTCAGCGAAGTGCCGTTTTTTCATCACACTCTCATAAGTGTTTCTCTTTTTGCTCCAAGTAAGAACAAGATACTGAGCGGAACCATTAATTTATTTAAGCGGGAGTGGATCTAGCTGATCCATGAAAGTCCTTCATGTGTTCCAGTGATGCGCTCGCAGCCACCTTATTATGAAAGATAAGTTAGTGTTTATGGCTACGCGAGTTGAAAGGGTGGCGGTGGCATAATCCTGTTAATATATATCCCATTCCCGATGCGTCGCGAGCTTCTGTAACACGCAACGCAGAGTTGTCGGCGATCCTAATGACTACGGGCTCACCAATAGACCTAATTCAGATTCGCGCTCCATCTGTCGTACGTTGCGCCAACCTCCTTCAGCAGCCTCAAATATGGCGACCGATGTTTCAGGAACGTGGTTTCAGGCTACGGGCAGAACGCTGCTATGGGCCTCCTGGGTTCCCCAGGGGGTGCTGCGAAAAGGGACTTGATAGGCCTTGTTTTGGGTAGTACAAACTTTAGCGTCTCAAACTGTCACGCATGCAGAAGCGTGCCAGCTCTGGTGCCGAGCGCGAGATCACGATGAAAATACAAAGAAACAACAAAAATTCGAACGCCGTCAAAGCGAAGACGCTAAGTGCGTGAGCCAAGAACAGCCGTTCCGCGCGTTCCAAAGTAGACATGACAAAGAAAAAGAAAAATTAAACCGTCGCTTCACAGGTGTTTTGACGTCACCACCCAGAGATAAGAGACGCGTACCCTAGCGGTGGTGTCATGAATTTGGCACTTTTGGTTGTCTTGCGGCGTTGCGTCTGGCCGATTTCTGGCGTCCAAAAGTGTTTTTTCGTTCTTCAGGACCAGACAGAATTAAAAAAAGCTACACCAACGAGCCATAAGTAGTGCGAGGCTCAATCAAGTGAGCTTGTACTACCCAAAATGAGGGCGCAACAGTTTGTTCAGAGCTTCAGCGCAGGAGGCCTATACTTCGTTTCACCTTATGTGCGAGCGAAGGCAAAACTGGAAGCGCGAGCACGAAAGCTCCGTGCGTTCAAACTTTGCTCGAGCGCGCGAGCTGGGGAGAAACGCAAAAAGCGCTGGTCTCGCGCTTCAAGCTTTGGCTTCGCTCGCAGGCTGAACGTGATGCCGCACAACTGGTCTGTCTCGTTGTGAAACCAACGGAAAAATAACTAGTCAACCGGAGTAAATTTACGAGTTGTGTTGTTTTCCTTTTCAATCTGAAGTTGTTAGAGCGAATCTTGAAATAATTGTAGCGTTGGGGAGAAATAATTGTAGTGTTGGAGTCTCCGAGTGTCAAAATGACAGAGCTGCCTGCTTCCACTGCGGGCTCTGTCCAATTTTTTCGATATGTGGCACTCCACATGATTGCATTAAAGGAGCAACAACACCGGGGCAACAGCTGTTCATGATCGTCTCACGACTCATGCATTGCTTCTTCTGTGCGGCAGTTTTCCCGGTGAATATGTCACTGGTGTTGTTGAGGTCATTCTGAACGCAAGCCACGCAACCCTTTGCTAATATAATGCACATTCGAATTACTAACGCCACTACCCCACCCAAAAGGAGCAACACGAAAAGACCTAGCGCACAGAACGCTAAGCATTCAGAGCCGAGACGGCGGTGAAGCCTCAAAGCTCAAAGATGGCGCGGAAGTGCACAGGACCGCCGAGAGATGGCGCTAATAGTGAATAAGGTCTATTGCTAGTCTCTGCGCTCGTATGTCCTCTGAATGCCGAACTCGCTAGCAGGTTGCACGCGCTACCTGCCAGCGCCATCCGTGCAACAATGGCGCTCTTTTATCTATAGGGTCTGTACGCCTCCGGCGCTGAAGCTTCGAACAAACGGTGGCGCCCACATTTTAGGTAGTACAAGCTGACCTGATTTGACCTCGCACAACTTGTGGCGTTTGCTGAACTATTTGTCTTTATGTGTAGTGCTGAAGAACGGAACACCACCTTTCGGCTTCCGCAATCGGTTAGATTCAACGAAGTATAACAGTCGAATGTGCCAGATTTATGCCACCACCGGTAGGGTACGCGTCTCTTTTTTCTGGATAGGGACGTCAGGATATATGGCATCCAAAAGCTTTCGTTTCTTCATTTTTTTTTTTTTTACTTTGGACAGCGTGAAAAGGCGTCCCTTGGCTCATGCTTTTAGATTTGATTTTTTTTTTTTGTTTGACAGCGTTCCGATTTTCAATGTGTCTTTGTATTTTCCTCGTGATCGCGTTCCACACCAGAGCAGACACACTTCTGCAGTGTGACAGTTTGAGACGCTCAAGCTTGTACTACGCAAAACAAATCCTAACAAGTCCTCTTCGCAGCGCTCTCTGGACAACAGAAGAGGCCTATAACTCTCTTCTGCGAATTTGCATGGTGATGAGCACTGGAAAGGTGCTTCGGTGATCAGCCGCAGACATTGCTTACGAAATGTTCTCTTTAAAGAAAGCTTCCGATTTTTTCGCATAGGTATGCAGTAGTGTTCAAAGAGTGAGATTAAGCAAACAACGCAGTGTCCTTCTTAACTTCAACGCTGTAAAAAGAGCCGGCATGCCGTAGGTATGTGTGTTGTTTGTTTGCGCTGCGAAATCTATCGAAGGCGCAGTGCTATGCTATTCGAACCGTTATTCAAACCCTCCTACTCGTATGATCTGGTGAAACGTGACATTTTTAGGGTGTAAAAATATGCAGTTGTTCTAATCAAAACGCGAAACGTCATTAAGAACCTTCATAATGTAAGCGGCAATCCTGTGACGCCAAACGGGCTATTTATGCAGTAATCAAGCTACAAGTGACATTGCTCTACTAGATTGGAAGCAGCATTCCCATAGGCCTCCTGCGTTGTCCAGGGGCACTGCAGAAGACTGACTTGTTAGGGCTTGTTTTGAGTCGCACAAACTTGAGCGCCTCGAACTGCTACACATGTAGAATCGTGCCTGCTCTAGCCTGCTCTGGTGCGGAGCGCGAGATCATGAGGAAAATAAAAACAAACAACAGCAGTCCGAGAGAACGTAAGCCAAGAGACGCCGTTTCACGGAATTTAAAGTACAAAAATATTAGAAATAAAGCGTCGGGAAGCCAGAAGTTCTAACATCACCACTCAGAGATTACAGACGCGTACGTTTGTGGTGGTGGCATTAATCTGGCACTTACGATTGTGTTGCGGTGTTGAATCTAGCCGATTTCGGACGTCCAAAGGTACTTTTCTGTTCTTCAGCACTTCACAGAAAGATAAAAACTCAGCAAAGGTGTCATAGCTAGCACGAGACCCAATCAGGTGAGCTCGTACTACCGAAAATGAGAGTGCCACAGTTTGTTCACAGCTTCAGCACGGGAGGCATATATACACCTGTTCATTTGAAAAAAAAAAGTTCTGCATGATCACGTCTATGTGCGTTATGGCAATTCCGCCATAAATATTTTTACACCATTCGAGATCGAGCAAGATTTTCTGAAACGCAGATATTTATTTTCTTTTAATGCACACAACACTACGTACTTCTATGTATACCGACGGTAGCTGTGGCCTATATTTCAAATACATAACACAAGTGAAGAACAAATACTGTAGAACCATTTATTTTCGCGGCCCCTATTTTTCGCGAATCGGTCACAGAGGACATAATCGCGGCCACTAAATTTCGCGAAATCCAGGCGCCTGCATTGAAACTCTTAAGGTTCGAAGTTTTCGCGTGCCCTTAAATTTCGCGAATTCTTCAATTCGCGAAATTCGCGAAAATTAAGGGCTCGCGAACATTAAGGGTTTTACAGTAAACATCAAAGTTTCATTGCGTTTCGCAGCAAATCCACGACTACAAAATATTCCTTCCTGTGTCTGTTATGACCACATCAGTTTGGAATTAAAGGGATCAATGGTAAAGTGTGTGAACTCACTACAACTAGGAGCACGTGAATCAATCGCTGGCGCTGAACAGCCCAGGGATCTTGGGTATATAATTACCGTCCCCGAATGCGTCGCACCGGCGGGTGTTCGTGTTGTCCCTATACTGAGTAATGCACGTTAAAAATGCACAGGCTAGCATTGGTACATGCACTGGCTAAATTTCTCGTCTGCACCGGTGACCCCAGAAGCCCATTCCGACTGACTCATTTCACGCAGTCTAAACATAGGCACAGCACAATTACTTATTAGTAGCTGTATTTTAATAAAAGCGTAACTTATAAGGTTTGACCGTGTGCTCCTACTGCTCATGCGCTTGATACATGTTTTATTCTAACAATCATTTATACGAATGGTCGACACGCAATCAAATGCATCGCGAGTAGTGCGCAAAACAGACATAAAGTTTCTGCCAGATATGCTTTCCTGTGCATATAGAGGAACATTGTTGCGAAGCACCTGCCCGAGCTGCGTTCGTTTTGGGAATGAAAGGCGTCACTCCTCATTAGTTATAAAATGTAATGGCGGCAGTCGGAGTAATTACTACGACTGCATCGTCACGCTACTGCTTAGACTTATTATAGATGAACTACGGCACAGACACATTAGCAGGCTTGATGAATCAAGAACAAATCAAATATGAAAAGCCTATCACTCGCCACACTGCAGTTGCAAATTAATGCGGAGTCTGCAACGCTCATGATGACTTCCTCTAAACAAGCTGTAATTATCTTGTCCAACTGTCGGAGTGTAATTGATCCAGTTGTGTGCCTGGCTTGAAACAAATCTAACTCAGTGCAGAGTGAAAATGGTGTACAAAATGTTTGTGATCTGTACATCAATTGTTAAGGTAATTACGACAGCTCCACTCGGGGACACATCATCATTGTTTAGTAAATATATGGTACATATCTATCTATCTATCTATTCTATCTATCTATCTATATATATATATATATATATATATATATATATATATATATATATATATATATATATTATATATATATATATATATATATATATATAATGTAAGGTTCAGCTTTTGTTTTTAAAGAATGGGTAAACCTGTAAGTTTTTGTTGAAACAATATTGCTCTGCAAAAACATGCAAGTTTTATGCTTTGTGTGTCGCGATAAGCTCTCTCTTCAACTTCCATATTAAAAATATTAATAAAACATCATTTCTACAGTTTGCATTTTGATTTCAATTTCAGTCCCAAAACAAACAAAATATGAGCCTGGAAGTATAAAAATATAGTGGGACTAATACGAAATTATCAAAAAAGAATAATGCATCCGAGGTATTCATATCTCTATATTTATATAGCACCGAGAAACTGAAAACATCGGTAACAACTTATCTATGCAGCAGAAGCAAATGAAACATTCTGTAAACATTTTTTAGATGTTAGTGAATCTAAATGGATAAACTTAACATTTTTCAACATCTATAGTTTTGTAGTGTGTTCGTGTGTGTAAAAATTACTTTTTAAGCTTTATCGATCCTTAACACAACATTGCTGAACCATCCCGAAGTATTTATGCTTCTGAAAATGCTCTTTCATTAGTATTCAAGCCTACATTTAAAGAAAATGTACGCTAACATCATTCTTGTTTTATATTTTTATTGTATTGCTCTACACCGCAAGAAAAATTACGATGGGAAAATTTCGACACTGTATGTAACATATAACGGATTCCATGTCATCATTTATATTGCCGCTCAAAAAGCGTACAGACAGAGTACATTGTTGGGTTCAGCCAAGTTAAGGTTAGCCGGAAGGATGTCCCTTCACAGATAAAACAGAACAAAATGAATACGACTACCCAGGCAATTGTTGATGTAACTTCAGACGCAGAAGACGCAGCCATTTGTTTCGGCCATACATATAGAGAGCACCGTAACTCCTCGTACATCTGACTGCACAACGCTTAACCTCACTTTTTCGTGGTCCTTAGATTAGCAACATGTCACTTGCCCAACCGGAAATAATTTGTAAATAAAAAATAATAGTAAAAAAAAAGACATTTGACTGTGACGCAATGCAAGCGCCACTCCACATCTGTCAGAACCACGCGCGAACTCGCATCCATTCGTCTCCGGACGTCCGTACACGGGGACCACTCCAGGGGCCTGGACCTCGCCACCCCCTGTAGCCTCTTCTCCTGAGCGCGCGCAGTTGCAGCATCTTGGCGATCAAAGAAGGGCGGAGCCCCCCCACCCTTTCCATTGCCGATCGCCGATGCACTGTTCCCCCACAGCCGTAATCACAGTGCACGCGCACGCCGCTCTGCGGGAGGGAGGGAAGGCTGGCCGGGGACCCGGGGTGCAGCCCGCCCTGTCCGTTGCTCGACCCGAACCTCGGGGGCCGATGAAGAGATGTCCGTTGATCGTAATCGCCGGAACGTGCGATAGAGGTCCCGGCTCCGCCCCGCGTGCCGAGAGGACCGATGATGGACGATGCCTTGGATGTCCCCCCTTGCTCCCTGCTGCCTGACTCAGTGCTAAAGCGAGGCAGTTTATTAAGAAGCCACCGACGATAAGGGACGACGCCGCTGCCTGCCCGCCGACGCTGGTGGTTGTAGTCGGTGCAGTTCGGTTTGGGCCCGGGACGCCGGCGTTGGCGTTGCCCCAATCGGGCCGTCGCTGTCGTCGGGGGACCGGTTCGAGGATAAATGAAGTCGAGTCGTAGTTTCTTGTAGGGATAACGACGGGGCAGTGCTACGCGGAGGCGTCTACTTCTTTTCGCTCTATCTTCAACGAGATGGGCTATAAACTGGACGGGCCTTGTAAAGACCCCCGGATTTGCGGGTCACTTGCACCGGCCGGACTGTTGATGCCTTTTTTGCTTTTTTTTTGTTTCTTGTTTTGAGCCAAGGTCGATCTTAGCTTTGTGTAATTGTTCTTCGTTTTATAGTTCATTGTTGCGTTCCTCGATGTGTGACCGTGAGTGTTGAAAGGTACTCAGAAATAGGTGGCATCACTGGCCGTTTCCCAATTATTCCGAATTTAAGGTCTTTGGTTTTAAACTTATTCATATACTTTTCTTCGCTGTGGAGCTTTGCTGCTAACATTCATTACCATTGACTGAAGTGAAATATGTGCATTGCCTATTTCTGCAAACCAAACGGGACGGCGATGTAACTCAACGAATCTGTCTCTCTAGACCAGAGGTTTTCAAAGGTATTGGCTAAGGGGCCGGATTGGGGACCTTTCGAGCTCGCAAGGGCCAAAAAATAAATAGGCAGTATTAAATTGAGATACTAAATAAATAAACCTAGATAAACATTTAAACGCAAAACATTAGCTTCTAGTATTTTTTTGTTTAAAAAGCTATAACTTGTATTTTAAGTCAAAATCAATATTTCGATAATTATGGCATTACACAATTATTCTCGCCCAGTTCACCAGAGATAAATCAAAGCGCGTAGGAACTTCGGAATATTCACTATTCTTCGTTTCACCTGATGTCCAGACGCTGCCGAGGCTACCAGCTGATGGGACCCATCAGAGCGTGGCAAATGAGCACCATCATGGTGTTCTTCATGTTTCTTTACGCGCACTATCATCGCTGAACCAATCATAAACAGAAAGTGCCTAGTGACTTACGCTTTTGATGCTGCTTAATTCGCCCTATTACCTCGTAGTCTTGGCTGCGTTCGGATTTAAGCTGAAACGAAGTGCAGGGCAAACTATAAGCGATAATGGCAGAACTGATTATGACAATATGCAATAATTATAGCACGTGACACTTGATGCGATATAAAAGACACGGTAAAGGAATTTTAGCGTAGTTACAGAGACATGAAGCAGGAGACCAACCATTCTGCTGCTGGTGATGACAATGTGCAGGAAATAAAATGACAAGGAGACCCGCGTCAGAGCTCTGACCCGCGTAACGCCGGGGTCACACTGCTTATACATTGTACAATGGACAGTCTGCGTACAGATTCGAAAGCGAGTCACCGTGAGATCCGTGTTTCGAATGCGGCTGATATGTCTCGGGAGAAGTTGGGGCACCCTGGCGACCCCGTCCCTTTTGATCCGCCACTGCTTTACGCGCGCATATTTGTGCGCTTGGCCTGTTGGAAGCGCGGTGGGCGTCACCGCTAAGACCAAGGCCAGTTGCGGGCCGGTCAGAATGCCTCTGAGGGCCGGATTTAGCCCGCTGGCCGGAGTTGGAAAAGACCTCTCTAGGCTATGCTTTATCCTGTCGTTTCTGGAGTGTCATAGCTGAACAAAACCTGACTAAAAATGCGCGACTTTTCCTTTTTCTTTTTTTGTAAATCTTAATCTAGACATCCGACTCTGGGCATATCAGAATAATTCTGAAAGTTCAAGAGCATAAACACTCACTTTCGTCGACATACGTTATAATTTCTTCTCAACTGACTTCTGAGGTCTTCTCTAACAGTGCCAAAACACCGAGATAGGATATGCTTATACAACTTTGTTTACGCTTATTATACGTGTACTGTGAGATACTTAGTCCCGTGGCACCCTTTTTTTATTTCTGGATAGGGGCATGGTTGTTAGCAACATTGCAACGACATTTTAACACAAGTGACTTGAAAAAGAGCAAAAAATCAGAAGGCTTTCTACTAAAAATTGAAAAAATGGCCGACAATGTTGAAGTTCTACCCATCCTGCTACGTAATGCAGTCGTGCATATTTGAACACATGCAAGATCTAAAGAAACCATGCTTCTATAGCTTAATATTACACACGAGGAGGCAGTTGATTAATTAGGTCTCTAGCAATCTTCTGCGAAAGACTGCCTATTCATAAATGAAGTTCGCAAAACAAGCACATCCCATTGAGCTGCCAACTATTTAGTGCAAAAGGGTGCAAGTAAGTTAATAAAGTCCCATAGGTCTGATCACCCGCACGCACCACCTTTGCAACGTTCTTCACTCCAGAACCGTGTATAAGAAAATACGCATATAAGTCACCGCGGTAGCCCATCCAAAGAGTCGATGTGGCTACCACGAAAGCATCCAAGCTTACATTTGTTGTTCGTGCAGAGGAATGTAAACAGATGTACTCACACAAATCCAAATACGCAGGAACACGCAAATCTGAACCAAATGCACGCAGATACACACAAGCTCCCTGAATCTTGTAGAGCTGTAGGACGTACGGTTTCACATGACGCACTTCAGCCTCAATTTCTCAACAGAATTCATAGTGGGAATCCTAGCCCTACGAGCTTTTCTGCCCGGAGGCAGTCTTTTCCAGCTCACTCGAGGTTTCTTACATTGTGATCTACAGTGACTACAAAAAAAAAAAAAAAAAATTGACAAAGTAAAAAAGAAAAAAAAAAACAGCCGACACTAGATTCGCAAATTTAATGATATTAATTCTTAATGAATACTGGCGGGCGCTCCCAGTGCATCTTTGAGGGAGAAAAAGCCGAAAAAGCTTGGCATTAGGCGAATAAATTACATACCAGATGGTACTTCTTGATGTATGCCGCCGGCGAAACCAGGTTCCGGGCTTAATTGTTGGTCAAACCATCACCTAAAATGACGTCGATAACGGATCGCCTACATGCAAACGAATGGGGAAAATGGCGGAAGCTTTTCATCAGCATAGACGCACTTTGCTTGTAGGAAGTGAAAACCTGGTTTGTGTCAGCGACCCCTTGTGTGGTTCGCATGCATGCACACGTTTCAACATTTGCAGCACAGATAAACGCGCACGCGAACTTATACGCAATGAAGCATGCACTTCTGCGAACAAAAGAGCACGCGCACACACGCAAACGCCTACATATGTCGACGTGCTGGAATAACTGCATGACACTGCATTCGTATATTCACAAGGAAAAAACGTATGGCTAAAGCCGCGCTTGAAAAAAAGTGCCAACTCTTAGGAGATATCCATCATTGAAAAAAAGTGACAAATCTTAGGAGAAATCCATCATAGGGAAAGACCTTCCCGCGCCCTCCCCTCTCCTCTGTTCCCCTATTATGAGTTCCACTTGTTTCTTCACCGTTTCGCTAACACAGGTTGAATACGTCAGACACAGAGATTATGACTGCCGTTCTTCTTTCTGTTTCGTCGCGTTCATTTGAGCTTTTGCTAAAGAAATACAGACATGCGCGATGAATTCTTTCATTTTATCCTAAAATAATCTGGTCGATTTAAGTTCCTTGTTTTGGGCACGAATTCGCGAGTACACCCAAATGAGGAGTTATAAAGCGTTGCTTGTTCTCAGAGATATATCACAAATGGGAGAAGACAATATTATGATGAAGAGTCGCGTGTTCCCGCACGTTTTTGTATTGTGAACGTTTTCTTTAAAATGTGGGACCCGGGCTGTTGTACTTTTAGCACCTAATAAAATAATAGGATTTCGATTAAGGAGACCGTTCCTAGTTTAAAAAATGAATGATATCTAGTTGTACCACAGGAAAGTTTATGACATCGTAGCATAAAACGCATTTTACGATCCATTAAAATTTAATTATGAATAAAACCATACCGAATGCAAATATGTCATTTTTTTTTTTTTCTGAACTTGAAGTTTAAAGTAATAGAGCCGCCTCCACAGTTAAAGGTACGTGTATCCCGCAGCCTAGGGGTTCATTTTTTTTATTTCTTCATTACTAAGTTTCTTTCAAGCTACGGTGGTCTTTTGTCGCACCACCGAATATTCTAAGAACATTCACTCTTTGTGTCGTAAAAAGTAACTGAGAATTTTTATTACTTACTTGTTTTAAAAGAAGATTTTCTGCTCTCACTTACATTAGTGGCACCTTTCTGAGTAATCCACCATAGAGTGTTCCCTACGGATTAACTGCTCTTGAAATATGGTCGCAAACCTGTATGTAAAAAACGAATATTAGGCTCAAATAGAGGACTGCTGAATTGTTACACCCAGGATAATCATCCAGATAAATTTTTATCTCAAAGTTGTCGGCATTTAGGAATTATTTTTGAGTTTTTAAAATATAAACATATCTCTCGCAGCAAAACCCTGCTGGGCACAAAACGAGTGCTAAATCGACAGCTGTCTGATCTCATCAATGTATTTATTTTTATTTTGTGCGACATAAAATGGGTGTGCGATCACGAAATTGACGAACTACCATTACACTATGCAACGGGTCTCAACGGTATTTTGCATGTTTCGTCTTTGCTTCTCAGTTCTTTCGGGTTGCTGCATAGTTTATAAGCTTCGGACCTCGTGGTTTCTTCTCCTGAATGTTTAGCAAAACTGTTTATGGGAAGCATACGTACGGTGGCCCCCGTGGCCCCAAGTATTGGCTGAGAAAATTGCTTAAACATTTGAGTACACGTGTAAGCCCAAGTTCTCTTTGTCATTTTCGATTAAGTATAATTCAATCTAACCAGGCCTCTTGCTAATAGTTTATAATAAAAACGATACATTGCTAATTGTGTTTTAGCCCAAATTCGCTGCCTTACAAAAAAAAAACAAAAACATAACAAACATTTTAATGGTGTTCTTTCGCGTTCGAAGTTCAATTTCAATTAATACCGACTAGTCCGCTGTTTATAAAATGTTAAAGCCCAGCGTGGAGTGTAAATAGCTCAAAGGGGACAGTTATCTACATTTGAGAGAAATCGAGAAGATAAAACTAATAATACACAACCGCAGTTAAGACGAAGCATTTTTGTTTTTTCTGGGGGGGGGGGGGGGGGGCAGGATTTTACGAAGGAATGTCTCTCTGAAATATTTCACAGGGAGGTTTTTTCTGTTTTTCGAGTGGAGCACCCGCCTGCTTCCCATACAGGCGCAAGAGAACCAGTAGTGAAAGCACATTTAAAGTAATTAACTAAAAATAAAATAAACCACGCATCTAAGGAAGACTTTTTAACCCAATGTTACTAGACATTTTCTGATAAATAACTTGAAAAATCTTGCAGATCGACAGAATCTATATGAACAGTGTATATTAAACACAACGGTGTAAGTGAAAAAATAAAATGAAAAACAGTCCGAAAGGACACAACTTGAAAAAGCACACAAACACAGAACTTTTCTTCTATCCTTTCCCGTATCTTGCTTGCTTTTTGTTACGGGCAGGGGTGACATTTTCAGCGCTGTGCGTGTGGGCTTCTTCAACTTGTCCTTCCTGTTTTTGCGCTTTTCATTTCCCTTAGACCTAGCTTAACCAACTAGCCCAACTCCACGTCATATTGAATAGAGTAGCGCTTGTAATAACCAAATGTTTTAGGCAAAATTTTCAGTCCTAGATTAATTTTAGAATCTTGTAGTCGGGATCAACCATTACCATCAATATTAACATAATAATTTTTTATTAAATTTTCATAAGCTAGCTCGGAATACGGGGAGCTGTCACGTAAGGTCTTCTAGCTCTGCATTGAATCTTTGAACAGCGGCTCTGCTATTGCCCCAAAAGATTCCAGATTTTCAAAAATCGCTGAAGCGTGACAATGAAGAGTGTCAGCAGCCAGATGGGAGCAATGTTAACCCGTAAAGCTTTCTTTTTACCCGCTTCGTTTATTGCGATTCCCGGCTGAACCACAGCAAGATATCAGATTTGTCAAATGAAACTTACGTGTTCGGTTACAATTACGTGGCAGCACGTTCCGTGCCACGAAATCGAAAAGAAGATTGAACATACACGTTAACTTGAACGATACAGCGGGCATCCAGTCCACCGTGACCGAAGGAGAACAGAACGAGGACCGAGTACGATCCCATAAAATAAAGAGAAAAAGAGAAACAAATAAAGCGATATAAGCGGGCAAACACTCGCGAACAAAACACGAGCGAACGCAGAACATCCCCAGAAAAAAAAAAGAGCCAAAGTTTCCCCGCAGTCGGAACAGAGTTTACTTGAGGAGTTCGGCTCGCCGGCTCGCACGCATGCCCGGCCGTATACAGTTTTCGTTTCCTATAGCTAGCTGAACGCCAGTCATGTTTGCGCGAGGCTTGTGTGTTTAATGTATCCAGACAGCAACGACGTCCCGACATTTTTATTTATGTGAATTCCTTCTTGTTCTTTTTGGGTTTGCTGCATGCATCCGTCTGTTTCTCCACTACCTCGCCTTTTTCCTTCTCCCATCTTCTCATTCTCATTCTTCATTCATAGCCCGCACCCAAACCGCTTTGAAAAAAAAAAAAAAAAGTGGAAGTAGCTTTTGGCTGGGCGTGATCGCGACGCCTAAATATTTCAAGACTGCGCGTTTTAAGGAAACGCAGGCGCCCGCCGCCTCCGGCCTGCACGTTTGTGTCTCCCCTTTTCCCCTCCGTCTAAACTTCCTTTCCAACTCTCCCTTTCCACCGTCTTGCGCGCAGTGCTCTCCCCTATTCCTCACTTGGCTGTGCTGTTCTTTCGCTCGTCCGTTCTTGAAGGGCGAGAGGCTGGCTTTCCCTTCAAGCCTTCAAGTGCCCTTAATTGCGCAAAACAGCTGCCACGACGGGCTGAGCTTCAGACCTGGAACACTTGCTTTTTTCTCCGCCTCGGCGTTCAAAAGTTTGGCGGAGAAGGGGAGGTGACAGGTTGAGACGAGAATTGGGGACGACAGTGTCCTCAAGTCTTTTGTCCCTAATTGGGATGTGCGAATGATAGGGGGTTTGATGCAATGGGGGAAAAGGGGTCCTGTGTGTTTCTATCCCGTCCCCGATCTGTACTATGTGCTGAGACTGAGTGGCGGTTTCGAATATTGATCTAGATGTCTGAAAGCTGGACGCTTAAACTTGTGGAGCATCTGTGTAACCCCGAGGGATGTCGATGAAGATGGTAAAGGATATAAGCACGTAGACAAGTAGAACAAAATTTGTTATGGAATATCTTATCATGAGTGATTTGTCAATATTCATCGAAAATTTGCAAGCGAGAGGTGTGAAGTAGGGCTTTCACCCCAGAAGGATTAGGTTTTTCGTTGTTTCACACTTCTTCTGACACTCACGCTAGACATCAGGAAAAAAAAGCCCACACGTGATCAAAGTTTTTACACAAGGCCTAGACCGATGTGCTCGATATAGAGAGAACGCTAATCAAACAGCAAAATAAAGCACGTCAAAGACCACTCCACGAGTATCTAAAGAGTCCACTTTTCACTTCCTATTTTGCTTGTGCCCTTTCTTAGCGAATGCTATCTTTCTGGCGGTGTCAGCTTTAACTATGTTCTAAAAAAAACTCGGTATGTTTTTTTTTTTTTTTTTTTAGGTTGGAATCAGACATGTACACGTTACCCCAAAAAAGTAACTAAATACCGTTACTCGTTACTCGCTCAAAAAGTAACTAAATACGTTACTCGTTACTGATTCTCAAAAGGAACGCGTGAGTTACCTCAAAAGTAACGAGTTACTTTCCACGTTACTTTGACGACCAAATACACAACTGTTTTTGTTTCATGGTTTATTGTTTTCTTTTTAGTAGTCATTGCCCTTCAACAGCAGCTGCCTGTAGAAGTTTTCATCAGTTATGTTTCCCCGCTTCCTTGAAAATACATCTCCGGCGACGCTGAAGAGTCATTCTACCGACGCGCTCGAAGGAACGGCAGTGTTGTGCTTCAGGAAGAGCTGGTGAATCTTCGAGAACTGCGCCTTCATTGAGGACAGCGGGTAATGGGTTATGTGCCTCCCCGTGTTTGCAACCTCCGGGTTTACATTCGGTCCGCACCCGTTTCTAGAACGTTCAACCAACGAACCTGATTGTGCTCGCTGGTGAAGGACATTCCCAGCTGTAGAGTTCAGTACTGCAACGTTTATCGCTGGACACGTCAGTCGAACCGTTCGACTGACGTGTTCAGCGATATACGTTGCTGTACTGTCATACTGGTTACTTGTTTTTCGGGTTGCCCATCTGCCTTTGTCACAATAGACGCATACTCAGGTTAGAATAAAAACAAGGCCGTCTAAGCGGTGTTGTACACGTTACTCCTCAAAAGTAACGAGATACCGTTACTCGTTACTTGGCCTTCAAAGTAACTAAATATCGTTACTCGTTCCTTTTCTAGAAAAGTAACTAAATACGTTACTCGTCACCAAAAATAGTAACTAGGTACAAGTAACTCGTTACTTGTAACGCGTTACGTACATGTATGGTTGGAATCAACTAGCGCAGCTCATTCTCCTTGCAGGTCTTTTTATTTGAGTGTTCATTAAAGGGTAACTGCAAAGAAAAAAGTGTTTTAAACAGCCTAATTGGGGCAAGAATGTCACAAAACAAATTTTCCACGAAAAAAAAAATTACACCAATATTTATTGTGCGAAACTGATTTTAGTTTGCGGCCATTTCGTCCGTTTTAAATCGCGCGCCACAAATTGGTATTCTACGTCACGGAGTGGCTAATATACGTCACGGGATGACGTGCGATAGCAACTCCTCTCATTAGCGAAGAGATTGATTGTGAGCTTAGATCTCGGTTGTTAAACCTTTGTGAAATGTTGTAATTTGCTGTGGAGCGGCAAATTTTTACATTTAAAGAGTAACCCATGAAGCGAGAGCTATCATTACTCTTTAGAAAAGATTTACATGACGGGCACTGACGTTTGGATTTACCATAACAAACAAACCTTCGACATTCTTTCCATGGCCGACGCTGTTTCTGGTCCCGCCTGTCTCGCCTAGTCGTTTCACTTGTTTCGCCTAAGTGAACAGTGTTTCCTGTTGACTCAGGTGCTTCAGTACGACTTCCGTAAGTCTGTGTTTAGCAGCTGTCGCAGGTGTTAGTGATAGCACGCGACGCGCGGTTTTGTCTTTCATAGCGCAGTTTGTTACTTTCGTTTTTCCTGGGGTGTTTTCTTTGCTTTCTTAGCGTGCTTTTATTTTTTTTTATTTTTTTTTTTGCGCGTGCATATTTGACTTTTTGGAGATGTCAGTTCCTCTAAAGCGGCGCCGTTGCTCTGTAAAATGCGGCCAGATTAGTGATCGTGACAGAAATCCACATGCGGTGCCGTCCGAGCGCGCCGAAGGCTCGGAAGGCTAAGGCGGTGCGCCGTCTTCGTTGCTGGCAGCCATCCTCCGCGGCGTGTCTTCGTATGGCCGAAGACCCAGCTGCTCGCTGCGGCCAAGAAGCTGACGCTTCAACTCAGGGTCAATTTTGCGCGCAGTTCGCATAAAACACAGAAGGTACAAAAGGCTGTAGCACTCACACAAGACTCACCGAAATTCGAGTCGCAGCGTACGTCGCTCAACTCCGCAGCCAAGTCAATCCAAGAGCAAATCCAAGAGCGAGGGGCGGGGCGTACTCCTCCCCCGCGCGGCGCGAAAGAGCGGGAGTTTCACATGTGGAGAGGTTGCGACTCCGAATAAATTACGTCCTGTGGCGTAAATATCGCTAAATTGTTTTTCCTTCGCGGAAAATTTGTTTCGTGACATGCTTGTCCCAATTAGGATATTAAAAACAACTTTTTTCTTTTTAGTTTCCCTTTAAATATTCATAAAAGCAAGATATACTGCTGCTAGACATTCGAATCTATGTGAATGAGGCCGAGAGCGCTTTGGATTGAAAGGTTATTTACGTTTTTTTAGGGCGAAAACCTTATATGTCCCATTACGCGAAAAGACATCGGCGTTGCGCTCGAACACGAAGTCGCAAATATTTAGTTGTGCTACTCGAGAGATGCCATAAAAATACGTCATCAAGCACGCGCCGCTCAATGACAAAATGAACGCGCCTCAGATATATAAAAAAAAGAAAAGCACAGCAACGCCGATGCTTCTTCACGGAAGCCGTGAAGCCGGCGGGGGTGCCGCGCCTGCGCAGTGGAGGAGCGTGATGTCAACGCCGGAGCGCCGTGTGCACAAGGTGCGCTTCGGTCATTTTTTCTCGTTGCGTGCTTAGTGCGATGGACTGTGAGGGAACCGCGCGGGCCTATAATGTTTCTGCATTCCTAGACGTAAGCAGTCTGAACTGTCCTCCTGTAATTTTTTTTCTTTCAGTCGATATTGTAGAGCCCCTGTGCTTAGTGATTCTTTATTTTTGATCTCTTGGCATCGCTCACTCGGATTGAATTAAATTTGCTAAAAAAAAAATGAAGGTCTACCAAACTGCTCAAGGCTGCGAGGGTATGCTTATCGCACTCTCGATTGACACCGAGTATATAGGAATGTCCCCTTTAGGGCAGACGCTCTTCCTTCCCTTTCCATGGTTCTTTTAAACTTCAGATAATAAGAAAGCAACTAACTTAAACATATTAGTAGGCAAACCTTCGTACACTGGCCTTCCTGCAAAAAAACATTCGGCGGATAGATCGCAAAAGATCGCAGCAAAGTCTGAGGTTGCTTTTCATTGCCACTGGACTGAGCAAGCTAGGTACACATATCCGAAATAAATGTCATGATCACCTTCCCTCAAAATCAGATTAGTTCTATATGCACTCGCGCTGAAACTAACTAGACTACGGATTGCCAGGAATGCACTCATAGCTACAGCATCAACGAAAAACAAATTCGAGCTCTTGAATGAAAAAAATATGCCCTGCAATACTTATACAACGGTAAACTATCGCCAATATCGTTAGTCAACTAACCATGTAAGTATCTGTTCGTCCCAGTAGCGCGCTGCAATTCCCATTTGTACAAATATCTACTCGCGCAAACAAAACGAGTAAATGACACCTACAAATAAATCTCGGATCCACGAGAACGGTAAGAAGGGTTCCTCTTCCATTTCAAGCCGTTGAATAATGAGACCCCACCAGAAAAAAGACGGGAGTTCCATGACACTGAGCCGCCCTTCACCGAAAAAAAAAACACACACACACACACAAAACACAGAAATAAATGAAGAATAAACAATTCCGCGAGCGCATTAAATTCAGCCTCATTAGGAGAAAGCCGGAGCGATTCATTCGAGCGGGCGACCCGGTCGTCGTCGTAGCACAATATAGAATTCCGGCCGCCGTCAGAAGCGAAGACAAATAAGGAGGAGGCGCGCTCATGGCGAACGGGCACGGAAACAAATGGCCCGTGAAGTCGGATTGAAGAAGAAGCCGCGCGACGTTGAAGCGCTTGAGCAGTTATGTTTTGAAACGTTGTCGTCTTCGGCTGTCGCGTACGCAAAGTGCTTTTCGAATGCGGAACTTGCCGCTTCGAGAACGCGAGAGTCGTGAAAGTGGCATTGAATGGCCTTGTTTTTTTCTTTCTTTTTTTTTCTGTTTTTTTTTGTTATAGGCAGTATTGTATTTAAGCGTGACAGAGATGCGACGCCTTCTAGCGGGCGTTGTGCCGCGTTGTTATGTTTGGTGTTGGCATGGAATCTACAAACTTTAGCGATTGGCATATGTGTGTGCGCGTGGTGTAGCCTTATATGCAGCTCACAAGTTCCGCGCGACGCTCCTACGCGGGAAGGCGTTTGCACTGTCGTTCAAGAAAAACAATCTTCCTTGAGGATCGAACCGGTGCCTTGACACACATTGCGAATAAATCTTGCAACTTTTCCTGTTTCTGTTTTTTTTTTTTTTTGCGTCCAATCGTAAAGCGGATTTCAATTTTCAATTTCAGGACACACGTCGTGACACTCCTGGGTGAACTAAAATTATAAAAAAAAATGCTTTCGGAAGGACTAATCAGTATAAAATAAAAAGTGCTGTAGACTCTTACCCCTATAAAATTAAGGACGTTTGAAACCAGCGATACCTACTTGTAAAATAAGACGTTCCATGCAACAGATTACTTGCATTATATTATATTTTCGTGTTATGTAGTCATTACCTCATTATGTCTTCGCGGAGGTAATTTGCATTTCAATTATTTACAACACAACTGCAAGAAAGTGTTTATATTATTCGTAGCTTTTATTATATATACGAGGGGCGTTCATAAAGTTCGTATTATCGGCACAAAAAATAGCAAAAAAACAAAACAAACCAGGCATCAACATGAGCGCGCGTCCCTCTAGTTTCCGCACTGTTAAACATCGCATAGCTATTGTAGCGCTTAACGCCGCTACGGTGTCGAAACAAAATGACACCACCCGTCGGTGCCAAGCACACGCAGTGATCGTTTTTTTTTTTTTCATTTGAAGAGAAGCAATGCCAAGGTTATTCATTCCAATTTGTGAGCGTTGTTCGGGGATACCGCCCCAGTTAATGACACTTTGGTTAAATGGCGCAGACGTTTCCAGTGTGGCCAAATAAGAGGAAAGCATTTCAATGACAACGACCAAGTGATTGCTGAAGTGGAGCGATTTCTAAACACTCAAAACGAGGAGTTCTATAACAATGGCCTCCAGCATGTGGTCCATCGCTGGAAAAAGTGGGCTTACCTTTTTGTGGCGAACATGTAGAGAAAGTCTTAACTCCTACTCGAGTTTGATTGCTTAATCTCTATTCGTTCGGGACAATGATACGAACTTTATGAACGCCCCTCGTATATATATACTATATACGGAAGAAAACGCACTTGAGATGGTTGTTGGAGTTTTTAAAACATATTATTGGTAAAGTTGATCGACGTTTCGGCCTGAGTCAGACCTTTTTCGAGAGTCTCGAAAAAGGTCTGACTCAGGCCGAAACGTCGACCAGCTTTATCAATAATATGTTTTAAAAACTCCAACAACCGTCTCAAGTGCGTTTTCTTCCGCATAGACCTTTTCTTTAACGGCGCCGCCATCTTGAGAATTGCGGCGCCGACGACGCCGTCTAGCGGCTTAGAAAAAGAAATACCGGCTAGTTCTGGCAGCACAGCTATCTGGGTAGGCAACGGTGTGAGTATGGGGGGAACTTGGCTAGACTTGGCCATGGTGGGCTGCAATAACTTGGTTGGAGCTTGTCCGGTTGAATCCAGCTGGCTACTCACAGGCCATCACCTTGTCTCCTCGAGAGAACGACGACGAAGACGGTGGGGTGTTTTGATTGAGTTTCCACAACGAAAGAATATATTTGCCGTTTAATGTAGTCTATGCAGGTAAGCTCTCGGCATTTGATAGCTCCATCTTGAGTGGTGGCATGTAGACGTTTTCATAAATTTCACATACCATGGGGCTTGCAGTGATAAAAAAAATTGGACCACCTGCACCGGGAATTAAAATCGGTCCTCTTGTCGTAAACGAAGTGGTCGTGAACTTAAACATGACGTTGAGTCTGATACGAATCTCTCGCGATTCAAGCTCGCAATCGACTGACATCATAAATAAGGATTCTTGGGGACAATGCGAAGCTCGATAACATTGCAGCCACACTCGCGCTGCAGCTTCTTGTGCTCATGGCACACTTTCTGCTATTGCTCTTATGCTTTTTAAAATTATTTATCCATCCGACGACCACGCAGTGGTAGCCAGACAACCGTAGATTTTCGGAAATTGCAGCACGGTAAAAAGGAGCACTCGGAACTAACTCATGCACGACGTCAGTTTTTAAGCCTTTTCGCCCATACCCTTGGCAGTTGCATACCCTGTGTCAGCGGGCAATCCAAAAATGCACCAGGTCGAGGGTACGTCAGTTACTGGCTGGTTTGAGGTTATGCGAAAAAGGTGTATATACTTTTCGTCGCCCTGCGCTACGTTTTTTTTTTTCTCTACTCTCTCTCTCTCTCTCTCTATATATATATATATATATATATATATATATATATATATATATATTAAGAGGGCGCGGTACCATATTTTTTCGTCCGTTTCAGACACCAGATGGCGCGCGGCTCGTGAAGTGGTTGAACGCGCGACTTCTAGATGGCGCCAGTATCGAAGTGTGAAAAGGCCCGCGTTCTCCGCTGCGTGAAATAGATCCCCAAAATCTGCCGTGTTCTCCCGGCGGAGGAAGTTTCTCCCACCCTCGCGCGCTTGCCATAAAACGGTTGTCTTCGACTCATAGCTCCAAGGTGAATTTGCCACGTGCGAAAACAAGGAGACCTACCCAAGCACCGAGAACCAGGAAAGCGAGACACGCACACTGACGCCTCGGCGTGCAGAATGAAACAGGATACGGGCGCGGAAGAATACCTTGCACAGTGCCACCGATCCGGCCGATCGCCGAACGGACGATTTCGCATTTCGTGGACAGCGAGCGCCACCTCACGGGAGAGAGAGGTACCTTAAAAACAATGAAAACAAGCACCGACACCTTGGTTCTTTATATTCGCTGTAGTTACGGAACAGATCGACTTACATGAATAATTTTGATATTATTCGATTCCGTAATAAATTTAGAAGACATTAAGCGAAATACTTTTTCTGTTTTCATTTAGATAATTTTGTAAACTCGCTCCGAACACAAGAGTGCCGAATTAGCCGATTTTGACCATTTTCATGATTTTTTTAAGAATATAATTAAATTTATAATAAAATATTTGTTCCGCTTAATTTCTCGATAATGCCTCAATGTCTTTAAAGCCGAAATTTTTAAGAAGATCCGCGCAGCCGTTATTATGTGAGAAATTTTCTAATTTGGCAAAAAACCTCATGTATTCTCTATGGGCCTCTGAGGTGCGCCCCCTCTTAAGGTGCATCACGCAGTAGTGGTACACCACCGACGCGGGTACGATGCTCATCCAGATCGAAACGGGCAGGGGTGGGGATTGAACCCAGGATCCCTGGGTTCTGCAGCGCGAGCTTTCGCTCTATGTCCTCCGAGCTGGTGGGGGCTAGCCCACTCGGCCACCGATCCGCTTTACAACAACGTTAAAAAGCAGAAATGTTGGAGTTTCGAAGAAGTATTACTATACGATTTTGGAAAACAGACACACAAAAAAATTTATCTTTATTATATTTAGTGAAAATTGTGCGACCAAGGTTTCATGAAAGTAATTGCCTAGGTAACGAGTAAAGTAATTAATTAGGTTCTACATAAGTAATTAGCAACGGTAATGTATGACATTTAAGGCTTAGTTACTTGTAACCCAACCATTTACATTTTTCGAGAAACGTTCAGAAGTCTTAGTAAAAGTAGCGAGGCACTTCAAAGCGTGCGGCATGCCGTTTTAGTTCCAGCCGGAGAGACTTGGCAACCGTGCAGCAACCTACTGCGCACGAATGCCAAGAACGTGTCTAAGCTAGCTTTCTTTCCCGAAGTCCCAACTGCTGCACCCTAGCGCACCAAAATATATTATAAAAAGCGATTATTTTATTTAGAAAACAAATAAGACTAAATTTGAATAAGCAATAACGCGCAGCTCTACATGCCGCTGTCGTCACTCTGATCGCCGCCGGCAAGTGGGGAAAGCCGAACGTGAGGCAAAATAGGGGCACATTTTTACGGGCGACATCGTTCTGCCAGAGCAGTTTTATGCGACAGAGGAACAATTTGCGACGGCCGTTAATGTCTCTCCTTGTCTCCTCCTCCCCAATTCACATCATTCTCGCTCTCGCATTCCTCTCGCCGTATTTCTTTTTTTTTTCTTTTAGCAGATTTTTGTGTGTGTGTGTGTGTTTGTGTGTGTGTGTGTGTGTGTGTGTGTGCGTGTGCGTGTGTGTGTGTGTGTGTGTGTGTGTGTGTGTGTGTGTCTTATTCCTCTCTCTTTTTCGGTAGTGTCTTTCTCTCGGTCCGCCTTTCGGTTTCTCTCCAGCGGCACGTTCTCGCTAGAGCTTTATGTTTCCAACCTCTCTCTCTTCTACGCTCTCTTTTTTCCTCCCCCTCTTTCTCCCTTTAGCGCTCTCTCCACACTCTCCTCCATCCTTCTTCGCACGTTTCGTGATTTTATTTCTCTCGCATCCTCCCTCAAAACCATCACAAATATTTATTTTGACCCTTATTTTTTTCGGTCTCCCGTCTCTGCTGTTCTGCCCTTCCATTTCCACTACCCGCCTCCCTCCACTTTCTTTTTCAAAACTATTGTTTTTTTCTCTCGTCTTTCTCTCTCTGCTTTAGTTACTTCCTGCCATAGCACAATCGTTCCTTTTTTTGCCTTTGTGACTTATAATCCTCCATTCCAGCATTCTCACTGTCTGTACGGAAGACATTTTTTTTTCTCCTATTTTCAACTAATTCTAGTTAACCTTTCTTGAGCTATAGTCGGTTACAAGTCAAGAAGGTAGGAGAAGCTCCTCCTATTTGCGTGATGCGCCCGTTTCAAATCCATCCGCAGTCAAAAGAATAGTTCCCTGGAAATGCCCCTTGTTCCGCTTCAATGAATAGATAATGGCTACAGAGTGATGCCAACTTGTCTCCGACCCCCACTTTTTAAGAAAGTGGCCTTTGTATCCATCGGAGGGGGAACCTAACCCTCCCAAATAGTTTTTGTTTCCATCGGAGGGGGAAAATTCTAATCCCCCTCTCGTGGCTTCCAGAACGCTAAGTCAAAGTCGAAAGATAAAAAGCAAATATTCACAGGAAGGCAAAACCCTCTCCCGCGTTGGCCACGGCGTCATGGAAACGCTGGGACGCTATTGGATGCGGAGGTGGCGGAGGGATATATGAATCCCTTTGAGGGGCATTTTCCGCTACCTTCTTGACCTGCAACTTACTATAGTCACTCCTTCGGTTACGACCCTGCCCTAGAACCCTTTTTCTGCGCGTCATCGTGTCTCTACTTTACTCTTCAAAAACATATTTCCGTCGACGCCTTGGTAAACGATTTGCGCACGCGCCGAAGTTTGCATGCCTTGCGGCTGCCGCTTGAGTCTGCGAACCATTAAAGTTGCCCCATAATTGCCCAGGCCTTCTCCTCACGCGAACAGCCACGAACGTTTGACAGCAGTCGATGGTGGTCGGGCAATTTAATTATACCCGAACTCGCTCCACGCGATTTTTCTTCTTACAGCTTGGAGGGAGGTGGGCATGTGTATGCCCTGCGAATCGCGAGAGTTACTAATTATATTTGCCGAAGGAGTTTGTTACGCGAATGTTTGCACGCTCCTCCTTCCATACGCGAACGAAAGTTGTGGCTCTTGCGAAACCCAACGTTAATACCCATTTTCAGAGCTTCCGGTCCTCTTTGCTTACATGTGTATGTAGAATAAATAGTTCTAGGCATTGCTGCTAATGACAATACAGTTATTTGTGGTCTGAGAGCAGGGCGACCAAGTAAATAAGCTTCACTGATAAGGATAAAAATCTCTTCTTATACCGCCCCCTCCTACTTTTTTTAGGAGAGACCACTATGTTTGCTGGAAATTGGTGACATTTATCATTCAAATTCGTTGTCCGTCACTGCATTGTTTCATTGCGCTATAAGAAAACACAAACGAATTCCATCCGGAATCTCAGAGAGGTAGTCATAGTGACTTGGATTTTTCTACGAAGTAGCTAGGGAATTTGAAGGTTCCTGCGGCGTAGGTACGCACACTTTGAGCTTCACCAGTTCTTAACGCATATGTTTTTTTTTTTTTGTCTTCTTTAATTGTTTGGCTCTTCAAGCTCAAGGATCATTAAAAGCAACGCACGGGTGCCAGACGAGGCGGTCAATGTTGGAGGCGGCCAATGTTGGAGGCGGCCAACGAAAACGAAGGCCGTTAGATTCTAGCCGCTAAGAAACGAAATGGCTCACAGATCGCCTTTCCAAACCTCGAAAGAAAAACAAACATTTAGGATAAAAGCAAATATGAGAGGCATAAAACCAATATAAATATATATATATATTGCCGAAGGTGCAAACAGCCGTTGGCATCTCTGCCGCGAGAAACGACTGCAATCTGCGAAAAGCCCCTCATAGAAATAATAAATCAGGGGAAAAGACGGCATCCAGGGGGGGGGGGGGGGGGGGTAATATATTTCTTGGCCTTCTTTTTTTGGGGGACCAGGTATTGAATTACCTCTTCAGGCACCGGTGACTCTGTAATACGAAAAACAAACAATAGCGAAAAAAAAAGCCAGACAGACGGCACAAGAACGAGGAGGCGCTGTCCTTTTTCCGTGACCCCCCTCTATTGTTTCTGCCGATATTTGTTCGTTGGCCTTCGTGTCGAATTCGTCGATATCCCTTCTGCCGTGAAATATAAAAATGAACATCGGGCAAAATATCTCCTGTTTTTCGTCTGGTCGCTACGGGAGGGAGAGTGAAAAAGGAGAGGGCACGTCGACAGCGCCATCTCTCAATGCAGTTGTGCGGAAATGGGTAAGCCTTCTGCGTTCACTTAAAGAGAAAGAAACCTAAGAACACAAAGAAAGAAAGAAAAAAAAGTGGGTACCGTAAGCTTCGGTTTTTTGTTTCTTCTTAATGGCAATTTAGAGTACGGGATGTGTTCTGAAGATGACGCGTTTACAAAAATAATTCTTGCTCCGACTGATACAATAGCGGAGTGTCGGAAATAGAACGGTATTTATAGCGTCTAATAATCCTTTAGACTGTAGTTTATTTCTGCCTCTGTTTTAGTTCACACGAACCCTGGCGACGTGAATGGCCGCGAGCTCTCAGTCATCATTGTTATTAAGTAAAAATTTAAGAACGCAGTACATCTGCAGCAGCAACAAAAAGCTACACATCGCAAATACGGAAACAGACTTTACATCTGGTGACACGCAGAGAGCACACTCTGCCACTAACCAGCTTTTCACAGCGACAGCTGGTATTGGGAACCTCCCCGGGAATTTGCGTCGTCGTGCTTCGCAAAGAACTCCCGGTGACTCGGACGTGCACGCGTCGGAAAGCAACGAAAGCGCGTGGAAATCAGGCGTTCGAAAGAGACGCCCTACCGTTCTCACTTCGAAGGGGGCTGTATCCGACACTTCGTTGCGACACTGCATGGGCACGATCACCCGAGCCATAGCCTCCTATATATACTAAAGTGCAGACTTGGACGTAGTTCAACTACTCTACTCAAACTACTGTAGTTTAACTACTTTTCCGAGTAACTTGGTAACTTTCAATTACAACTTTATTTGGGTAATTAGTAGTTTACTTTAACTACATTTTTCAGGTAACTTCTACTCAAATTACTAACTACTTTCGAAATCGCCGGCAGATGAAGCGGCCTTCCCGAACGAGGGGCCCCCTCGCAGCCGTAGAAAATGCATCACAGGCCTCCTTGGGCCAAGGTGGCGATGAGCAGCCAAAACATAACACCGACGCGCACGAACGCAGTAAGAGATGCTTAACAAGCCTTGGTCGGGTATTGACCTAATCCGGTAATGCACGCAGGCGCCGCGCCTTCAGCTGCAACCGTGCAAGCAAAGACGGGGGCACTCCGAAGGTTGTTGTTTTCATGTTGCCTGCCCTTTGTGAGTTCTGACTCAGGCGGTTTGGGGGTTCTACAGGAGGCGCCACTGGCATGACCTCGGAGCTGGGCGCCTGTTCCCATCGTCGCCTCGTCGTCAGTCAGCGAATTCTCGCTTGCACAGCCGAACTCCACCGCACAGAAACGCAGACACGGATAATCCGTTCATGGGAGCACATTCCCGCTTCCAGCTGCAACTGTACGAGCGTCAATGCTTGTTCACGTAATCCTTCGAGCTCTTCTGACCTTCCACGAGGGAGACCACCTTTTTGTTGAAAACGATTTACTTGTCAGGCGTGTCATGCGCGTCAGGATACCGTAGTCGCCGGCGAGGGTTGCGAGTCACCCTTGGGAGTTCCTTTTATTGAACCCGGCGTCAACGGCGAAGTATACTTCATTTTATCTTCTGTTAAATAAAAAAAAAACTTTTTTTTCGGTAGCGTAGCACTAGCACTGCAACGATACGCGCAGTGGTCCGGATGATCTCATCGTCGTGGCGTGAGACTTGAACCCTTGACGGTCAGGTGCACTCGCTCAGCGTACTCTCCAAACGTCGTGGGAATAAAGAGGGGCCAGTCATAACAATTTCAACTTGCCGAAGAAAAAGACAAAAGGAGGAGAGTTTGTTATACAACCCCCCAAACGAGGCAAACCTCACATGTTTCGTCATCGACACCTAAGATGCCACCACACGCTTACCCGTCCGTGCACAGCCTGTTTCTCAAACTCAACGTTGCCGTTCCATCCAGCGCGTCGGTGGAACGTCTCTTTAGCTGAGCTAGGAACGTCGTTAGGAGGAAAAGGCGAAAACTCTCCTATCAATAACTTAGAAAGTAAATTGCTTCTGCGAGCGATTCAACTATTTTGGTGAAAACGCAAGTCATAAAATGACTGCATTTATTTCAGGCTCGCAGGGTTTTTCACGAATCAAAACTGCTGTTCATTTTGCTACCACAAAAATATAAAAAAGTAACTTCGAAAATAACTTCAAAGTAACTCGCTACTTTTTTTACAGTAGTTAGTAGTTTACTCAATTACTATTACAAATGTGTAATTTCTACTCTACTCCAATTACTTTTGGCGTCGATACTCAGTAACTTAACTTAACTACCTTTTTTGAGTAATTTGTACATGTCTGCTAAAGTGTGGCAGATTGTCACGAGAAGCGGCCGCCGATATAGAAAAGGAGAAGAGGCAGACAACGAATAAGAGGAGAGCCACGTGACTGGCGCCCCGCTGCGGTGAGACGTCGAAACAGAGTTATCCCGAGCGAACAAGTGTGTTTCGGGTCGTCGCCGCTGTGAAAGCTGGGCGCTGTCGTCCAGGTTCCCCGAGAAAGGGAACTCTGATTCTCTTTGCTACCAGATCCTCGCGCTCCAAATCTGCAACCGGGCACTCTATGGCTCCATCGTCGAACTGCCAGGCTTTGTGAGTACAGAGGAGGCCATGTCCGAGCAGACAAACTTGGACGCCGTACGGCTAGACCCCTTTAAGTTCGCAGCGGGTTCGAGGAACGCGACCTTCAGTTGCGGCGCGCTGAGGGACTCGTCGTAGATGGAGTGCGGATGAGGTACGGGAGCGGACTCGAGAGCGGAAAAGAAAACGACGTGAAAATCCTTTGAATCGTGTTCAGAGGAAGACACTGAGATGACAATGACGGCACAATGTTACCGACTTACGCGAGCGGCGAACTGCTTTGTGACTCATGTTACACGATAGCTTAAATGCGTTCGCATTTCCTTTTACTAGTCTGATAATGGCGATAACATCACTGACAGAATTTGGGCGTTAAAAACGTAGTTTAGTTCAACGTTGTGTTGTCTTGTGCTGGCAAGCGCGATCTAAGTGTATACGAGCAAATGCAAGTGCTGTGCGTTTGCGTTAGCGTTGCGCGCTCGACGATGCACACGCGCGAATTTGCCATGCGCCAATCCAAGGCCGCAGTTTGGGCTCCGCGCACGCGCAGTGTGGAAAACGCAACGCTGACGCAAACACAGGGCTTGCGTTCGCTCGTATACGCAATACTAAAACTTACTATTAGTCTCAGGAGTTTGTCAGCGTAAAACACGTTATTACTTCATAAACCCACTAGGTTGCCATGTCATGCCTTCAAGAATGTTTTTTTAACAGTACGATGTTTCGTGTTATCTTGGGTGAGCGTATAACACACGGTATTCATAGATACTAAGCGATATTTTTCTATTAAAAGCTCACGAGTAACTTAATGTAAATAAACTCTTAAAAAAAACTAGTCGTATTTACTAGGTAAGAGCTAGTAACTTCTTGTAACATATGTTTCTGGGTACATAGTAACCTTACGTGGTAACGGTCAAGCTAGTAGCGGTTACTAGATCAAGAAGCTACTAACTGTTACAAGCCTCAAAGTAGAACCCGGGTATTTCACTACCTCTAACTAGTAACTCTCACTATCTCCCGACATATGATACTACATTTGGTTTTACCTAAAATTTCAACGAAGGCGACACTACAAGGTCATGAGGCAAACCCTGCAGTGTCAAAAACTAAACGTCACGGCGCTGATCGAATTAGTATGAGCTGCATCATTATTTTGAGTATTATATCATTCGCTGGATACCTGTAAAGACCTTTTCAAGAATCGCCTTCTACACGCTGCAATCTTTGTCTGCGGGGCTGTGGACCGCCTTCTGATCATGTGCTGTTGCTCTGCTGTGCGGTATATCAGACGCTGCGCATGCGTCCACAACCTGGGTGACTCAACATTCTTCGACCGGGTGGTAAGCGATGGAAAGATCTATTGTTCGCCGTGATATGTTGTCTCGTGTTCTTCAGGAAAGCAAACTCGCACACGTTTTATAGAGTGTAGCTAAACATCTGTTCAGTTGACGAAAAGTACACATCAGTGAGTCGTACAGCACGCAGCGAGTTGAATAGGCTGTATTGTGCTTTGTGTGCGGTGTCATGTATCATTATTGCGAATTACTTTCCAGAGTTTTATCGTGTCGGCTTAGGCGACACGAAACTAATTTATCTTCTCCGCAAACTTACATTACACTCGGCTGAAATCAGAGCGCGGAAAAAACAACGCAACGGCGGTGGAAAGACATCGTAACCCTGTTTAGTTCGAAATTTAAAACCATTAAATTTACCATAACGCGAGCGCGACCGGCGCGCTGACACATTTGAGCGGGAAGGCGCCAAAAATATAAGGCAGAAAAAAGCAAAAATTTAATTTGATTAAAAAAGATTGCCTCCAGGCGCCTGGGGGTATCTCGTTATTTTTCTTTTGTTATTTTTAGGGTTGTGTAAACTTAATTTGGAATAACTTTTTTCCTACCCGCGAATTTGGCGCCTAATACTGAAATAGAAAAATGTAAAAAAAAAAAAAAAACTGAAAAAAAATATTAGCATTGGCACCGAAAGGGCTCAGAAGAGTTTGCCGAAGAGAGAGAGACAAATGCTCGCGGGAGCTTACGTGCTTCGCATGTGCCAGGCTACATCCCGGGTTTAAGGGAGACGAATGATTCGCGGTTTTAGCTTGTCTCCCTTCTGGGGAAAACAAAAGGGGGAACTCGAAGTTGTGGAAACGAAACGGGACCGCGCTTTCTCTTTTAATGCAAAACTGAATATATCATGATTCGGATATCTTCGTTCCTCATTAGAAGCATCTTTAAGTGCGAAGGTTTGGTCATACTGTTAAAATACAATAAGGCGTGTTGCCGCCTTTTTCGCGAATGTTTCTTATATAATCTGTTAATAAGCGATGTTCTCTGCGCTGGTTACACTTATTTTTTCTTTTTAGTTTCTGAATCTTTGACGGCCGGCATTTGTGTCTGTGTTATTTCTACGTATTGTTTTTTTTTTTTTTTTTAGGCAACACGCCACCCATATTGCATACCTACGCGAAATATTGAATCGGTGTCTTAATACGTTTGCTGCAGCTACTTGCTGCAAAAGTATTTGATAAATTTATACTTTTTTTATGAATCATGCCACCCAATCTGTACGAGCCTCGTTCAAGTGTCTTTATTAAATTTCGCCATAATAAATAAAGCTGGTTGGCATTTGTGTTGGTTGGGCAATGGAGTACATTGAAAGAAAATACGCAACCAAAAAACTTCAGGACTAAAAGAAACCGCAAAGTGTATTGTGCAAAAAACAAAGTCGGCTTTTTTACGCGCACACGGAATGAGCGGCGATATTTTTTTTCTCTACATAATCATTTTTGATTTATTAGGGACTTCCTCCATAATATTTCACCCCGATATTTATTCTCAATCTCCTGTCGTACACAAATACACCTTTTCACAAGGGCGCCGCCATCTTGAATGTCGTCACTTTCAGTACGGGAGAAAACATCGCTTAGCCGTCGCTACGTCAATAGAAGGCAATCAGGATATAAGCGTAACCGTCACCCATTCCCGTTTTGCCTCACCCCTATTTTTTTTTTCTATTTGCAGGTTGAAAAGTTTTCTTTTTTCATATGTCGAACAGATGGCTGGTGACAAAAGTAAAAAAAAAAAAAAAAAAAGTATAGACCATTCCATTTAGCGCTCTCTGGGTGGCACCATTTTGTTCGACCGCAGCGCCCTCTCCATACATCCGGGAAATTCAGCGGGTTCGGCGGGGTAAAACGAGAGAGAGGGCACGCGCCCGACTCCGCTAGCAGACGACAAACCGGGAGGTTGCCGTTCTCCATCTTTGAGCTGTATCGGCGGGCTGTACGGAACATCAAACTCTCGCTCGTGGCTGCCATTGTGAAGTGGTTCGCGTTCTTGGAATAGTTATGGCTACTCCAAAATCAGCCTATAGCTCTCTGTTGTTCTATTTCGGCAAATGATCAGCATATCTTTTTTCCGTTACTTAAATAGCAGTTGAGTCAGCCCGAAGTACTACCCTCAACTACAGTGTGTATTGCGGCAGCAGAGCACGTTTTTATTTATTACTTTAGCCTTCCACTCATGATCGCTAAAGGCCTACACCAGTACGAACTTTGTATAGTAAAAAAAGGTACAGCAACTGGATTTACTTTTCGCCAGAGAGACCGGCCAATCTGACACAGTTTTCCCTATTTATTTTTTATTTGCACGCAGGTAACAGCGCAATTGGACCCTGTGAGTCTTTTTATCTAGCATAGTATTACACAATAACTGGCATACCAAAATCTGCGCATCTGCGCTTAAAAGTTCCGAAATGACGCGATTTTAAACACAGTTCGCACGCCAGCCGGACGCTAGCTACAGCCCACTCGGCGGAGCAGACGACATGCGGGGTGAGAGGGGGAGTGCATTGTTTTCTCTTTTACCCTCTCTGCTATGACCCTAATGGAACGGTCTATACACTGCTGCACAAAAAATTGCCAACAGGTAGGACTAGGTAGTTATATCTGTATTGTATGTTGCACGTTGTATCATTGGCACTGTAAACGTACTGCATCTAGCAATATCAAAATATACGCCATCAGGTGGCTCTGAGGCAGTGTTGTAGGCGTTACTGAAAAAAAAAAAAGTAACGAAAAACGTTACTCGATCGTTACTTGCAAATGAAAGTAACGCGTTACCAACCTACGTTACATCTAAATTAAAGGAACGCATCACCGATACCATTACCATAAAAAAGTAACGCTCGTAACGTTTGCGTTACCTTTCTTAATTATGAATTAAAGAGGTTTACTCTCTTGACGTTACAGGTATGCATTAGCGCCATATTTCAAGAAAGATTATGTCCATTCAGAAACCGAAGATAATTATGATGAACAGAACAGCGCACAAAAGGACGAGGACAGAGAAAAGGAACATGCAGGACACACAAGCGCTTGTGTGTCCTGCATGTTCCTTTTCTCTGTCCTCGTCCTTTTGTGCGCTGTTCTGTTCATCATGTCATCATACCAACTCGCCCAACTTACAACACTTCTGCGAAGATAATTACCTTATGTTGTTTATGATTCCACCTTAATACGCACGAGGATAAACGCGAAAAGAATTAAAAAAACGGGCTTGGCGCTTAAAAGCAGGAAAACAAAATTGAAGTGAAATTTGTGTAAGTCTTGGGAAGAAGATGTAGCTTGCAACGTAACTACGTTACACTTTACTCGAAATAAGTAACGAAGGTTCTTCATCCCTTATCGTTCTGAAAAGGTAACCAGTACGTTACCCGTTACCCTTCTGAAAAGGTAGCGAGTACGTTACAACGTTACCGGAAAAATAACGCGTTACCGGTAACTCCGTGTCTTCTAATGCGTTACCGGTGACTGCTCTAACGTAACGCCGCCGCTGCGGTGGTGCTGGTGTCGGTGCGTCGCGTTTGCAGAAGGCTTTTTACTTCGCGCCGATCGGGTTTCAGCTGATGCGCCGTACCCACCCCTTCCGGGTAAAAACGCGGTCTTGTTGGTAAACATCGCGGTGGTTTACATCGACTTCGCAGTCGCTTGACCTAAAGATGGAAATGAAAAAAAAAAAGAAGAAAAAAAAAAAAACGTGCAGGTATAGATATGCGTGGGACAATTTTGCTCGTTTATGCTTTAGTTAGTTGGTTATTATTGACAACCCTATCAGAGATTCACATTATGAAAAGCCGTGAAGATAGTAAAGATGCATATAGCGTGACAATTAAAAAAAATTAAAACGTCTTAATACACAACAAAAAACAAAAGAAGAACTAAAACAGTGATGCGAAGGTAGATGATAAAAAAATGCTTCACACATCTGTCACTACACATTAAATAAGAGGAAGGAAAATATAAGTATGAATGGAGTTTAAAACAAAAATGGCGCTCAATTTGACTAACTAGATGAAGACAACAAATTATAAACCAACGGGAGAAAGAAAAGGGGAAGAAGAGTTCAGTTTATGGCCGTAAACACGAGTAAATAACGCAATGCTACGTTTGGACGTCGCTTAACATGATGCCAACAAAGGGTGTCCAGGAAAGCGATTATATAGTAATAGAATTCAGGGCGCAGAATAAATAAGAAATCAGATGTAACGTTAAAACTAATTCAATACATAAAAAGACCAGCGGTAATAAATAACGTTTGTATTGAACACACCAGGAGGCCGCGAAGCCTCGGCAGTGCTATAACTTCTTTGTTCTCGCTGGAAGAAAGAGCAAAAAACAAAATGCAGTGCCGAGGCTGTTCAAGTAAACGGGGGCGAAAGAGAAGAATGCGTCGGGAGACGTAGGAAAGAAATATGGATAAACAACCAAATAAATAAAGAAAAGGCCTCAGGCATGATTCCACGAGGACAAAGAAGGCGTTAGGCTTATAGGCTTCTTACAAAACAATGGCAGCCTGAATCTTTTGTCTCCAAATTACTCTTCCCTTCGCATACGCTACGAAGGGGAGCTCACGCTGATAAAATTTCGAAATCAGCCTGTTCGTTTGCTTATAGTGTTATCGAAAGAAATGTTTTTGTTTCTTTCTGTGACAATTTTTTTTTTTCGTTGACAGGTGTTTGGTGTTTGGCGCATTGCTCTTTTTGGAGTGTCATATTCGGTGAATGCCAAGGCGTAATAATGAACATGCGTTAATTTAGTCTAGAGAGGGACTCACGCATATACTTTCCATACGCGTTGTGAATAGTAGATTCCACTGTCTTTTTCATTCACGTATAAAAAATTGCCTGGGTCCTAGGTGCACTGACTCATTTTAATAATGAATCTTGTCGTATTGATGAAAGTACTCAACTGTGATTTACTGCTAAAAAATCGGTGTTAATCGCGTTAAACTACGAGTCCATATATCAATACTAAAGGATGCGGTTGTGCTTACGTATCATGAGAAGTTTCCATAACTCGTACGCTTTTTCTTATCGACTGCGTTGATTAGGCAACTGACGGTTTTCGTAATTGCAACATTCGGTATCTACAGGGTGATTCAAGGGGCGGCCAGGCTCTTTAAATCGACCGCAAAATTCGGTTTCTTAACCTATTGCGCTACGACTTTGTGCAGCGTTGCCCACAGATGGTGCATTTTGTTTTGTAAAATTTGCAAAGAGCGAACTTACCTGAGAAAAAAGTAAGGAAAGAAAAAGGCTGAGCTCCTATGGAAACGCAGCGACGCCACCGGTCTTCAAACAACACGGCGCCGTTTCGCACGGGAGTCAAGAGATGGCGCAACGAACGCCGCCAACGAACGAGCATTCGCCTCACCCAGCGCAGGATGGCAGGCGAGCTCGGAGGCCGTCGCCTGAACTCCGTTTGGAAGCATCGGCGGACTTCTTTCGTCCTATGGCACTCCACGTACCAAAGTACGACCTTAGCTCGTTCGCTGGGAGTTAAATGCACCATACCGACGTCAAACGTAAGAAGACAGCGCGGATAGCAGTCGCAGAACCAAAGACAGACGCGGTAGTAAAGAGGAACTGCAAAGCAGATGACATCAGTACCCCGAAACAAAAAACAGTCAAACTAACCCGACAAACCATTTTTTAATCGATTATGTGTCCATTGAATGTGTTTTATTAGTAAGGCTCATAAAATAATGCATTGCCAACTGATATCAGAGAAGCTCGTGCCGCTTTTGAGTCAAAAAGATCGTCTGCTAAAGAAAAGACGCCGGCTCTCGGCGTCGTATGCTCGTTCGTTGGCGGCTGTTGGCGTTGCGACCGCTTGCGCCATCTCTTGTCTCCCGTGCGGAACGGCGCCGTGTTGTTTGAAGACCGGTGGCGTCGCTGCGTTTCCATAGGAGCTAAGCCTTTTTCTTTCTTTAGTTTTTTCTCAGGTAAGTTCGCTCTATGCAAATTTTACAAAAAAAAATGCACCATCCATGGGCAACGCTGCACAAAGTCGTAGCGCGATAGGTTAAGAAACCGAACTTTGCGGTCGATTTAAAGAGCCTGGCCGCCCCTTGAATCACCCAGTAGATTTATTTGCAAAATATTAAGTTGCCAGTAATACATGTATACTGTAAATAAGTGTATACTTAACTTGCAATACTCTTTCACTCAGGGCTCAAGATCAACATGTAATCTCTTTGAGTCTTTTGCATATTTATTTATTTTAATCTGCTGCGCCCAGTGGGCATTTGTTCAGGAAAGTGAAAAGTACAAATATATGAATGTTCACAAATATACGCACAATTATGCACTAAAATATATACAGACATTAAGAAACTTCACTCAGTTTTTTAACGCCTTTACCCCACCGCATTTGCTTGGCGCGTTTAAGTATAATGCAGCTCTGTCTGCAAAGCAAATAGAAAAACGTTCGTCGAAAATAATTACACATCACTGGGAACCATTTCTCGTTCCCTTCCACGTGTACTCTTCTTCGAGTTAGAAAAAAAAGTTTTTGGTGAAATTCACTCTTCGAGACCAGCGATGAAGCGGAAACCAACGATCTTCACATGTTTATACAGCGGCATTTGAAAGCAAAATAAAGAAATACAAAAACTTGTAATTTGCGTCAATAATTCTTTTGTTCTGCCACACTCCCTCACTCGTGACAAGCAGCAACTCCTCTCGTAATCGAGAATTCAGAAAAGCAGACCCTTCTCAAGAACGGAAAGCTTTCTACGGTTGATATCAGCTATATCGAATCACCTTGTAGTAGTTATCATGAATATTAACTTCATAATAATTTTTATGCCTTCGAAGTTATTTCTATCAGCTCATGGTCTTTGAGAGACCGTGTTTCTCGCGGCTGATGTAAAATCACTCGACTAGAGCCTCGCTGAGCCACGTATGGTCTCATATTAGGCTATCAGAACTCGCGATGCCCTTAAGGTAAACATAAAGAAGGCTGCACGTAAGTTGTTTTAAATGCATAATTATTCAAGAAAATCACTCAAGAGATTCAAACCGCTCGGGGCAGTACGAACCTGTACCGCATCTCAAATTGTCGATACTTTGGGAGTAAAAATATGAGAGTGAAGGGGTAGGCAAGAAAAATGCTTTCCTTGCTAGAGCATTGACGCAATCCATTCGTTTTTATGGCTCCGCGTTCACACCCAAAGCTCCAACGAAGCAGTGAATGTTTGAGCGAAAGTACAGGCAAAGCTCAATTGAGTAGTTCGTCTCACTAAACCCGTGCAGTACAGCCGAAGCTACAGGAGATAGAGTGTATCCCGAAGGGAAAGGAGGAACGGGGTATCCTAGCCTTTCTCTCCCGTCCCTCCTTTCCCTCCTCTAGAACAGGTTGTCATACGCTCTCTCCTCTATAGCTTTGGCTGTACTGCACGGTTTTAATGAGACGTAGTATAGGCAAGTTGCAAATTTTTCTTCAAGCGAAAAAAAAGTTAGTGGTGAAAACTGCGGTATCAGTCGTTCAGATCCATAGTTTCTCGACTTTGTGAAAGACGAAATTCAATAGTATTTCGCTACCCTTTTTAAAGTGACATAAAACGCGATCTTGGCAAGGGTCTGCGTCTTTCTTTTATTATTTAATACCTTAAAAAAAATATATATTTATATATTGGCTGACGCGTTAGCCATGCTGGCTACTCCTTAGAAGGTCTGCCTCCGGAATGCTTTCAGTCACGATGGACACCCTCCCCGTGAGAACCGTAATCTTGTGTCAGGGCGAAAGTTTGTTGTGACACCCCGGGTGATGGTTCCGAATGCCAACCAGGCGGGACGGAGCACCCACCGACGCAGCATGCGGCTCCTCACCACCCGCCCCCGCAGCAGGGGCCCCCCGTGGACCCGCAGGTGCCCTTGGCCGTGCCGCTTCAGGCAAAGCCAGCCGACGTGCCCTGCTTCCAGGATTTCCTCCAGCGTGGGTATCCGCAGACATGGCCTATTCCAGAGGAATACGGCCTCAAGGACCTCACTCTCGTGCGAACACCTATCCGTTGAGTTTTACAACAGAGAGATTGAGTAGAACGTTCCGATAAGGCCCATAACGATACTGAATACTCCGCAGACGCCTTTGCGCATGCGTCATATCTTTATCGGGTTTTGTTGTTGGAGGTGTTGGCACGATCCACTAAAACTCTTCCATACTCGGTTTTGCATTATACGATATACTAAGCTAGCAAATCGTGCCAGTTGGTAAACCATGTGCATAATGGGGATAGACTCTCAGTGAACGTGGACGAAGGATAAAGACGCAACACCACAAGACACTGCTGTCCTTGCAACTGAAATGTAATGGACCAAGAGGTCAACAAGAAAGCAAGCAAAGTAAGTTAATAAGAAACAAAAAAAGTGTATACAACCTTGCTGACCAAGCACCACGTAATCATCGATATGATTTACTTTGCTAACTAACTGACTAACCCACTTTACTTTCTTTCTCCGTAACCTCTTCGTCTATTAAACTTCAGTTGCGAGGACATTAGTGCACTGTTGTGTTTGTGTCTTCTCTTGGTTCCCGTTTACTGAGCTGCTTCCTTTTATCATGTATGTACACCTTGCGATGAAGCACAGCGGACACTTCGAGTCATGGGCGCCAGTCCAGTGCCACGTGAGAGTCGTGTGTACTTTCGGAAGTTTGCAACAACACTAGAGGCGCGGAGTTAGGCTATATGCTCGAAGTGCTAGATTGGCCAGGATAACTCGTGACGGCCGTTGTTAAACGCAAGTTGAAACGGAGCGTAGCTTTATGCGCAGTTTTCCTGCTGGACAATGCGTGTCATATAGCCCCAAGAGTGCGAGCACCTGTCGGGGACACCCTTTTTCTTCAAGGTTCAATGCCAGTCTGGTTCAAGTAGATTTTGGTCTTTACAACTACTATGTCGTTTTGATGTTTTGACGCGACAAAGCAATCAGTTAATCGTGTTTGATTGTTCTCCCGAAATACAAGTATACTGATAACTTTGAAATAGTTTGTGGGGCTTGGAATAACTAGGCCGTGATGCGCACTTATACAGAGACCACCCGTAAAATAAGACTCAGTTTGGTCGAGGTGAAGTAAATCAGGTAGCAAAATGAAGTACAAAATAAATCATTAATAAATGATTTTTTTTATTTAATTGCATTTGATCATGCCTTATAAAGCGATCATAATTTCAGTACTGTACTTCAGAGATAGAGCGATTGGCGGGGAAGAAGAAATGAGTACTGCAATATTATCCGATTTCTAATTATAGACAAAGGTGTTATAAAAATTGTACTCTGAATTTACTGAGGATTGACTCAAGGAATTACGCTCGACATGTTGCACACATATGACTGCCTGTTTATAAATCCAGGTAGGACTCCGGCTGTTATTCAGCGGTAGATGAGAGATAAAAATAAAATATGAAGCATGTGTAGAGAAACCCTTATACCATTCCCATGCTTTGCAAGCACAAATCTTTTTATGCTAAATACTGTAGATTAAAAGAAAGTCTTTTCATATTTTCTTAAAGGGACACTGACACCACCCAAAACTTGTTTGTTTTTACTTTTATTTGCCAGGCGATTCATTATGGTGTCGGAAGACTACCCAGTCAATATTTATTAAAGCGTCACGTATAGTTTTAATAAAGTAAAAAAAAAAATCGCAACTGCTTGAAACCGGAACCGAAACTGGACTGGGGAGGTTGAAGAAATTTAGGGGAGGGGAATGTTCACGGAAGTCACGTGGCTGTGCGACGTTTTTTTCTTCAATCAACTTATTTGCGGCTTTCTAGAAACCACAAAAAATGAGTATCAAATTTCTTTTTATATTTTTAATATTGAGTGCGTGCTTTCTATGACCCACGCTTTTGATTATATTTGGTGGTTGTGTCTAAACCAAGGAAAACTGCACGTGACCACAGAGAAGAGAGTGAGAGCGACTCAAACCGGCCAGTTTCGGACGGAAAGAATACGAATTTCGAGCCTCAAATTGTGTTGCGGGTAGTTGGGCTCTCATATGCCACGTACAAATAAAAACTTTGGCGAGCATAAATACCCAAACGGTTTCCCTTTAAGCTTTGCTCTAGGAGCAAGCAAAAAGTTTAACTTAAATCCAGCAAGTTGATTTTATATTTCCCACGATGGACGTGAGTGGAGTTGGCTTCTAGAGAAAGCGACTGCCTTTTGCGAAATTCTCAGTATTTACTCAAAGTATAGAAACAGACGTCCATATATGTGCCGTATTTCTCCGTTTTTCTTTTCTTCCCTCGAAATTCTTAGACTTTGTTATATTCGAAATACAATTGTGTCCGACATATCGATTTGTCTCCAAATATCATTTAGATACACACACCTATATGAAAGCTGTATTACCTCATCGAGTACACTAAACTGTAGTTTATTTCACCTAAAGTGAGTGCACGGGCAATGTTACGAGCGGAACAAGTCGAATCAAGCAGTGTCCAAAACGTAACTGCAGGGCATTCGTCGTCTTTCGGTGCGTATATCATTACCGGCTAATCTATTCAAGCGCAGTGCATGTTTCGTGACTGTGCATTTCGAATACGCACTTTCGTGCTTTTAAATCCTCCCGTCTTTAACTTCCCTTTTCGACAAGCTGAAATGAACTATATTCCGTGTCACTAGTTGCGTGCAGTACAGGCGAAGGCAACGCCAGGAGAGGGGAGAAAGCGAAAGCACTAGGAGGGCTGGGGAGGAGGCGAAAATCCTCCTCTCCTCTCTAACGTTCCTAGTGCTCTCCCTTTCTCCCCTTATCCTTCATAGCCCTCCTTTCCCGCCCCGCCTTCCTAGTTCTCGCACTTCCTCTCTTCGCCTGTCGTTGCCTTCGCCTGCACTGCATAGAACTAGTGACACGTAGTATAGAGTGGCGTTCAGTCCGGGTTGTTATCACTCCGGACCCAGCACGAGCCAGGGAGAGTCAACCAATTTAACTCATTTACCGAAGAATATAAAAGCAAACTACGAATATTCGTTTTAAAAAATTATGAACTTGTGGGGAAAAAAAGCTTCCCAACATTATGTCATAGCGTAGCAAAAAAACAAAAAAAAAAACAAACAAAGAGGTGCAACACAGTTTTCTATGACGAGAATGGACGCCGCCTGGCAACATTAAACAGAATGTGACGCAGTAACACGCAAAAGCTGACGTCCAGCAAAAAACAAAAAAGCATGAGGGAGAACTAGCCAGGAGGCACAGCCGCCGCGGCGTTCAACTTCGTCAGCTAGCTCCCGCTTGCCAGCCTAACAAAAACAAAAGGCGACGCGGCGAGCTTCGACCGGTATATGCCCGTCAGCGCCATCTATCACCGAGCTCTCGCGCTGCGTCCGACGGCACTGCCGGATAAACAAGATGGACGTGGTCCGCATCGCCCCGAGTCCTATCTCCGGTTTTGTTCTAGTCCTCATTTTTTTTTTTTGTTTGTGTCAGGTTTAGTTTGCTCTTGTATTTTATTATACCAACAACAGTCTAACGATTGGCTGGGCGCAGAAGAGCCAACTGGCTGGCTGCGTTCAGGACATCCCGCGTGACGCTACTTCAGAGAGCGTCAGCGTCGCTAAAGCAACATTTTTTTTTTTTTTTTACGATATCTTAGGTTATGGGCGCATGTCTTAATCAGGAGCTGACGTTGATCGAGGCTCGTGACAGAGAACGCGCTGCTGGTGTACTGTAGAAGACAGGAGGAATAGACGTCCTTGCTTTGATGTGGTCATATTGGACGAATCGATATGATTTTGTAAAAGAGTGAATTGGTGGGATTTATGTAATGCAATGATCTATATGTGTATTGCAAACATTAGATATGCATGTAGAGATCAACATGACGTATAAATAAAAATATCCAGGTAGTTATCTATTTTTTATTGGATAAGGGGGTACACGCTGAGGGTAATGACCATATCTATGAGAACTTTTAGACACAATGTACCTCTGCTAGGCAAAAATACAGTATTGTGCGAAACTGACTCATCATTAAAGAATACTGCTCACCGGTTGTCGCTACTAAGATATTGTTTGGCGCAGTACATTCTTATATATCTAAAAAGACGCCTTTACAGATGTTATAAAAAATGCGGCAATTTTCGATATTGATATCATAATTGAGGTTGTTGTTTTGTGTGTCAAAAAAAGATTTTAATTTCTGTTAAAAATTTTCTTGCACTTATATGCATTGAACAGAACTGATTGGTTTAAATAAAATGTGTTTTTGACTCTTAATAGGCCGTCCCATTGCTTTCGGAATTCCTTAACCAATATTTTGTTTTAAATTGATATGGTTAGTGTTTTGTTTAAGAACCACCGCTCTATAAATAGAGAATGCATCTGATAATATAAGAAACAGGAGATACGACGTTTGAGTGGAACGACTCCGTCTTTGAAGGCAAACTTGACATGCGAGTTCCTAAAGTTTTGGCCTACATACGCGACAATAAGAAAATAGTAAATTAGTTACCCATTTAACAAATGTATGGGAGAGCTCTAAGTCTGTTGAAGCAGGCACTTGTTCTGGAGTATATGGTTTAAACTTAAATCATGTTGCCATCATGACATCAAATATGAAAGGAATACCCCAAAGTTCCCGTGACAAAAATTAAAGATGGAAGAAACACTTTGACCTTTAAATTCGAGAATAATGTTATATTTTGAAGTGTAGGCTCTGAGCCCATAATTAAACATAGTCTTTGTGTAACTTAGTGCAAATTAGCGAAGACATTAATACGAAATGTTGCTGAAATTAAAACATTTTGACGGAACTCCGTCTGATTATGTGAGTAATCTGGGAGAGAACACTGCTTGGTTCCCATAGATAGTTTCTAGTTTGTTCGTGTTTTGTATATGCCAAGAATCTAATAAGAGCCGTCTCTTCCAGTTTCTTCCTCTGTCGAAGATAGATGTGTTGTCGAAGCCGATGGCAATATAGTTCAGGCAGTCAATAAGGCGAAATGTATGTCAGAGCGTCATTATTAGTATTAAATTTAAACCCAAACTTTTAAATTATAGTCCAAATTGAAGGGGTTTGCGTTGGGCGAAATTTTAGCTCGGATCGAATAGTGCCCGATATTTGGCAAAATGTTGAATATTGTATACAACACATATGCCAAAACTTTTGCTTGAAATTCACATAATTGAATTAGACGAAATGCGTCGTTTCCTAAAAATCGGTTTCATGTATGCATTTTCCGCGCAACATGCGGAGCTTGGATGGAACCTATAAAGGAGCGTTAATGATCAAGTGGTTAAAGCAAACCGAGACGTACCTGAGAGATGCACCGCGCATCCATCCACACAGTGGCGGAGGGGGAAGGTAGCCTCCATTACGCTTAGAAAGAGAAAAATGGTGAATCCGTCCTGCCCTGCCCCCTTGTTCCGACATCAATGCATCCACGCGCGCGTATGGCGCGTAGGCTAATCTACGCATGGGATGGATGGTCGAATGACACAAAGGCTGAACCCTTCACATCGGGCGACGAAGTGTGTAACCCAGCCACCTCACCTTCACTTAACAGCGCGAGAAGTGCAGGCTTAGATTGTCGTTGTCATGGTCATAGCAATTAATCGGCATGTTCCGAATGAAACAAAGCTAAAATAATATAGTTCACTTTTCTTTCTTTTTTTTAAGTCTTCCATTTCTAGTGCACAGCTTGCGACAGGTCAAGCGAGATAATTGAATTCACAATGGCGCTTTCCGTAGTTTACGACGAGCGCGCCAACAAAGGTCGATCGCAACCATTTGCTTCGGAAAAAAAAAAAAACACGAATTGAAGTGCTTTTTTATTGAAATGGTTACTTATCAATGCTTCAGCACGGCAGGCATGATTTAGACCCAGCAGTGGCCTGCTAGGACTATGCTACAACATAAACATCGTTCTTAAATAAGTCAAGATTTTGTCCTACTGTATTCATATTCGACGTATTAAATTATTTGAAAACTCGAATCATTGGAATTTGAATCGAATTATTTTAACTATCCCGATTCGATTCAAATTCATAACTCGAACATTCGCACATCCCTTCTAGTTTTGTTTCAGTTGAAACCGAGTTATGATTATTCAAAAAGAGATTATGACTCTGGTTGATCGATTAGGTGAGAAAGGGCGAGCCGCAGGCATGGCAAAGGCAGATCGGCGTCCAAACTTTCGGCATCTCGGCCTTTGAGCGGATCTGCTCTGTAAGCGCAGATCCTGGCTTCCTGCGCAGATCGAACGCCAAAGTTCTTACCAACGCACGTCATAGGCTCTAACTTTGGGACGAGCTTGAAATATCTTATCGTCCTCTGACCCTCTGAAAAAGATCATCAATCACTTCAGCATCTCAGTTTGTGCAGCTTTCGGAGACAGCTGGGCAAAAAAATGAGGTCTCTAATGCTCCAAATCTAAGGTTGTAGTGACTGATGCTAATCAGAGAACAAAGTTGTTTCCACCGAACAAAGGAGCTCGCATTTAGAATATCTATCTTCATCTAAGACTGTCACAATGACAAGGTGTTTGGTTTTTTTGCAATACATTTTGACAGTCCTCTTTCATCAACTGGTATAGTTTTGTTCATTGTCATTTTCTAGTTTGAGCATTTTTGTTCTCTTGAAGTATGTTGATTCTGATATTCCAGCTTGCCTTTTTATTTTTATTTTTTGCTCTGAGGGACTTTTGGTTTCGTCATATTGAATGTTTTTTATACGTTCCCGACAGTTTTGCGGGTAAGTAGTCAGTCGCTATAAGAACGTTGGATGAAGTGATCTCGTTCTATAGACAAAATAGTTACTCTTACGAAGAAGACGTGCGCATTAGGATTAATAAATTTAGTTTATAGAAGCAAAATATTATCCTAAATGAAAACACAACTTTTTTTTACATATCGCCAGTTGTGAGGCCAACACATGGTAGGCATTTTAAATGTATACACGCACAATGAAGTATTAACAATGCTATAAAACACCACACACATTTTAATTATATATTTACAGCATCCGTGGATAGGCACTTCTATTCGTTAATGCATTTGAAAAAAAAAAGGTGTCTAAAAGAGTACGTCTTGAAGCGATTATGCACAATGAATTAGTTATGTTTCGTTCTATAGTTGCGTTATCAAAGTTTGCATATGTAACATATTTCTGAATATCAATAAGTACTAAACATCTAGGAATTAAAAAAAAATATTTCATTTGGAATCAACATCATTCTGGTACTTATGGGCAGAAGGTTTGCATCGGACTTCAGTAGCAAAACAGAGTCTGTGAATCGATTTCTATTGACAATAAATCTGACAGCTTTGTTTTGTATGCCCTCTATTTTGTAAATGTTTTGTTGTGTGAATATTTCCCAATCTGGGCTTACGTATTCAGTTGGTGATATCAGTGACTTATAAGCTGGTAATTTTAGCTTTAGTCCTGCAATGTATAACCTCCGTTGAAGTGTCCAAAGCTTTTTGTCGCTTTGTTGGAAATATTTCCTAGGTGTGCAGTTCAGTTGAGGTAGAGTTTCGTTTTTGATTATTTATATGTGCCATTTGTCACACCAGCTTGTCAATCGCTCTAGATGCTCATTTAATACATTCTGGTAATCGGATGTTTGTATTTTTACATATATGATTTTATCATCGGCATAAGTTTTAATTTTGAAACCAGCTTGAAATCCTCGGCTGATGTCACTGATTTATAGAATAAATTGTAGCGGCTGAGGAATAGACACCTGAGGCACTCCTGATACAACGAATAAGTTGTCTGACATTGTTCTATTCAACTTCATGAACTCCACTCTACCAACCAGATGAACTTCAAGATATATCAGAATTGAATCATCGTTAATTATATACTTGAGTTTATAAAGTAGGTTTGTGCGAAAAATGTCATCAAATGCCTAGGCAAAAATCCAAGAACGACACATGTATTTGTCTTCCACTGTCGACGCATGAACTTACGTTGTTGGTCACTTCTATTAGATGTTACTGTTGAGAGACATCGCTTAAAACAACACTGATCACATTTTAGAAGGCTATTTTCCTAAACAAAAGTTATAATCTGTATGGCGATGTGTTCTATTAATTTACAACTCGTATTTAATAATGAGATTGGATGGTAGTTTTGCTTTTATGTTTTTCTCCCAACATTGCTATAGGAACTATCTTTTCTTACTTCCATTCACTTGGAGGACTGCCACGATAAAGTGATTGTTTATATATAGAGGCTTAATAAAGCAAACCTTATTCTGCGTATTGATTTAGGAATATGTTAGGGAACCCATCAGCACCAGACGACTTTTTGGCACCTAACTTTAAAAGCACAACAAAATGCCCTTTTATCCAATTCGAATATCATTATTAATTTTTATCGGTGATGGTCTGTCTGCTAATGTGAAATGACTACATTATCACATGTACAAAAAAACTGGAAGTAGCAAAATAATTTAATAAATATGCTCTGACATTTCATAGACACTTTTGGACAAATAGAACTACAAACATTTCTTCCAAGTGTTTGTGCTAATAAAACGTTAGTACGCACGTATAGCCAGAATTTTGTTTCGGGGGGGTGACTGCCCACGACAAAATGTTGTATGAGGGGGAGAGGAAGAGGAGGTCCTAGCAAAATGAAAGATTCTGAGGAGGGGCCCGGGTCCCATGTGCCCTCCACCCCCCCCCCCCCCCTCCCTTGGCTACGTGCCTGGTTTGAGGTCCTCGGTTTCGAAAGCATCAAGTGCCGTCAACAATTAAAAAAAAAACATTTATGAGCTTGGGAATTTGTAGAAACGCACCTTTATCATAAATTATTTAATGACCGAATATACTCTTCCATATTAAGGATACGTGCAAATCTTTCTACCTCATAAACCAATCAGAAGATTACTGCTACGTGCCGAAAGAGAAAATTCTCTTAAAGCACTGAGTTGCGTTCAATCAAGTGAAGGCTAATTGACTCCTGAACAATTTAAACGCCTATGCTACGGTTCCTTCTTATTAAGCAATATCCTACATGTTTAATATATATCAAATAAGAGAATTCAACTTATCTGCTGGTGCTAAATGCTGCTCTGTGTTTGATAAATCCCCTCCAGATAAAAACAAAGAGCATTCAGGCAGAACACTTTTCCTCCGACCTCAAAGCATTTCCTTTTTTGACCCCCTAACACCCCCAACAAAAGGGCAGCGCCATTCCTCTTCCTCTCTAAACCGTTGGTGTGGACATTCATCCCAGATAAACATCGGCCGGACAACACACAACTTCCACGAAGATCAATCAGGCAAAACACGCCACCTCCATCCGCCGCGTTCCGACACCGCCCCCCCTTTTCGCCCAGAGTTTAATCCATCGAGACGGGCGAGGGACAAAGCAACGCTGACAACCGCCGTCCGCCCCCTTGTTTCCCTAGGCCGGGCTTTCCCCATTTCCCTACAACGGCCCTCTTCTCTTCTCAACGCGCACACGTTGACCGAGACCGTTAGGCCTAGCGAGGGCCCGCGTGTTACGCCGCCGCCATCCATCAACACTACGAATACTGCGCAAACATCGCCAGAAGGCGCTCGAGGGACAAAGTTGTGGCAGCGCTCATCGTGCGTGCGTGTGTGCGCGCTTGGAAGCGGGTGTACGGTGACCCTCGGCCTATTTTCTCTGGGCAGCGCTCACTCATAAGCGTTTAGGGAAAAGCGAGGAGAATGGTCGAACTAAAAACTATACGGAGCCCAGGTTTGGGAGGAAAAGGGGGAAAGGGGACAGCCGATAGTGGAACGCCATTTGTCACCCGCCCTGCTTCCGGCCTAGGACGTAATTAGCAACTCGGGAAGCGGATGTGCCTTTGATTGGTGACTGGTGCCGGTGATTCATATATATTTGTGTCCTCGCGTACTTTTGGAACTTGTATGTATTTCTTGTTCATTTTTTTTGTCTTAACTATTTTGTCGCGATGAATGTGGGCCTGACCGGATAGCTCATTTTTGAACAGTCGAGTGGCGTTTAAGTAAAACGGTGCTGATGGAATTCATTTATGCGTTTTCATTGAATCTTTGAAGTATCTCTTTTCACGGCGGCTTAAAAGAGCATTTTATTATGAGGCATACGATTTTGTAATACTACCAGTGTACTGTTAAGGCCATATTAAAATTCTATTTAACACAATTCGAGAGGTCATAAAACACAACCGGTAACCGCTACCTACAAAATAAAAAAAAAATAATAATTTATTGAAAAATTATTATTTTAATCTTCGTGGTTTTCCTTGATTCAGATAGAGGCGGACCCTCTTCTTATCTGTGGAAGTTTCTTGTCAACATAAGAATGCCACATGTAATAATGTTTGTGCTCAAGGGAGCTCGTGTGAGTATTCTACATTTATGTAATTAGTAGTTTATTTTTGAAGGAGGCAATGAATATCTATTGAAAGGCAAAGATGTTAATGGCGCCTGCCGAGATGGCAGATATTATGTTTTGCACTTCAGTGTAACAAATGCTCTCCTAGAAATATATATTTTGTTTTATTGATTTTCGTTTTAGATCACATACCGCACATCATCTCCAAACGATGAAAGCAGGAAGGGCAGAATAAAAAAAAATATTCATACTTCATAGGGTTAACCTGCATGAAGGAGTGAGTTGTACATTGATCCCACGAACAGTATGACCGCCAAGAATTTAAACTATATGGTGTAACTCTTAAGACCTGTTTCGTTCACTTTGTTTCTATCCCTTCAATTTTCAACAACTCCAGCACCAATGTAGCCTCTGTCCCTCGGGAGCTTCAATGAGAAAACTATCCTAGCCGCGCAACTCGATCAATTGAACATTTTGATTGATAAGGGCAGCGGCGTCCTGGTTCAAACGACGGAAGAGCGAAGAAGATGGAATGGCGGGGAGTAGAGAGGGACACATCTAACAACTCCGTCAGGGGGAAGATGCGACGAGTGCAGCTTCCCGTCACGTCCAAGAGAGACACCTTGAGTGGACGTGACGAGACTCGAAGGCGCTCGATTTCGGGAAGAACAAACAAAAACGTGCCACTCAACGCGCCTCCGTGGCTCAAGACACGGGAAAAAGAAAGCCTGATGAGGCGTATCGAAACTAAACTTTCGTCATCATAATGTACGACTAAACCGCTATAGGGGAAACAAACAAAGCGCTGACGCAAAAGCGGGGAGGTAAACAAATATGAACTTTTTCCAGGAGAATATCAAAAGAAAAAAAAATCTAGCGGATGTAATACCTTGAGTTTGCGCAAGATCTGCTTAATCTGCTAGAATCTTCGTTTGATCATGGATGTAACGGCACTAGGGAACCTCTCTTGTAATTTGGTTTGCGTACGAAAAAGTTTTCCTCTGTTTGAAAACAGCTTTATATGCCCCATTGTTTATGGCAGCTTTGTTTCATTCGCTCAATTAATTTCATCTGTTCGTTTACTTTGATCTCATTCTGATATTCAGTTTGTCTACTATCGTTAAACACATGGTTGTGCGTGACTTACATTTTTTGTATTTAAGTATGATGGCCGAGCATAATGTTGCGTTTTGTTTGTTGAGTGGAAATAATCATACGATTTGTTTTGTGCTTCTAGATAAATAACTGCCCTATGTTGTCGATACTAGTGCCCACTAGTATGCATACAATCTAGTTTGCCACCGTAAAGGAATGCTACTCAATTCAATTTATTTCATTGTCTCCCTACCTTTCAACTTGTTCATACGCATAAAAACGGCTAAGACCTCCTTGTGGATTTCTCCAGAGCACGCAATGTGTGGCTTTCACTTATGCCCCATCAACTGCCGTTATAGTGACCTTGCCATTGCTGCTTAGCACCGACCTTTCGCATTGTAGATTTTGTACCGCTGAATGTGTTTTTCTCGGTAAGTACAAGTACTCATTACCACAAGCAAGGCGCAATAGCGTCACGTCCAAATCACGCCATTAAAGTGGCGCATTCATTGCATTTCTTTACGAAGTGACCGGCCATGATACCTATCGCACGCCACACATTGGCCATTGCCAATGAGATGCACACTGGTCTCCACCCTTTCGTGCTCGTCTCCGGTAAATGCGAACCAATCAGTCTAGCCTCGACGCACGTGTAGCTCCCAGGGAAAGTTTTTTCGCGATCTCGCTGTCTCGTTCTGTCCGCCCAGCGATTCGCGGGAAAAAGGATGGGTCCAAACCCGCGGAACAAGCCGGCTCTCGTTCTCGGACTAATACGAGACCCCGGAAAGCGAACCTGGTTGGCACAAAGTGCATGCCGGGGGACTGCTGAGATGGCGGCTCATTCGGGAAGCAGTAGCAACCGGTTCATTATGGGGCAGCGGGTGTACCCCGTTTCGCCCTAAGGAGACGGTGCGGTGGAAGCTAGGTGCGTTCCGGACCAATCAGCCTCCTCCCGTTTCATCGTCTGACCCCGTTCTCTACGCGCGCATATCGGTGGAGCGTGATCACGTGGCCATACGTAGACGTGTGACTGGTTGAACGAGCATGTAGCTGCCAGTGCCCACCCCCCTATCAGATCAGGGATGAAGGGGGTGTGGAAGGTCGTTGAGCGTTCGGTCGGTAGAGCCCTCCGGGTTCTCCTTGCTATTCGAGGACGTAGAAAGGGTTTCCCGCGGAAGGGTAGCGACGGGGAAGTACCTCAATGTGTGTCAGTTTGTTTGCTTTGGGAAGTGGCTGTTTTGAGGAGAGCGAGAGACTTCCCTTATTTGACTTGAGTTTGAAAGGGGCGTCTGTGGAGTGGATTAGTTTGGCGTAGGCGGTTACTCTAATGAGATAACTTTGGAGTCTAATTTTACGGAATGTTCTTCTGTTTCTCAGTGTCATGGCGGCGTTGGTGTGTTTTTTTGTCCTGTGGATGTCTGTGAAAGTAGAAATCTCTCTAGACATATGATAATCTACAACTCGAGATCGAATTGACTCTAGATGAATAGATATAGATAATCTTTCAGTCGGATTAAATTTTAACAAATAGAAGAAATACTGCTTGTCTAACGGTCCCACGCAATGAATACAAACATGCGATTTAATAACAACGGAGAACTGCCACTGTTGCTAAGCTAGTAAGAGGTTGTGTAATTCGACATAAACATCACCAGAAAGTTTTCCTTGCAAGGAACTATTTGCTTGTAGATATATTAATAATATTTCTTGCGAGACCATTTTTCAACTGTGGGAGCTTCCGTTCACGTGTAAAAGCTGCAACACATGTGCGAAAAGCCACCCGAAAATTGAACCTTTAATCGGGACACGTGTATGTTGCCTCACGCTATTTTTGAAAAAAAAAAATGAACATATTTACTGCACGCAGACTGCAAATATGGTTTTGTTAAACCCATATTAGGAATTTCCGTACTTCAAATATCCCCGCGTGGCTTACGTTTTGAAAAATGGCGTGGAACTACTTCTTCAGGTTTCAATTTTCGTACGTTTCACGGTTAGTTTTTCGCGCATGTGTTGCACTCTTAACCCATTACCATATACAGTATATATATATATATATATATAACGAGTTATAGATGCGATCTTTATTAAGGCGGCTGTGCGGCCAATGCAATATTATGTTTACGAAACTTCTACTAAGCAAAAGTAATGCTCAGTATTAAACTTCAGCTACGTCTATAGAAACAACATTTCTCGTTGAATTGTGGGATGAACTCAACACATCGTTGAAGGAATATTGTAGGTTTTCTCTTTCTTATTTTTGGAGTTGCCGTTCAACTGAAACTACACACTACCTCTCAAAGTATATCAATGTCCTAATTTTGAATTTCAAATAGGGCTTTAGTTTACGTCATTTAGGCTCTCTACTGTTTGGCGTCGTTTGCATATTGAAGGAGTGAAACAAGAATAATACGAATTGAAATTCAAACTTTATGTTTTTTTTCTTTACAGCCAGCGTCTCAGAAGGGCTTGACATTTGTGCCTACATCCTCACAACATGCTCGATACTCATCATCGTCGCAACATTTCCAATTTCCCTCATCTTTTGTATCAAGGTGAGTGCATTCAAAAGTGTTTCTTGGTTTCACTATCACATTGCATGAATCTTATGCAACTATTTTTAATGCACATTTAATGCAAATGCATCTTGCAAATATACCTTCTTTCGGTTTGGGTTTGCAATTTGTTTAGTGAGGCAAATATAGTTAATTACCTTGAATTAAATACACGCAAGTGATCTTCAAACAAAGCTGAGTTTATGGAGCACTGCATAAGTTTTTTTATTAGTGATAGTTTTACTGTTTTCCCCAAATTTTATAAATAAAATATACTTCATTTCAGAGTCCTCTCTCCTTAATAATATGTGTGTCCGTACCGACCGAAACTTGCCATTTCTTTTATCGCACCTCATTTACTTCAAAATTTAAAAAAAAATGGTATGATAATTTCTGTTTTGCAGCACTTTTAAATGTTTACAAAGGAAAAAAAATCGAAGAAACACTTTTGATAAGGCAGCCAGTGGCTAAACTTACAGGGTTAAGATATGTACAGGTGTCTGCTAGTGCTAGGCAGTTTTTACTAAATTAAATTCAAAATATAAAATTACTAAAACAAATAGCGATATTGGGTGTCTGTCTTCCTCGTAAACAAGGTCTCAGTCATTGATTTTTGGTACTCAATGACAGTTTCCAGAGTTGGTATTTGGCACAATTGAATGAATAATAAGGATTCAGTACCTCCCTACCCACAACCATTGTTATCGGTTGATATAGGCTTTTGTGTCAAGTTAGGACTGCACATAAACCATACAGAATGATATTTGATTTCGAATCATAAAAAAATGATTGCATATGAATTAAATGAGGCTGATTGAATATAAATCCCATTGCCTAAATTCGACAGCACTTTCGTGGCTAATAAATTAAGATAAATTTGAATACGCGTAATTGGCAGCTTATGAACATGATTCTAGTAGTTGTTAGACAATTCAAAAATTGCTAGAGGAAAACAAAAATTGTCGGTAATGATAGAGTCCGCGATAACAAAATAAATGCGCCATCTGTGGGCAACGCTGCCCAAAATCGTAGCGCGATAGGTCAAGAAACCGAATTTTGCGGTCGATTTAAAAAGCCTGGCCGCTACTTGGAACACCCGGTAGTAACAATGACGGAGCGTGGAGGCATTCGTTTTTTTGGTAGGGCTAGATTTTGGGCCATAATTAGGTGCGCACTTAGTGTTTCAGTTTACGGTTACTGAAAGCTTAAGAAACTCAGGATGTGACTTACCGCCGAATTCACAAACCTCACTCAAATTGACGAGCCCCTCCACTTCCTCGAGGAAGGTGCGAGGGCCGGCGCTGGCCAATCGCGATAACGGATCCGCCGTCGCGATTGGCCAACGCCGGCCCTCACGCCTTCCTCGGGGAAGTGGAGGGGCCCCTCAATTTGAGTGAGGTTTGTGAATTTGGCGGTTAGCGTGTTCACGCGTCCTGTGTTGCGATTCGTTTCTCTGTGTTCATAACGGCTAAGGCCCCAATCTAATTGACTTCGGAACGGTAGCAAGGAGCCTGGGACTAGACTCGCACTACGTTCCTTTAGGCGTCAGTGACCAACCACCCTGGGGAAAAATCTTATATGCATAAGAAATTTTCGGTCCAATAAACACATATAATCAAATAAGATCATAATCATCGCATTCGGTGTGAGTTGGAACCGCGATGGCGCCACAGTAGACTTCCCATAGTGCATTCATTTGTTCTTCAGCAACACACAGCGATCGGGCAAGAAGACTTTCCTTCATAAAAGTACCTGTAATACATTTGTAGGAACCGAGCGCTTTGTAGAACGTAGTACAAATATTAAAAATATGTGAAACAAAAGGAAAATAAAAAAAGAAACGAAAACCGGAAGCGCGCAGGGGTCCGCCGATAGCCGGCGTTATCGAGCTCGTTTGCGCACGAAGATCGGTGAATAACAGCATATAAGAGCATAATATGAAGATACAAGTACAATATAAGATAAGATAAGAAATTGTAAAAAAAAAAAAACTTATCAGACACTTAAAAGAAACTTCTTACCAGTTTAATTTAACTTCTGATATACTCTGGTATGGCTCTCAGAGGTTCTTATCCCTATTGAGAAATCTCATTAGTATGGGAAAGTTCGGTGCCCAATAAACACATATGAGCCATACAAGATAAGTAAGAGCTATATAAGATATATAAGGTATATAAGAACATATAACAACCATTTAAGAAACCTGCGAGATGTTTCTTATAAGTTTCTTATACGGTTCTTATATGTTCTTATATATCTTAAATAGTTCTTATATGGATCTTATATGTTCTTATATCTCTCGTGTGATTCATGCGTGTTTATTGTACACAAGAAATTTCTCATATAAATGGCTTTTTCACTGGGGACATCAAATCAAACAAAGGAGCTTTATGATCTTGTTTTATCAAATATGTTTACTGGATCAAGAAATTTCTTACACAAATAATTTTTTTTTCACTATGGTATAAGGAGATTTTCTTGCTGAGTAACGTTGTTCCCTTCACATCGTTCCGTAGTTCTAGCAGCTTGTTATTAAATGTGTAATACCGCTTCCAGCTTGCGCTTCGAATCGTGTTTCGAAGAGGCGAACGTTAACTGCCGATGGCAGTGACTTTCGATGAAAACGCGATCTGCAAAAACTCTCACATTAAAATCAGCTCTTTTCGTTGGTTTCTATTATAATGCCTATAAGAAGGCACCTTCGAGGGCTGTGCTTAGCGTCATAGACCTCCCGTGCATCGGAAGGGGTTCCTTATTGGCAGCAAAAGACATCACAAGAGCCGGCGTGCCACGCTAACGGGAGTCGCATGCTACCCCGGTGGTTGCATGGTCGCAGAAGTTCTGGCGAAAAGGATGAGCGAACTGGTATGGCAGCGTCCGAACATCTGTCTGTTGAATATTCCGTTAACTACGAGACTGGAGAGCGATGCACAATAGAGAAGGCGTCTTCAAATCCACTTCCGCTGCTGCAGCATCGCCATGATCGCGGCAGACAAACAGCCTTACTCTTTGACAACTTCATTAGGCTGAAATCGAGCGATCACAAAAGAGGACGCGGCAAGCAAACCATTTCGAGACACGTTCGAGGCAACACAGCTCCTATGGATGTCTTGTTCGTAGGAAGGGACACTCTTGTCCGTGTAAATGCGGTCTTCATCGTGGCCCAGGCTAATGACTCACCCTGCTTTCTGTGCACTTTTGTCACGAGGCCGTGCTGCAATTCCGGAGTGAAACGAGCGTGCGTGCGTCGCCCGTACGCTCATTCGCCGTTTATGGCGAGGCGGAGGTTCGGCGTAAACGGAAGCGGAAACCGGGGGTAATGTTGCGCCGATTTGCCGTGCGGTAGCAACGTGGAAACGATGCGTGGACCTCCGGGCACGCGACGTCAGGGGGGCACGCCACGGGTCGCAGAGTTTGCAGTTTGCTGACAGCCGGCGGCACGCGATTCAGGCCACGGGTCACGGAAGCAGTGAGTTTCCTCAACGACAGGGTCGTGGGTTCCTGCTATGCTCCGGGAGCGCTTTCCTTTTATCACTTACGAGATTTTGCATCGAAATATCCACTTATTGGGTTTCATAAAAGGCAAAGCGATATATTGGGTTTACATACGCGGTGATCTTTTTTAAATACCAGTGTTATTTTTAAGCTCATCAAACCGTCAGCTCGTATGCGTGCCTTTGTCGCGGTTCAACAGCTAAATTTAGCCATGAAAAATAATTATACACTAATTGTTATCATTTACGAATTTCATTCTTCATATTTGTGCACTACTCGACTGGAATTCCAGAACTGGTGAATAATTATACGCCAATTAATTTAATTTTCATTGAAAAGGTCCCGCGCTCAAAGAGAGCAACATTGCGGATCTGAACGCACGTATAAAGAAATTGAAAAGATACCAAATGCTAACGTATTACATCTCATTTGGCAGCAACCTAAGACAAGGCATATAGCGCTGTTATTTTTTTAACGTAGTTGAAATTTTAAAGCGCATGAAATGACTTAACGTATACCTGCTTACTATAACGTTATTAACAATTGCTGAAAGTTATAATCTCCGGCGCTTCAATGAATCAGTTACGCCACACAAAACAGAACGAAAGTTTAGGGCTAGAGACACCTTGATGTGAATGTCGGGTATTGTTTGTATTAATAAATAGTTTAATTTTGATTATGTGCGCAAGAATTTGCCCGTATGCATCATGTTTATACTTCTCTGGGGTGTCTAGTCTCAGGCAGTAAGAACTATAATTTCAGGACAATTACACAGGTAAAACAGCCAGAGTGACCAGTAGCTTTGAGTTTAGGGCACCTTATTTCTTTCAAGTTTCAAATCTTCAGCATCTTATTACGATACTTGCCGAACCAAAAGCACACCGATGACACACTGCATGTTTAAAGGGACACTGACACCCCCCAAAAGTTTTTTTTTTCCTTTTTTGTCAGGCGATTCATTACGGTGTCGGAATACTACCCAATTAATATTTTGCTACAGAGTCACGTATTTTTTAAATAAAGCCAAGAAACGCAACTGCTCGAAAGCGAAACCGAAACTCCCGCACCACATGGGGAAGTGGAGAGGATAGTGAGAGTGGCGGAAGTCACGTGGCTACACCCGTCCGCGCGTTTTTTTTTTTTTTTTTCTCCGCATGTAGCAGACGAAATGCGTTCGCTCGCCGTGCGATTCCCTTGCAGTTATGTTTGTCCCGCTCGCTTTTCTGTACTTCAAGATGAGTTGTTTTGTAGATTTAAGTGTTGGCAATTAGTAGTGAGTGCCCGAGTGCCGTAGTATGGTGAATTCCCGTGATCGGCTCCGAAAAGAATACTCCCAAGATGTTGCGTGAAGAGTTGCCTCACATGTCCTGCATCTGAAGGTGGCATTGTGCGGCAGAGTGCACAAGTTTCGGAAATATCAACGGGTCGGGATCAATGGCTGGCTGCAATTCCTGTAGAACAGTTACGCTACCCGATTCATATGCTCCTTGCTTTTTGTGGGAGGTGACTACATTGAGTTCGCAGATGTCAAAAATGAAATCCCATACCAGTTAGTTCAGCGACGTATCGTCCACAACAATTGTTTTTTTTTCAGTGATAATTGTTAAAAAAAAGAACTGTCAACATCGGAAAATGCTTGACCAAAAAAAAAAAAATGGTACACCCTCACCAGGGATCGAACCCGGGCCCGCTGAGTGTAAATCGGATGTCTTAAAATTCCACTGAGCTACTGAAGGAACTCGTCCATGCGTACTAGCCGGTAGACTGTTGGTAGTTTGCTGCCGATTTCCTTTCATTACACGCACTCCCGGCTTGAAGTCGGGCAGCACCACGCAGAGGCCAAATTCGCACTTCGTAAAGAAACCGTACGGGTTCGTATTCAACTCAAAGTACGCACTTCGTGCTTGACGTTTGAGCGAGCGATGTCTTCAGCAACGAGAAGGGACGACGGCTCGGCGACGTCTTCGTGCAATCGGCTTGCTGGTCGGGCGTGTCGTACGGGATGAATATCAGTTCTTTTGATCAGTGCGAAATTTCTCTTTCGAAGAAAGACAGAATTCTCCGGTACCGTGAACGACAGTTCTGAAGTAGAGGTCCAACGCCCGTCGTCCGCTGCCATCCGCTAGTCCCACGATACGCGAAACGACGCCATGATGAGAATTTTCAGTGAACGAACAGAATGCTTCCGGTTGTCTGTGCTACCTTTTTTTTTCAATCAACGTATTTGCAGCCTTTTGGAAGCCACAAAAAATGGGTTTCATATTTTTTTTCTATTTTTAATATTGACTGTGTGCCTTCAGTGACGAACGACTTTGATTAAATATGGTGGTCGCGTCTAAACCTTAGAAAACGGCCCGTGAATACGGAAAAGAGAGTGAGCGCGACTTAAACCGGCCAGTTCTCGATCGGCGGTTTTTGGGCGGAAAGAAACCAAATTTCGAGCCGCAAATTGTGTTCTGGGTAGTTGGGCTCTCATATGTCACGTACAACTAAAAACCTCGGCGAGCATAAATACCCTGTCAGTGTCCCTTTAAAACAATAACGCGTTCTCAAGCAAGCTTTGCAAAAGAAACGCAGGATTAAAAAAAAAAAAAAAGAAGCCCACGTGATTACCCGTTAGCAAACTGCAATCTAATCGCTCTCAGTTACTTCGATTCGTTTAAATCACGTGCGTTGTCTTTAAACCTTTATGCTGTTGTATTTTAAATTTCTGTTCTGCGGACGGGAAATCTGCCCATAATAGCCGCTAGTCAAAATATGAAGGCTGAGATTGGGGAATGAACTATCCTGTAAGCGTTCTCGGTAGAAAGCAAAGCCAAAGAAAGCCTCCAGAAAAGCAAAAAACACGATAAATAAAGTAACTGTTATTATTTACCATCATTGTCATCAGTAAGTGCAAAGAATTCCCATTGTAACACTATAGGGAAATGCGTTAATGGTGTCCTATAAACACCCGGTGAAATACAACAGGTTGCAAGGCGGAACAAGCCTTGGTTTTTGCCAAGTCTTTTTATATCAAGCAGTTGGCGATTTAGCTCACAAGGAATAATGACAGGCTGTGTACCCGCTGGTGATCAAGCCGTGCCAACTCTGTCGGCCGAACACGAATCCAGAGGGTCAACATTCTGACGCTCGAGATTCAGGAGAGCGGGGAAGTCGAAGCATAGAGTGCGTTTGCAATTTTATGGACACATTATAGCCAATTGATTGCCCGTGGGCATGCGAGCGTTGTCCCGTGGCGAGGAGAATACTAGATGGAGAGCTAAGAAAAGGTTGGAGTGGCTTGCAATTGGAAGCGATTGACGCTCTGGCTTCCGCTTCGCAACCTGTATTACAAGCGTGGCCTATAAACCACGTGACCGCGATCCAGCTGTTGGAAACACTCTCAAATCTAGGCACACTCTCTAAAGCGTTCGATTGTAACGTTGCCACGCACTCCTGAAACAAAGCTCGAAATATTGGTTATACCGGGGACGTTGAGTGGCTCTGAAAGTGCGTAGTCTTTGAAATGTTTCTTCTAGAGCTGTGAAACACTGTTTAAATATTTGCTTCCTTACACATCTACATCGTAGATACTTAAGAACCTTGCACTGAAGAACAAAACATGCTTAATTTATGATCAACGCCGGATTGTGAAATGATATAGAAACATTTGTAGAAGAGCCCCTTATGTTTATTCTTATGCTTTGACAAAATTGTATATCTTACGCAAAAAAAAAAAAAAATTCGATGGCCTTTTTATTTACCTTTAATTTGAAGAATCTGTATCAGTTTTATTTTCCTGGGTGTTGTGGCTGAGTATTTGTTTCTCGAAACTCGGGATACTCCAAACCAGCGAAAACAATGTCTAGTAAGATGTATCACACTGGATTAGTGCGTAAAGTGTTTTTCACTCTGATAACGCACGTCTTCATCAAAACGGCATTCTCAAGGGCACCAGGTACTGCGCATTCTTACACGATAGTTCCTTCCCCAATCCCAGCTTTCACACTTTGATCAACGTGTATTGCTGAAAGATTTCTCGTCTGCAGAGTCAAATTAATAAAAACAAAAAAAACTTATCCTACAACATAGTACCATGCAAATAGAGAATAAACGCCTCTGAAAAACAAAAACAAACAAGAGAACAGCGTAAAGTTTTCAAGAAATCACGCGAGATTAAAAATAACAAAAGGTCGGTAGACGTAAAGTCGGTAGACGTAAAGTTATAGCTGCCTTTGTCTCTACTGACTCCTCGAACTCGCTCGAACGCTGAACGCTGAGCGCCGGACTCCGGTGTTTAGCACGTCTAGCCCCTGATCATTCCAACCAGAGCTCGGCGTTCTGACGTTCCCGCACGCTCTCGTCTTCTCCTCTGCCCTCGGTTTCTAGTCGCATAGCAGGTAGTCACGTGAGAATTTTTTAAATCTCGCGCGCCTTATTTCTGCTCTAAAAAAAGTAGACACACTAAAACAACTGTCATAATCGCTATCGAAAAAAAAGAGACAAAAAGAACAAAAAAAAAAAAATGAGAGAATTGCACGTGAGCTGGGGGTGGCGCCGCGAAGCGTTCGAAAGCTGTAACGAAGCTCTGAATAGCATAGACGACCTCGCTTGGAGTACTCAGGCCCCAAGATATTGTGCTGCCTCCCGAGCGTTCAAGGCGCCGATCTATCCGAGGCCGACACGATTGCGAGGGTGGCGACCGGCGACTGTGGTCATCACCGCTGCGGCCCAGCCGCTTAAAACCTGTCTAGTTCCAGCTGGCGAAGAGCTTTCACGTTACTCATTACCCGCATTTCTTCGCCAACTCCTACGTGTGGAGCCATTTCTAGTGATGAAACAGTGATGGCTCAGGCGAACTGGTGTAGATTTTTTTTTTTTTTTTTAACTGCTTGAGACTTGTTTAGAAAATGAGAAGAACCCAAGCTGAAAGTGAAATGAACAAAATGACAAAAATCAACGTCTCTAACTCAACTGACTTGTTTATTCAGGAGCACCCTTAGATATACAACGCGATCAAGGTTGCCAACCGACCACCACGTACAGAAAATCTACAAATTTAGAACACAAACAAACAAATAAGTCCTGACATACTTCTTGGAACTATACATCATAAAAAAAAGTTATAATTACTTACTAAAGCTTACTGAAAGCAAAACTGCGTGGTTGGGCACGCGGAGAGCTTCGACAGCTTTATTTTATGCCTTTGCACATTTTAGGTGAAGTGCCCTGTGTACTTAGAATAACTTACCTTCTAGCACCACTCATGTCAGTAACTAACACGCCTACATACATATTTATTTGAAATCTAAAACACTTGAGAGAGTTCCTCAAACCCCACAAAAAATAGAATTAGTAGCACGAAAATTTACAGGTTGCGACTTCAATGTTTCCTTCATAGATTTGTGTAATGCCACGGCCGTTGCAGGAAGAAGGCTGTTTTTATAGTCCCTGTACCTAGTGTCTGTGTCTGACATGCGTCACAATCAAAGGGCAGTAAACTAAGATTCAAGTGGCGGAGAAAAAAAAAATACTGCGTAAGAAAAACGCATAACCGTTTGTGTGCGGTGTATGGAAGTTAAATAAACAGGAGCACCGTTGTATGCTTTTGGGAAATAATTGAAGCTTCAGAATGTTGAGAGAAAAAGTTGCGTGAGCAGGACACTGTTGGAGTGTCCTGCTACCTCCACCAATCCAGACATGCTGCAGCGCGTAAGTAAATTAATTCCTCCGAATTGGCCCATCAGAAGCCAACAATTGGTCCTAAAACTTTCTGTCAGCAAAGCAAGTGCATGGCCAATTATCGGCGTTATTGGCGTGTACGGCATCAGGCGAATCGAAGAGACCTTTTTTCTCCAGCTCGAAAACGCCCACTCTCCCAAAAGTTTCAAACTCAGCTGGAAATCTTCAACGTTTGTTTTATTCTGCTCCCTTATCTTCTCTATAAGCCTGATTTTGCAACATCAAATTTTCATTGTTTCAGGCCACTAAAGGATGCACTGCACAGAGCAAGGTTTGAAAACAACAACAGTGCAATACCGGGAGTGAGAGCATGGTTAAATGAGCAAAAAACGAGCTTGTATGGGAAAAACATGCCTACACCCTTCTTCTACTCTAGCGTAAATACAAAAAAAAACAAACAAATTGAGCGAAAACTACGTAAAAAAATAACGTGTATGCAAGAAAAATGCCGATATATTTGGTGAAAATTAAATTTTGAATTATTCAATATTTTAATAATTAATATTTTGAAAAGAAAAAAAACAGTTAAACAAATGTGAGGTAGGATACCAAAATAACTGATTTTTGAGCGGTCCTTGTAGTATGCAATGCAATGATATGCAATCATAAGTGCACATTCTTCTATTTTATAACACATTAACTTTCTTTGCATGTTGCAGACCATTATTAAAACAAGAAATGCGGGTAGTGCTATATACGTGTACTGTATCACGTAAACGTATTTTTATGCTGTTAATTTAGTAACCCACATACCACTTAGTGAGGGAAGTTCGGTCATTGTAGTCTTTTATTAAATTAATTGTAAACCTTTACATTGAGAAGAAGAGGTACAAAAATACTGGTACAAATTTGTCGCCCGATAATTCTGTTACCGTAACAAAAGGAATTTTTTTGCAATGTTCACAATAATTAAACTAAAAATGTAGTTTAAAGCTTACTAGTCCGGTATTGCTCTCCTCTCTCGTAAATACAAACTTCATGCCTCGCTTCATAGTGATTATTTATTAACAGCATTGTATATTATTTTTGTTTCGTTTAGATTCTCAGGGCCAGAAATCATCACAGGGCTGAATTCTCGTTCGAAGGTGTGCCACCTTGGGCACACCGTCGGCAGCGGCTGATTACTGCTTAAGCAGGGGCGACATTTATTAACGGGAACACGCTCCTTCGAGCTGCGAGGGTTGCGACCTCGCATCGATTTTCAATCAATACCAAAGTAACACGTCTCGGAAGGACGGCCAAAATCTGCTTGACGCATGCTACAACGATCATGGGAAAAGAAGGTCGGGAACGCACGCGTCCCGTGTTATCAGGTCGATACCCTGTCAAAAACGAGTTTTGAGCGAGGCCGGAGAAAGTGCCACCGTTGACAACAAGATTTCCGACAGAAAAAAAAAGTGATACTAAAAATAAATAAGTAAACTCAGGTGGAATCTTTGGGCTGGAAATGAAGAAAGTTTGCTTAGTGGGTAGGAGACGGCAGCGAAATCAATTATCGCTGGGGTGCCGCGTAAGAATCAATTATCGACGTGACAGTCTGACCGATGGCGAAGGAAAAAGGAAGAAGGAAGGAAAGAGATAGAAAGGGAAAGAGGGATAAAGGAGGAGGAAGCAGCTTGTGGCTTGGAGAAAATATGTGATAAAAGGCCACCGTTTTATTTTCGACAGGTGCATCTTCCTTCAGAACGATTTTACTCGTGTACTGTTAGATCGTTTGTATGCACATTTATTCGCCGACAAAAGATGACGGCAGAATAACACTGGACGAAGCTTTGTTTTTTTCTTTCGTTTCCAAACTAAGGTTAGTTTGCAAGAAGTAAATATGCGTTTTGTTAGTTATTGTGTGAGATTATATTGACTCTTTGGCGCACACTTTAAATTGTCGTGTGAATACCGATACCGCTTCTCATGTGCCCGTTCGGATTCTAGACTCATGAATTCTGTGATATGAGACGAATACCTATAAGACCGATATTTTTATTTATTTTACAATACTGCAGGCCCCGTCAGGGTCGAGGCAGCAGCAGAGGGGAGGGGGGGGGGGGGGAGCGGGGTGGGGAGGGGAGAAAGGGCTGGCAGATACAGAAACACACGTTCTTCAACACAGCACCATTGTTTTTTTCTAAGCAGTTCCATTCTTTCATAGTCCTAGAAAAAAAACAAGTTTTTAAAAATATTGTTTGCGCTTTTGCATGGCTCTAAAATACTTCCGTTATTAAAGCGTGTATTTCGGCGTGTGACTTGCTTTGTGTGTGATGATGAATCTAAATTCAAATAATTATTATTGAATTGTTGCGAAAACATCAATCTGAAATTTTTTCGGCGTGATCTCAAAGACTCCAATCCAAGTGAGTTCAACATTTCTGATTGGCTGTCTAAGCGATAATACATATTGCATATGAATCACGCAGCTAGCCCTTAATCTTCCTCTAATTTGCCTATGGCTTTTTGTGTACACGGATACAAGACTATAAATGTTGTTTTTTAAGAATCGCACATAAAGGTTCAGCTACATTTTTTTAGTTCTGTTGAAACGTAAACAGTGTTTCAACAACATTCTTCAAGATCAGATTGGAGTCGAAATCTTTTGAATGGAAAATAAAAAGTTTAGTTTTCGCATCTGCTGACATATTTGAATTTTACAATCTTTCTTACCAAAGTTGCACATGAAGAAACGAGCGATTTATGAGAAATTCGATGAACAAATATTGCCAGTTTTATTTTCGTCTTGAAGTGACAAAACGAATTTTCAGAATCGACGTGCTCACCTTTCAAACATTGCGTATCGTATCTAAACTGATAACACTAAGCGGAAGCATCTGGCGATCCACGAGCAGTGTAGCAAGTTCTATGCTGACCCACGTGACACGTTTTCGAAACCGCGTCGTTGGCTCCACGTTTACCGACAACTTAACAAACGAACCTGGAGCATCACTCTCTTACTCCGGAGATAGCGCCATCGGCTGATAAGACCCTTAAAGAACGAATTACGAAGCAATATTCGTGATCATAACTGGCCCGCTCTGCGATTCTTGAGCTATCACTGACTCAGTGATTATAATTTTCTACACTTCTTATTTAACATTCATGTATCTTAACCCGGCGGTGCCTTAAGACCACGTGCCAGAACCGTAACAAGGTCGATCGCCATTGCGCTCTCTGCGTCGCCAAATTCGGAGACTTTTGCTTCGACGAAGATAAACTTTGATTTTTGGTTTCCAAGTGAAAAATAAATCAAACGCGCGAACCGGCCTGCTTCTACGCCTGGGGTGACTCGTCCCAGAAGACGGCGAACAAAGGACGCTGGAGCAGAATGGCAGCCTTGCTTATCTTGGCCGCACTGATACGGGCTCAGGCAGCCAGAAGAGATCGACCCCTGCTTGGGTCGATCGGGCACAACGACGCCAGTCAAGCGGATGAACGCGATAAGGAATGCTTTAATTGACGCATTTTGGGTGTCCCACCAACGATCGTTTTGCTAGCGGCGCAGCCTCAATCCGCCAAAGTTTACACATCCCGAACACACACACACAGAAAAAAGGCTCCGGAAAAAGGGCGATTAGAACGAAGCCTGTCCTTTGTCTCGTTGTTTATTCTGGCACGCTGGTTTTTATGGCGCTGCTTGTTGATCGTGATATAGGCTAGAAAGTGTACACCCAAAATCGTTATCTCCTGCGGGGTAAAATCGAATGTTGCTATGAGAAGCCTCGCGGGGGTAGTAATTTTTCATGTTTTGACTAGAGTCCTTCTAATAAGTGACGGACGACCCCATTTGCTATCGCTCTTCCACTCAGCCGAATACTGCCACGAATTGCTCTTCCCAACATCGTTCAAGCATTGATATCTATTTGCTTAGAGTTCTGAAGGGCCGTGACTGGTGTGCGTTTGTTTGCTTGCGCGAGAAATGACGACTTAGGAAATCAACCCGTGGTCCCTAGAATGACTGCGCTTTATTGTCATCAACCTGGCATGACGAGATTGCTTCAACTTTATTTTCTTTACGTAAAACGACAGGGTAGTATCCGATGATACGATAATTAAGACAGTGGGCATTTTCTTTTCATGGGTTTCTTTTTTAAGGTTTTGGTGGTATTTTTGTTTTTCACACCCTGAAGTGCGTTTACAGAAAGAACAAAGCGCTTTCGTTCATGTTCGCTTCTTGGTGTAAATATAGCTTTGAACATATAAATGCCAGACGCTCATGAAATATATTTTTTTAAATAATAACACATTTCTATAAAGCGCATCTTGAACTGGATTTGTAGTAAATGCAACTATTAACAAGTAAATTATTCTTTGTATTTCAATTTTTCAACAAAATTGTAAGCTTCCTTAAAAAAAAAAGAAAAAAAAAAAACACCAAACAAGAAAACTATAGATGCCCATCTAGCCTAAGATGTGAAAAAAAGTCACCGAAAGCTGAATAAGCGCAGGCTTTGGAACACTATGCCTGACGCTTCATGCTTCGCCATTTATTTTTTGTCACATTCGTTTTGGCCGAAGTCTGAATCTCTTAAGCTGCGGAGCAATATTGAGATGGACGGGACTCTCCATACGCCCTGCGTTGCTTAGGTTGTCACTGAGTATAGGCACGTCGGGTTCACCAAAGAGTCTGCCGAAGAAAATGCTTTTCCAATTTTCCTCTCAGCTCCCACCGCCACTCCATGCAAAGAGTTGCGGGACACAACGAGCCGGTCTATCGTCGTGCTAATTCTTTCGTGCGTTTCGGTCAAATCGCAGGTAGTTCAAGAGTACGAGCGGGCCGTCATCTTCCGCCTAGGTCGACTGCTTCGCGGAGGGGCAAAAGGCCCAGGTGAGTTCTACGTTTCCTCCACCGCTTACACGTGTGCCAATTGCATAGTCTCTCTCCTGTGCTTGCCGGTGTAAGAACGTAGCATCGAAATACTACACTGAAGCGTAGCTTTTTCCGTCCTTTCATTGATCAAAAAGTCAGCTGGGAGTTTTGTGTAGAAGTATGAATAAATTAGATTTTGTGTTTTTAGTTTTTGCGGTTTTCTACGTAAAGAAAAATAAAGTTATAAAATATATTTTTATTTTTTGATGGATTTGCGATTGAACTTTATGTGGAAGTAAGAGTTATCGTGCGGGCGCGTTGGTCATGCATAATTCCGAAAAAATCGCGGAGACGTGGGCATACAAGAAAGGTGGACAGGACAACTCAATTGATGTTGCCGTCCTGTTCCCGTTTCTGTGTGTCCCTGCTGTCGCCGGATTTTTCTAGTAACTGTGTGTGGTCGACTCTAGATACGATCTAATAGAATACGCCTCATAAATCTTGCATATGGCAGCGCTGTACTCAATATTCGATTTGCATTCAGGTATATAAAAATGTTTCGACTCAAAAATGGGAGACAGAGCAGAGTTGAATCTGGGGTTTTTGATATAGCATATTTTGTATTCTCTAGAATGAAGTTCAAGATAATTTAGCGTAGGCAGCCCGGTTCTCCTTTAGAAGTCTAAAAACAAGCAAACTGTGGTTTCCAAATAATTTTTTTTTTTTTATTTCAGACGGTTGATGGTTTTGCCACAACTGGGTATCACCATATTTTTTCTTAAAATATAGCGTCCAAGCCTCGGTCTTTTAGTGAGTACTGGAGTGTATATGTTATTGATTATGTGATTGATGCTTTGTCATGTAGATGTGTCAGAAAATTAAAAAAAGTAGATCTTAATTGTCATTGGATTTGCATATTTAAATTATAATCAAATTTCAAAATGGACTTTTAATTGTTACGGGAATGAACGGTCGATGGTATTTCACATGAAACGAAACGTTTTAACAAAGTGAGCGTCGAAGTGTAGTAGATTGGAAAGGTTTCCGTTCAATATGTTTTCCAGTAACTATTAATTGACGCTCCCAATTGCCTTTGTTCAGGCCCTCAGAAACGTGCTACGGATCATCCCTAATTATTGTTTACTGAAAAGAGACGATCCCTTAGCGGAGGATTAAATCTGCGTAGAAAACCTTACAAAAGCGAAAATCATCGCAACCTTTGTTCGGGCTGCTTTCCGGTGCAAGATCAATGCGACAATAACCGATATACAGGGTGTTTTTTTTTAACTGCACCAAATTTTTAAATAAAGGGGGGAAAAGTTTTATGAATGCGGTTTTCACTGCGTGTTTATATGGCTCGGCGGACATTAGATTGGAATATAACCATCACTATTATCAGACTAATTAACTAAAATCCGTTAATTAACTTTTTAATTACTGTAATTAGGATATATGTTTATATTACGAACTTTGAGGCAGTCATATGCCAAGACTGTTCCATTTTGTAGAATTCGCGTAACCAGCTTGTGTACCGCGATATTCGTCCACGAATTTTGCACTTTGATCCGGCTAATGTAGCAAAGTTCGGCTATAGTGGCCACTTTCGTGGGTTTGCCGAATTAAGTGGATAAAAAGTCGGATTAAGTAAAAACTTCAGGGGCAGATATCTTGGAACACAGGCACATTACGCGAATTCTACAAAATGGGACAGTCTTGGCATATGACTGCCTCAAAGTTTGTAATATAAACATATATCCTAATTACAGTAATTAAAAAGTTAATTAACGAATTTTGGTTAATTAGTTTGATAATAGTGATGGTTATATTCTCATCTAATGTCCGCCAATCCATATAAACACGCAGTGAAAACCACATTCATAGAACTTTTACCCCCTTTATTTAAAAATTTGGTGCAGTTAAAAAAAAACACCCTGTATACATTACATATGTATATATATAACGAAGTGAAAACCTCACGGTGAGAAGCAACAAACAGCGGAAGTTTAATCGACAGTTTCACCGAGAGATTCGGCTTCGTCAGGACATGACTTACAAGTGAGGGCATATCGCTGCAGGAAAAACGTTCAGAACAAAAAAAAAAAAAAAAAAAAAAAAAGATGTAGGCAACGTACGCGCTCCCGCATAGCACACAACTCGACCTGAGCCTTGCCTGAGCCCGCTCCTCCTGCGGGGCGGGGAAATACAAAGTGCGCTTGAACGCTAACAACAGTGGGCGACGTCTTCTTCGTTGATGGCCCCCAACCAGCCAATGCATCCCCGCCACGGTCACCCCTGCGCCGCCGCGCGTGTCAAGGAAACCGAAAAAGTAAAACTTCGCAGAAACATGTTTGACCCTTCTTCCAATTTTCGAAACATAAAAAAAAAACAGAGAAGAGAGGGTACGGAGTTGGGGGGGGGGGGGGGGGAGGGTACGTTTGTGAGATGTGGTTAGTGAAACAGGTGTGTAAGAAAAAAACAGCACGGGAACAGCACGGTTCCATAGAAGATAACATCCACAATATAGGAGTCGTAATAGAATAATCACGTGGTCCAATTCCAGTCGAAAATGCAGTACCACTATGAAAAGGTAGTCTAGGTTAATGCTCCTATTGATGCAAGTGTTCCTGGAGTCTCATTTATTCATTTTTCTATAGTATTGACTTTGTATATGAGGTATGACTCTCGCTGTTCGCGCTCCCGGTTTGATCTAAATCCAGTTTCCAGTAATGTCACAGATAATTCATCGAAAGAATGCTCTGCTAGACGGATGTTTTTGAAAGATGGAGGCCTGGATTAGTTTTAGAGTGAGATCTGCGGTTGTTAAAGCGCAGTCTAAACGCTGTCTTGGTCTGTCCTACGTATTGCATTTTGCATACTCTACACTCTAGCAAGTACACTACGTTTTAAGAGTTGCATGTCATTTTCAATTAATTTTCATTGAGTACTGTGAATGCGTGCTTTTGGCTGTGTCTGTTTGTTGAATTTGTAGGCAGATTAAACACTGCGGTGTATTACAGGGCCAGCATTCGTTGTGTCGCGGTGTAGAGTTTAACCGAGAATTTGCTAGCGTGTCTATAATGTTGCGTGATCGTCTATAGATCACCCCCGGTGGGGAGGGAAATGCGCGTTTTAGCCGGTCACTTTGCTCGAGCATGTAGTAGTGTCGTCTTAAAATATTTTTTACGTTAGGATAGTTAGTGCTATAGGTGAGACATAGATCTGTGCGTTGAGTGTTGCTCTGCGGGAGACGGTCCTCCAGGAGATTGCTGTGGTTCAACATTCTGGCTTTATGGATCGCCTTGTCAATTACACGTGGTGGATATTTTTGATATGTCAACACGTTCTTAAGGTTTTTAGCGCTCGCGTCAAAATCATTTTTGTTTGAACAGATGCGTTTCAAACGGTGGGCCTGGCTATAGGGTGTGCTGTTCTTGCAGTGACGTGGGCGGTCGCTCTTGTAATGAAGGTAATGTTCTCAACCTGTTGACTTGCGATAGAGCTTTGTTGTTAATTTCCCATTCCTTTATTGTAAGGGTTACGCAGAGCTTTCTTTCGAAGAATTATCTGTGACATTACTGGAAACTGGATTTAGATCAAACCGGGAGCGCGAACAGTGAGAGTCATACCTCATATACAAATTCAGTACAATAGAAATAGAAATAAATGAGGGTCCAGGAACACTTGCATCAATAAGAGCATTAACCTAGACTACCTTTTCATAGTGGTACTGTATTTTCGACTGGAATTGGACCACGTGATTATTCTATTACGACTCCTATATTGTGGATGTTACCTTCTATGGAACCGTGCTGTTCCCAGTGCTTTTTTCTTACACGCGTGTTTCATTAACCACATCTCACAAACGTACCCTCCCACCACCTCCCCCCCCCCCCCCCACTCCGTACCCTCTCTCCTCTTTTTTTTTTTTTTTGGCAATTGGAAGAGGGGTCAGACATGTTTTTGCGATGTTTTGCTTTTTCGGTTTTCTTGACACGCCCGGCGCCCCAGGGGTGGCCGTCGCGGGGATGCATTGGCTTGTTGGGGGCCATCAGTGAAGAAGACGTCGCTTGCTAACGGCCTATTGTAGCCACTGTTGTAAGCGTTCAAGCGCACTTTGTATGTCGCCGCCCCGCAGGAGGAGTGGGCTCAGGTCAAGTTGTTTACTATGTGGGAACGCGTACGTTGCCTACACCTATTTTTTTTAGTTCTGAACTTTTTTGCCGCAGCGATATGCCCTCACTTCGAAGCCGAGTCTCTCGGCGAAACTGTCGATTAAACTTCCGCTGTTTGTTGTTTCTCACCGTGAGTTTTTCACTTCGTTATATATACGCCTTCGGCCCTTTGGCTCCTATGCCACCATGCCCACCATATATATATATATATATATATATAAATCATCCAGTTTCTGCGACGTTTTTCTTAGTACCTTAAGAACCATACATTTCACATGAGTCTTAGATTCAATTTCTTATAACTAAAATTAACTAGAGGTTATTCAAGTTGCACGCAAGGTAATATTCATGTGTGCTTCCAGTAAATTGCCTGCCTTGTGAAGCCTGGGTAGGTAGAGCCTCTCGATCTATGAAAGCAACCATTTTACGACACAGTTTATGCGGCGGGGCTATGCACGAATTCACCAGAGACGCTTTGTCTTCAGAGACAGAATAAAACTGTGGTTCATTCATTTTCTTACCCCAAGCCATGTGGACCTGAACAAAGTGAATCGAGCACACCCGCCTGAAACGGCCTATTTGAATGGGTCTTTCATATTGCTGGAGGCTGTATACTAGTGACCGATGGATCCACGCCCAGTAAAAAACAACGAAATGTCCAACGTAGTAAGAAAAAATCCGAGACTGGGAAAATAGATGACGGACAAGCACAGACGGGCGGACAGATGAACAGACCTCTGCTGTTTCTCCATCTTGTTTTTTTTCTCAGCCTCTGGGTTTTTCTTACTGTGTTAAACTACCACAAAATCTTTTGCGCCCTAACCTTCTGTTCAGCAAAACGACCCAGGTAAAAAAATAAAAAAAAATAAAATAAAAACTGTAGTGCTTTCCTTGCTGATATTATTTATTTTCGCAGGTATTTTTTTCATCATTCCTTGTATCGACACCTATTGCAAGGTGGACTTGAGAACAGTATCATTCGACGTTCCTCCACAGGAGGTAAGTCAACGGTTCCCCTTACATAACTCTTTTTGTGCTTACTATTAACCGCATGCCTACACCTCTCGATACACAGTTCTTCCAGTTCTATCACATTTAAAGCTGGTTTGTACATCCTACATATATAGCATATATTCAGGTGTATTGCATTGCCTACAGCACACTTCAACACTGTTTTGATTGAATTAAATTGGTGTAAAGGACGAGCTTGTTTTGACCCTCCGCTCTCGAGTTTTTTTTTTTTTTTTTTTTTACATCTGGGTCTTTCCGCGTTACATCGTACAATGATGGTTCGTGTCATATTCTTTTTATATTTAGGTTAGATATACATGTGAACGTAATTTTCTTGGGAGGAGCATTCAGCTCTATCGAAGGTCGTAGCTAATTTGTTTTCTGGAGATATAAAATTTCGACGCTCGAGAAGTGGAGATTGCCAATGTTTCTCATGGCACTTTGCACAGCCGTTTATTTCACACCGAAACATGCGCTTAGTAATAATTTTGTCGACTTAATTTATGAAAGGTTTACAGAAAGCACATGGAATACTGAAATTACAATAAAACTTTGTAATGTTAAAATTTTCACAAATTGTATACAAACTACAAAATAAAAAACATCTATCAATAGAAATGCGTTGAAATGCAAAAGCAGGAATTTTCACACACTACTATAGAACAGAACCGCCGTGCGGTCTTTGTCGGTTCTAGAACATGTATCTTTGGAGCCAATGTCGTTCGGCAAACCCGCTATTACTAAGAGAGGCCACTTCAATTTGAGTAATGGTTTGTTCTAGCTTTTTCTCTTTTGGAGGGAATATTTTACTCAATGTTTCGCCACAACAAGTTAGTTCAATACACTACAGACGATCAAGACCAATGTAAAGAAAAAAAAAAACAGAGATAAATTTTTGTTTTAATAGTGACGTGCAATTCTGCCACATTTAGAGAAATCCACTGTTTATGCATTATTTACACAACTGCAATAATGACCATGCATATCTATTACATATATTCATAAAATGCAATTAAGGCTGATAATTTTGATACATTCTGCGTTATTTTGATATAAAGTTGATGGTTCCTACATAATTCCTGAAAGTGTTCCGAAAACGTTCTTATTGACGTTTTTCCTAGCTTTTTGCATATAAATATTTCAATTTAATTTTCAATGTTTTGTAAATTTTCGTAAAATAAGTAGGAAAAATTATTGCTATGTACACGATTCTGTGTGAAATGAGAGCTCTTCAAATTTCCATAGTGAAATCTTGGCCGTCTGCACGCCTTGAGCTTCGAAATTTCATATCTCCGGAAGAAAATTAGCCCAACACTCAAATATATAGATGCACCTATATCTTTACTTAAATATAAAAGAAAAATATAGGACACGGATTATCTTTATAAAATCTGTCATAGATCAGTCATGTTTCCTGGTAATGTAAATATACTTGGTATCGATCCAATAGTTTTCATTTGAACGTAACTGCGAGATGACTAGCCTCTCTAGGAGCACCGTGTTCCCAGCGAGGTTTAATTTCACCTTAGAACACTGCTAACGACGTTTGTATTTGAAGAACCTCCTCGGATAAATTTCCTGACGCAGTATTGTCTTCAAGCGAACAAATCATACACCATTTCTTTGTTCTTTTTAACTAAAATATTTTAATTAACCATAACATAAAAAAAAAATTCGTGGCAAAGATTTTCGGTATTTTATCCATTCTTTCCGAAAGTTGGGAGCCGACAGATCCTGCAAAGAATTTGGTGCACACTATAGAGCAATACACTGTTTACAAACAAGCCCGCGTTTGCTCACAACACGTGAGGGCATTGCACCTACGCAGATGCGCAGAGACCAGATTCGCGTGAGAGGAATCGTCTGCGCATGCGCAGTACAGACAGCAGCGCCATCACAGCTGTCGACATCAGCGCCACCACCGACCACAGGGCCACCACCACTCTCTGACAGAGTCAGAGAACTGAGTTCGTGTGCAGCGCAGCTTAAGATTCCAGTCATTGCTGCAGAGCCATTCCCCAATCGCGATGTTTTAAATAACCTCTTACTTGCACAAAAAAAATGAAAGCCGTTGACAACTCCCTGTAACGCCGGAGTAGGGAGCAGCTCTTGAGGACGATGATGGAAGGGTACTGAGGGATAGGTGACTCCCTGAGGTCACGTTACCTCAGGGGGGGGGGGGGGGGGGGAGCTACGTGAGGGCAACTCTCATAACCCTCGTGACCCTCGTGACGGTAACCCTTTTGAGGGTAACTAACCCTCGCAACCCTCGTGAGGGTAACGCTCGTGACCCTCGTGAGCGTAACCCTCGTGATCCTCGTAAGGGTAACCCTCGTAACCCTCGTGAGAGTAATTCTCGTAACCCTCACGAGGGTAACCCTCGTAACATTATTATGGGAAACTACCCATAATGCAACGCGCGGTCACGCCGCTGCATGCAACGCGCGGTTACGGCGCTTGCACGCAACGCGTTGCATACAAGTTTTGCGTACGCGTTGAATGCAACGCGCGGTTACGCCGACGGTGACGCCGAGGCCGACGGCGACGCCGCTCATGCCGGAAATGGGCGCCTAAGAGCTGCGCTCTAAAAAAGATCTTACTCAAATTAGATTTTGGGTAAACCTGGTCATTCAAAGCAGACTCTCAGTGTAGTATACTGCGTAAAAGAAAACAAATTATGGATATGTTCTTAACAATTCTACAAAGCAGGAAATACTGTTTTCAATTAGATCAACTGCAATGCAGTAACAGTGAGACCGATATTTCTATTTCCTTCCTAATGTGAAATAGATTTCACTATTATCCAGAGTCTATCGCGGTACCCTTCCAATAAAATGCTTAAAATATTCAGAACGGCACGTCATACGTACATTACGGGGGAGTACAATTTTCTACAATGTGGCAATGAAGTGGATCGCATTGTAAGTCGCGCACTCACTGCTATCCGAAATATCACACAGAACAACTAAAACGAATGAGTTTACAAGTATTTTTACTGCATATTCCGCACTCACTACTTAAAACATTTCGTTGTGTTAATATTCCGCGAAAACTCTTAGAGTCGTGCTCTGGTTATCGCGCCTTATAACACGAACTTTAAAACGTACGCGATAAGCAGAACATTTAGAGTCGGTAATCCAAAACGAAACCAATTGAAGCGAGTCTGAGCTGATATCTTAGTTGCTATAGATCAACATAGCAAGAAAAGGATAATACAATAATTTTGAGCAATCCCAAAATTTTAAAGAATTTTATAATCACGCTTCAATTTGTTGTATTGTGACGAATGACAAATGATGAGGCGGCAAATAACTGAAGGAACTAAACGTTTAATGGGGCGAACTGGTGCCCACAACAAAAGAGAAGTTTAGCGTCACAGCTGTCTATGTCGGCGAAACAGCATGATCGAGCGCTGGGGCGAAACTGACTCCGGCTCGCCACGAGGAGCCCCGTATGTAGACGCTTGGGCTTCTGGAACAATCGGCGTAGAAGGTGCGGTGCGTAGAACATTCTCTCGAATAAGCAACAGGGTTCTCGAACTTCCCAGAACGCGACATTACAGAAACAACAAAAAGGTCTGTCCGCGGCCAGGCGTCAAACCCCGGCTTTTCGCGTAAGAGGCAAACACGATAACCGTTCGGCCACGGGCGCGCAGCCTGCTAGGCCAGATGCGCGCGCGGCAGTATGAGCACTTGCTAGCGAATGTTTCAAAATAAATGACAGATTTGGTGGCGTAAAACCAGACTTGTGCCCGTTACTTGAAAAATGTAATGAATTAAAATTGCAAAATACCGAGCCTCAAATGTAATAGATAACCGTTCCAAATTACCTTCGCTGAAAATAACGGAATATTTTACACGTTACTTTACAAATTACTTTCACTTTACATTTCTCGCACACTCATGAAGAAAACAATTGAAACATTTCTGATGTTTTCAAAAATGTTCTGCAACACTACTTTCCAATTCTCATACCCTTGCATTATGGTAGTCCTTGTAAAAATAAAATATTGTATTTAAGAGAAAGACTGTAGGTGCACTCTTTTTCGCGTGTAAGCTGACAATGCAGAAAAAGCTGCAACCACACCCGCCATCCCGCTAGCTTATGGCTACCGGAAATGATCCCAGGAATTCTGCAGATGGAGCTAGCGGTGCGATTGCTCAGTAGCAGTGTCTACCTCCGCTAGGAGGTTCGGAGGTAAGGAACCGATCTACGAAAGCTCCTTTTTGTAACGAGCCTTTGAAGCGTAAGCGAAAAGCCTCAAAGCTGTGCTCTCGTGCCTGTAGCTTAGAAGCTTATGCATTTTTGGGGGCAATATGTAGAGCGCATGCTGAGAAAGAGCTCACATCAGTAGGCTGCTAAGACCGCAATTTTGATAATGCGGAATGCACAGTCGCAGAAGAATTGTGAAAGCTCGCCATCAGTACGTGCTCCGCAGTCGCGCACACAGCTATGGCCGCCAATGAATACTCCCTATTATCGGTGAGGTGTTTCGGTAGCTCCCTCCTATGGTTCCCTCTCGTGACGTCATTACCTTGCGAACAACAAGTTCGATGGTGTTTGTAATGAGCATCGTGGAAGATTGAAATCATTGCGCTCTGAAACCAACTCTGACAACACCGTCAAAATTGAAATTAATACATTACTCTTATTTCTGTCGATGATAAATCCTTTGTTGACGTCATAGTCAGCATTCGGCCAATCGTGGAAGGCCGGCAACAGCGGCGTTTTCGATCTCGCACGTCGCCTGCAGTACTAAAAAATGCATGGGCGCGAGTCCTCGTTTTTGGGCTTCGGTCGAACGGTTGGTCCCAGATTGGTATTGCTCACGTTTCTGTATTGTGTTCATATTTTCAAAAAGGAACGAGTAATTAAAGTTATCCATTTCCAATATTTTGTAACGGAAATGCATTACAAATTACTGCCGCAGAAACGTAACGTGGCAATTTCAAAATTATTGGATAAAGTAACGAATTACAAGTAATCCGTTACTTGTAACGGATTACTTACCAACTCTGAGTAAAACACACCACATACTAAAGCGAAGATGAACTTGATGCTTACATTGCACCAAAACCCATGCTTGCAATTTTCTTTGGACGACAGAAATTAGCGGATTACATATGCATAGGAGAATAATTTACAACAAACACATAATATCACATTCCTTTATCTCAAGGTCTGGTATACATTTCAAGTGTGCTGAAGAATAATGTTTTCAATGGCATCCCGCTATTTAATTGGCAATGGAATATATCATATGGCGTCTCCTTGTAAGGAACATTTCGAGACAGAAGCTTGAATTTGAAATTTATGCATTACTAGTAAAGATGTGGTACGTTTTTAAAGAAACGTCACGAGCAAGATAACATGCAATTATGGCCAGCAGCTTGTCACGTGAGACTTGACAATCTACGATAAGCTAAGGCTTACACTTTGGGTAATTGAGAAAATTACAGACAAATCTTTGGCGTATGAAGTAAAAAGGCAAGAAATGGTAAAATTGGGCCCAGCTCAAATAAGATACGGAATCAAAATAAGGGTACATGCTAGATACTGGCGACTGACGAGTTAAATTGAAAATGCGACACCCTCGAAATTTTGTGTCAAATTTGTATAAGCACTAAAAGCAATTTTTGCAAAGGGATACGCGATCAACGTATTCTGACTAAACGTACCCTCTGCCATAACGATAAACACCTGGGGAAGGATAATCACTCTCAAATCCGCATGTTTCTGCCCAGGCTAATAGGTAATTGCTACGGTACATTAGAGCGGCTTGCAGATACCGACAAGCGGTGGAAGATCAAATAAAGAACTTTTCATTGAAGAAAAGCAATGGTGGGAAGGGGGGGGGGGGGGGGTTGACAAATATCCGTTATCAAGATGTCGCAGGAGCGGTCACGAGCTCCGTGTTTGACGAGGCCGGAGTAGAGCCCTCAAAGTAACGCTCAACGTCTTCGTTTCTTTTTTTTTTTTTTTTACTTTTCATTTGTTTTTTAACACAGCCGACGTGCCACACCAAAGCGCCAGGCTCCTGCGCTCCCTTAAAATCACAAGGACACCGGGCTACCATTAGCACGCACAAGCGAGGATGGATTTTACATCTTCACCTTCCCTCCTCTCCTTCACAATGTCTTTTCAGACCGTCCCTTCTGCAGAGTATATCCCGCGAGCCTTTGTTTTACAGAGGCAAATAGAGGGCAGAACTGCGGCCACGGCTAAGCGCACGCAGTGCCTAATGGACGCCAAATGCCATTACGCATGCGCACGATGCCCGGAGGCAGAACAGTCGCCGCCGAGGGAAGAGCGCGAGTTCCCTGCAGAGGAGGAGGAGGTAGTGGCGCCGTCGCTTGTGCAATGTCCCGATCCGCGCACAGCCCACTTTACAGAACAAATCATTCGGTTGCTGCCACGACGACGCTCGCCGTCTTTTTCTTTTTTCTTTACGGGCATTCAAAACGCATTTTCGGCGCTCTAAAGCTACAGAACGACGTGTTGTTTTCATCTAAGCTCTGAAGCACTTTGGAAGCAAGCGCCCCGCTTGGTGCCTATGAAGGCTGAGATAGAAGCTTTTTAAAAGTTGAGATTTTTTTTATGCTTCCGCTCATAGTCTAAGTCTTAGGTTTTATATGTGCATTCCGTTGTAATGGAGCGTGGTATGTTTTTTTCCATTTTAAGGCCTCATGTCATAGGAATTCTGAGTGGAAACTTCAGACGTTGCATGCTGGAGGCTCCTGTGTTCCTAATTGTACGGTACAACTGCATACAAATTTAGTATTGTGTTTTCTAGTGCTATGAAGGAAAAAAGTACACCTGAAGTATATATGAAGTGCCATTTTAATACATTTTTAGTTTATTTCGTATCTTAGATGTGGGTTCTGTGAGTGGACCCATTCTTATAAGTAAATGACTGTTCTGACACTTGCAACCGAGTAGGACTGACTGAGAAAAAAAACGGTTTTTAAGCCTCTCCGATGGCTTAGGACCGGATGCGCTTTTGCCTGTGGAGCTGGTACTAGACTGTGGAAATAAGCTTAGAAAACGGTCTTGTTTTAGTCGGTCCTACTCAGTTCTAAGTGTGTGAACGGAATTTAAAGGGATGCTGAACCAAACATTTCAGTGTCTATATTAAGTGGCGCACTTTTTTTTTTTTTTTCACGAGCCAGCAGTTGCCCGTGTGCGTGAGCAAACGCAACGAAATTGACTTCATAGTCCACCATTCATGCCTAAGATAACAGTGAAATGTGTGGGCTCCAGAGAAAAGGAGAATAATGGCAAGCTTTTCATCTCTACAGTGGGGTCTGGTGTAAAAGGTAAGGGACTAATTGGCCTAACAAGCACATACCTTTCACTTGTGGAAATGAAAATCCTGTATTTATTCTCCTTTGGCCACAAGCCCATACATTTCACTGTTATCTTAAGCACAACTATGACGTCAATTATGTTGCGTGTGCTCATGCACACCGGCGGTGGCTGCTTCGTGGAAAGAACGTGCGCCACTTAATATGAACAGTAATGTTTTTGGTTCAGTATTCCTTTAACGCGTACGTAGTAAATGTTTATGTCTAATATGTTAGTAGGAAACTAAAATATTCGTTAAGCATACTTATCGGTATGTTTCATAAAAGTACAAAAGTGGTATACTTTGCGTTATGTTACTTTCTGCCAATTTATGTTACGCTTGCTTGCTGTTTGGAAGACAGCCCGACCTGAAAGCATCGCACATAAATTAGACGAGCGCACTTTTTTCTTAAAGTATGAATTGTGATGAACTAAGTAAAAGTGGCAGCAATTGGAATTATTTTATATTTCCAACATACGGTCTCATTGTTTAAATATATGTAGGCTTAAGTCGTTTTATTATTAATTTTAATCTGAAAATTATAACTCTCCTTTTCGAGCTAACTAGATTAACATACAGTGCTCTTCGATCTGAGGTATCGTATCGAAATGTGATGAACGGACTTGCGTTCATCACGTTTCTCTGACGGATATTCCGCTATTTCGGCAGTGGGTGTTAGACATAAAATAACAAAGTTTAAGGCACTCAATCTTGTGAACTTCTATACCAGGCACAACAAAAACAAACAAAATACAGCAAAAATGACCGCGGATGAACACATGCGCATAAAATACCACACACACATTGCAAGAGGTCACGTACCAGTACTAAGTGCATAATCTTAGCTTCGTGGTATCGTACCTAATTTAGCAGTTATATCAATATACAGAAGGCGTCATTATCTTCCCATATACCCAATCGCCGGATCCATCTTGATTTTCTGGCTCGACTTAAAAAAAAAAAAAACTGCCAGTGCAATGAAAATTGGAATGCGTGTTCGTGTAGTTTAAGAAACTTGTAACTAGTAAAATTTAAAAAAAAAGTGTGAAAATGGTTTGTTTGAGTTAACTGCGTTGAGTGCGCAATTTCCACAAGGAAACTAACAAAAGATCGCGTTTTGGTTTCCGCCATGAAGAACATTCGAAACAAACCTTGCTTTCAATTCTTAGGCTTTTATATAAAATAAACTTGATAACAACAATTTGTGGTATAACAAAACCATTCATAAACAGTTAAAAAAAAGGTTTCAGGAACGGGATAATTGCCGCAACGCAAAGGAAGCCTAGGACAAATACCGCGAGTATGTAACAGTATTAAAAAACAGCTGTATATGAAGCGAGAACTCTACACTATACTCGAGGTCTATCCACATTTTGGTTAACAAACCAACTACATTTTGGAAGAATATTAATCATCCTACGTCGTCTTCCTTGAAATTTGCTGACAACAGCGGACATAATATTTTCGATCCCGAAAGTGCTCTGTCACTTAATATTATATTTACTTATGTCTTTACACATGAAAACTTGCTTAATATTCCCATCACATGCCTGTTTGTGCTCGAATAAGTCTACTAGCTCAGGAGATGACCAAACTACTTCTTAGGTTCCAATAAACACGAAACACGCTTCCACAGCATTCCTTTGCTAGATATTTTCCTAGTAATTTAACCTTTCTGATATTTCGCGGGATTAAAAAACTGGCAACATGACCCCTGTATTCAAATCGGTGACCACCACCTAATTAAATACTATCGCTCCATTTCCCTAACCAGCGTATCATCTAGGCTCATGAAACATGAACTTTACCTTAATATCATGAATTGTTTAGGAGATAACAACCTTCGTTTTAATCACGAAGATGAATTTCGGAAAATGATTTCTTGCGAAACCCAACTAACGGTGTTTTTCATGATATTGACGTATGTTTAATTACCAATATCCACAATGGCACCCTTTTTCTCGAATTTTCCAAAGCGTTTGGTTGGGTCACTCATCATCAACGTCTTATAATAAAACAACAAATATAAGATCCAGTTCGTTATCACAAAATGAACATCCCCATTCTTGACGAACCGCACTGAGTATACCACATTCAATAATTCTAAATCCCCCTCGTGCGCGGTAAACTCAGGCGTCCCTCAGCGCAGTGTACTCGGGCCTTACTCTTTTTAATTTATATAAATAATAGTCATGAGCACATCTCGCCATAAGTTAGGGTGTTTAGAAAATGATTGCGTAATTTAAAGGCCCATTCACTCACCCCACCATCACCACACCTTTCGAACAGATATTTCACAAGTTATTGAATGGTTAAAAAAATGTCAGAGGGCCCTAAATTTTGAGAAATGCAAAAATCGTTTTCTTTTTTCTCATGCGCTTCTTCAACCTTTTTCTCACCATTTGAACGCTCGTATCACCGTTCGCATTTCATATAAATCTCTCAGGATCTATTTAACATCATGCTTTTTATGAACGTTTCACATCAATTACATAGCAGCAAACGCAAACCGTTCTCTCGGCTTTTAGCGCCAAAATTTGAAACCCGCAAAACCAGAGATAAAACAAGTAGCATATTGAACTTCAGTTCGGTCTAATCTTGAATTCGTCTGCTCCGTGTGGTGTCCTTGGCAATCTTACTTAGTAAACAAACTTGAATACATCCGAAACAAAACTTTGAGCTTTAATTTTTATGATTACTCACCTTACTCAAGCATAGTCGGATTGCGCCAAACCTTCACACACTTTCATTAAGGCGCCAAGGGTAACGTCCCTCTCTCTCCTTCACAGTATCTTTCACCATAAGATGTCTCTTCGTGAATCTATCTTTTTTGTTCCCATGGCAGATTTTGCCGCGCTTTGACCACTTCCGCAAACAGACCCTTTCCGACATTCAGTGGCATCTGGTGGCTCAAATGGCGGTTTAACTTTCGCCGTACTAATGGCGGCAATGAACCTGTAGCCTGCAAACTTTTATCGGGCACCGTCACTTTCGCAAGTCAACGACAAACGAGAATGTGCTCTTCACTGTACAATTCTTTCTCGATCATCCTTTTCAATGTCGATGGCCATAAAGCTGCAACCAGTCAGAACGAAGCGCCAACCCAGATAGACACCTTGATAAAGTTCTATGTATCAAGTTGCTTTAAAGTCGATTCTGTGCTACGAGCAGATTGACTGGGCCCGAGTTATAGAAATGAACGCTTCCGCAGCTCTTGCATCCAATTCCTGCTTTGCAACGTGCTAACGTCTCGAATGTATAGGCCTCGAATCCTCAGCTTAGGTGTAGGCAACGTTACTAGAACCACTCAGTTGGGAAACTGCCATAGAGCCTGCTTTCAAAAAGTGGCTCCGATCCGTACTCGAGAACCGAGCTAATGGCGATCACAACGCCACCATTTCTCCCGCAGCGTCTACTACGGGAACTGCACGGCTGCACGTAGAGTCGGGCAAGGGCCGGTGGCGCCATCTCGCAGGGCCACCACGCAGTAGCTATGTAAAGCAACTTTCATACTTCAACTCATTGCTAAAGGGTGGCGCAGTTATCGTATTTAGCTCGGTCTCGGTGAACGCCAGCGGCCCAGCTTTTGAGGGTGAGTTTTCCAACTGAGTGTTTTAGTAACTTTGGGTGTAGGCTTCAACTTGCTCCTTCATCAGTAAACAAAAGGCCGCCATTAGTACGGCACTTATGCCATTTTTCAAATGATGATGATAGTGATCAAAGTGGCCAGACTGAATTCCGGAAAGTTTCTGCTGCGGCCCATTTTCTCAACTGCTTCACACAGTAATTCAACGATTGGAACATACTACATAGGGGCATTGTTAACATATCTGACACATTTCCGCTCTACGCGACTAGTTACTTCTACTCTGTTCTTTCTACCGCCCTTAAGGGCCCACGACGATATTTAATAATCATGATAATAATAAAATATAATAAATGTCTGCAATGTCCAGGGTGCGGCAAATCAAGCAGGCTCAGCGGGGTTGGGACCGGGACAGTATAATACCCGTGCGGGAGTACCAGCTACGTTGGGTAGCTAATGAAGAGTTTGAATGTATTTCTATATTTCCTACTATCGGACAATGGCACTCGCTTTCGTGGCCCAGTATAGCAAAACAAAACGGGGCTAACTCATGCTGCCGTCGAATGTACGTCCAAGTTATCCATACTATATTTATTTATTGACTTGCCAACTAGCAGTATCTGCAGCAAGCAGTCGTTCCCCGGCGTTCTGCCGGAACGCCTTGAAGAACCGGCCCCTCCACTCGCACGCTTAAAACCTGTTAGAAAAAAGAAAGAGAGAAAAAGACACTACTGTTGAGAGCAAGCCGCTTCCAGCGTATATTGCTCCGGGTATAAGCCCGGAGATCGAAGCTACGCAGCGGGCACGAGAGCCCACGCCACATTGCTCGTCCATTGTTCGATCCATCAAGGCGTGGACGGAAGAGTTTTCTTTCGGCAAGATTGTACGTGCCCGTGTGTGAGCCCGATGTAGTGTCGAAGAGCCGGGCGATAATACCTGGTCGCCCGACTCGCTCCCCTTCCCCCATCTCGCATCGTGGGATGAAGGCTCGAAGCCACCCGGGGTAACCCCCGCTCTTATCCCGAGGATCGACACAGCCTATTCCGGAGGCTATTTCCTGAGTAGTGCCTTGTACAGGCTTTGGCTCTATCTATCTATCTAAAAAAATAAAAAAAAAATAAAACAACGTCGATATTTTTTTTATGCTGGTTTTGGATTTGTTTTGTCTGTTTGGTTGGATATATTCATTTGGTTCCGAGCGAGCAGACATTGGATGTCTTGTCGTCTTTCCGTATTCTACCGACAAGGATGAGGCGGTGATGTGTATCGATCCAACTTTAAATATAAATTTTGTTTTAGAGAGAACAGGGGGAGGGGAGGCGGAGGGCATTTATTTTTTGCAGGGTGCACAATGTGGGTTACTTTTATAAGTGGTCCGATGGTTTTACTTATGATGTTGATGTTTCATCCTCTTTTTGTGGCGTCTAGCTGCTTCTCTTTTGTTTTCTTTTAGAAACAAGAAAGAGAGTGAAGCATCGCAGAGGAAAATAAAAGAACTGAAGTAGGACTTCCGTTCTCTTGCAGAAGAGAAAGAAACACGTCAGCTGTAGCAAACAGCTTGCGTTTAGGATATCTTTACAAGTACTCTACATAGACATTGTCGCTTCTCCAAGTTATACGGAAGAAAACAAAATGTTTTCATTGATTTTTTTCACCCCCGCCCGTTGATCGAAATGATGTACTGAAAGCGGAGCGATAAGTTTAATGTTAGTTTCCATTCAATGCGTTAATGCATCGTGAAAAAAAAAAGAAAAACAAAACTGAGACGGATAGGCAGATAGAACTAGACATTTTATCGAGGGAAGTTCTTGTATCTCTTACTTGCATCAGGCATGAATTATAATGACTGACAACTTTGGAAAGGCAGGGCGGGGCATCTATAGAGAATCATATTATCTTCCCCGCAGCAAGTGCGGTTCAAGCATTATCCTAAAAGAACGATACCAAAAAACATATAAGCTAGACGCGTGAACATAATTAGCCCCGCCCGGTGTTTCTTTAGCTGTCAATGTGTTATAGTTAAATGAATCGCACTGCCAAGATAAACAACCTATGAGGCATGTTAGGCAATGAATGAATGGGCTCTGAAGATGACCGCGAAGAAAACATCTCTCTCAAACATTTAAAGAGGGAATTTGTGGGACGTGTGAAACATTCTTGTGTATAAATTTACGACTTGCAGGGTAAGTTAAGTGTTACTTGAACAGGCTGTGAACTAAGCGGGAAAATACGCGACGCGTTTGCACAGTCAGCTACAATTTGCGTGATTGGTGTATTTTAGTGGTCGGTTCTCCCAACATGATATTTCGCGACGTTACTGCTTTCCACTAGTAAACATTAACCAAATCACTCTACACTGGAACGATGCACCTGATATAAAGCAAACAATCATGGCCTCGAGATCACCGCGGGCTTCGAAATCTCGGAAGCCATGAAACAATCCTTCGGTTTGTTTCTCTCATCAAGAGGTGGCGCCACACGTGTCATTTAAAACAAAATGGAGAGGTGCGGGAGGAAGAATCGTTGTCAAAAAGTACGTGGAAGCAGGTTTTTCTTTTCTTTTCTTTTTTACATTTTATATTCATGGTCAACGTTACTTATTTTACAACGCTCAATTATTTGAATTTTTTTTTAATGTAATGATTCGGCCTCGCTGCATATTTTAAGTTCAACATTTGGAGCCATTCTTAAATAATAGTAACAGAGTGCTTGAGCGATGGCTGCCGACGTCTGGGTCGGACATTTAATATTACAAGTTCTTTATTTTTTTCCCTAGTGAAGCTGAGAAGTATCCTAAACGTTGGCCAAGAAAGAACGACCGCTAAAATACACCTTTAATAAAAAAATTTTTTTTGTTTGTCTTTAGATGCCAATGTTTTTTCAAAGCATATTGTCTATGCACTCTACATTTGGAGCCGAAAACTTTAAAAACAGGGCAAACTACATTATGTTGCTCTGGCGGTAACCCAAAACCAATTCTCCAAACTCCTCACCAGTCGTACGACTAAACATAGATTTGATTGGCCTGCTTGCACTGGCCTCTTCAGAATATTGGATTAAAGTTGATGACCCTTTAAGCAACTCACTGATGCGCTAATACTGCCACCGCCCACATTTGCCCTTTTGCACTGATATCGCACAAGTAATCGTCAAGTAACAATATGAAAATTAAAAGAAAAGAACCATAAGTTTGACAAAAGCCTCGAAATAAAAGTTACCTTTCATAGAAATCTTCAGAGTGCGACTTCGTGCATTCATTCGCCACATTTGACAAAACATCCGCACCGCGAAAAAATAACCGAAGAGAGCACGGCTTTCCAAGCTCATGCCGATGCACGGAAGCATGGAGGATAGAAACAAGTGCGGATTTGGCACGTGTATCGAATCCAGGGTTACTTGTCTCAGTGTAATGATATTCCGTTGGAATGTCTTTTCACTTTACACGAGCTTACTGGCAATAGTGGGACACAGCTTATACTCGCACGCAACGCAACTGACCAAGAAACGTCGTTGTTGCAATGTAAGTTCAAGGATTAAAGCGAGCGTTTGCTTTCAGTCTCCCTTCGCAAAAGCTTGATGTTGTATCACGGAGGTGGCAGTGTTGACATAGTCTTCGGAGTGATGATGTTTGAAAGCGGCTCATAAATTGGACCCGAGCATTGCGTGTGCACTGGATTTGAGCTCGGGATAATCAATTGCTGGACCAGCATTCGGCTAGTGGCTGGCGTCCAATTCGCTGCAATAACGACAATAGCCGAACCTTGAAAAATGTTTGGAACTCAGTGCATACCCTGTGCTCCTCAAACTCCAGCGCGTGGCTATGATAAACATCGACAGGCATATAATGGGCTCGAGATCACGAGGCTGCTTGTTCTGTTTGCGAGTTACAAAGGTAAACTCCGGTCGTGTTCTTTTTTTTTTTTTTTTAATTTTCTTTCAGTGATTAGCATTGCGTCGGGAGAAATAACTAATGCGTGTTTTGTAGGTTAGAAACGCCAGGCATTCATTTTCTAAGCGGTATTTTGTAAAGCACGAAGTGGTTTTGCAGCGACCCTTTAAATTTCAGAGCTAGTAGCCTGCACGGCGTACACAAAAATTGACGATCTGACTTCAAGGAAAAAGGTCAGTAAAAGAACCTCTCGCTGTCTAAACTTACGTTCAAAAAGTTTTGAATCTCCTTTTATCCACAGGATTCATTCTGTCGCCCAACAAGTGAGCAAGGGCTGTCTGTAGCACAACTAAGCCAGTTTAGACGTGACACAAAACGTCTCTCGCGGTGCACTAGAACGTACAGTATTACTCGACAGCCACCAGGACTCATCTAACAAGCTATAATACGCGAGTGGCCAGAGTGACATGGGACTGGAGCAACAGACAAAACTCCAAAAGTTCAGAGAGCCGCTGGAAACGAAAAAGGGTGTGTGCGTGTGTGTGTGTGTGTGGGGGGGGGGGGGGGGGAGGGGGGAGAGGAGAAGGTGGGGGGCTAGTTTTAACAAGAAACGTTATGTAGGGAACAGTCCTTTCTAAAGGGGACAGGTAGAAATCTCGATTACTACAAATAACACCAGGCAGAAAAACGTTTGTTTCTTCTACCGCTAAGCCAAAAATGATTGCACGGCTCGCTAGCCAGCCTGCAAACTGCAGCTCGCCAGCCGCCTGCGGCTCGCGAGCTGCAGTTTTTTTACCCAAACCATATTAGTTGTGCCGATGTAAGATACTCGTTTCAAATCTAGTGGCACTGTCCACGTTCGGAGGTGGGAAGCCATGGCAAAAGCAGGATTTTTACTGACAACAAAAGATCTGTGCTGGAGCTTTCGACACTTCGTCGCGTACGAGGGGGTGAAAAACCTTGGAAGTTATTTTGGCGTAAATACGTTGTGGTGTGAGACAACGTGCCGCGGATTTCTTGAGCAGGCACATGTTTTGTTAACCCTCGCGCGCTCGGATTGCCCTCAGGCTTGTGAGGTATGCGCTCTACTAACAAAAGTTACTCGAGTCCGGCATAACGTAGACCTAATGACATGAAGTAATACCACATTAAAAATATAAATGACATTTGTATCAATCGTGATCAATACGCTGAAAAATATCCTCAAGTGTTGATGTGGCATGAAGTCGAAATATTATAATCACGCGCATGAAACGACAATGCCGTCAACACGCTTCCTGGAGAGGAAAACGGAGATCAATGCATCTTCGTAAACAAACGTTATTTCCAAAAGTGGGTCCTTACGGTAAAAACTGAGAACGGCTTGCTTAGTTCCGAGGCATTGTTTGAATGTTGCCCTTCACAAAGGGGCACTGTCATGAGTGACACGATAGTTTTGTTTTCACACGAACCGATGCAATTAGGTACTCGGATGCAGACTGCGAGCAATCACCATTAAAGTATGGTGCCTGTGCGCCCCTTCGACTGTCGTGTTTATCGTGTCACCAATGGGCGTTTCTGGAATTGGAATTTCGCTTGATGGCGTCATAAATGTGCCACGCTGTTGTCTGTCGTTATCCCGGTGGTGACATGCCCGCGGACTTAAATACAGCGAAAGGCTGTTCTGCTGTGGCTCGTTCTAAGTTCGAGATTCCACGGAAGCTTTTGCAGTAACGCATTGGGAAGCTGCGACGATGCCGTCACTAACGATCGTTCTTCTTTGCGACTCTAAATTTTACAACCAACCGCCAGGATTGCAACATCCGGCGGTATGACAGACCAGGCTCCTGCGACCTCATTTGTTGCCGCTCCGGTGCCACTCTTGATGAATAGGCGGAATAGCCACTGTAAAGGCACGAGTCGAAAACGCGTTTTGGGGACCGTAATAGAACTGACGACGCGGGCACGTTTACGCGTTCCAAGCCGAGGAACCTTTACGCCATTAGCGTTTTCCCCCACGAGGTTCCTCCTCCTTTCGGAGGAAGAGAGACGGAGACGGTTTTGGAGTGACATATCTGAATTTGGGGAAAGGGGAACTCGAAATTTCGGCGCCCGTGATGGGTGGCCGAGTGAAGCGAGTGCAGTTTTGGCCGGTGCGGCGTCGCTGACGAAAGGCCCGTCCCGTCCCTTCCCAGGGCCTGGCGGACGCCTTCCGGGCAGATACGACGCCGGCCTACCTGTCAGCCTACGTGCCGACCGCCAGCAAGCCTCCCCCGCCACTTGCGGACGATGTCTACTACGGGGTGCCGCCGCTCACTCTCTCCTACGCTTGGGTGCGTGCAGCCAACAGAACCGTCTCCGCTCGCCCCTCCGAAAATCTTTCGTTTCACCATGCGACGTACTGGGACGTGTTCAATAGACAATAGAGCGAGGGGCGCATAAGGACAGGGGGAAGGCGGGTGGATATACATATTTAGGGTTGTTCGTTTTCGGGTTTTATATTTTTTTTAAATTCGGGGGGTAAAAATCGGGTGCTATTTTTCAAGCTGATAATCGGGGAGAAATCGGGTTTTTTGTGGGAACATTCTGAAATTCGGGTTTTTTCGGGTTAAATTTACGAATGTACTCAATAATGCAATCTTTTTTCTTTTTTTTTTTTTTGAGGCGGAGCGGAGCGTATTACGAGTTTTTTTAACGCTGACTCGTTAAAATTGGGGGTCTGTTTCAAACTGGTAATCTGGGGGATATCAGGGTTTTCCAGCTCCGATTGCCATCGGTCGCTTCAGAGGAAGCACCGCCCGCGGAATCCTCCTCTCCCTCAGGTGTCAACAAAAACCCCGACCGTTCGAGGGACGGTCGTCTTCGATCAGATATTTCGCTATGAAATAAACCTGTTAAGTTTTCCCGATCTGTTTACGCGACTGACTAGCTCGGACGTTGTTCGTGAGAAAGGTTGGACGCCAGCGAGATGGCCATGCTACCCGAGAGACCCTGCTGGGCGTCGACACCTCAGCGGTCGAAGGGGGATTGATAGCGCATTTCACAAGCTGCGTGCAGCAGGGCCGAAGCTACGTGGAGTGCCGAGGCGCTTCCACCTGCACAGCGGGGGGACGGAAATGTCCTTCCGAGGCTCCAGAGCCTATTGTCGCTTTTCCTCAGCCGGCCTGCGTAGAATGTCACGGTGAGAGGCGCGCTCGTTGGGCGGTTGGTTGAGAGTCGTGTAGCGTCCACAGTGCTGCACGCCGCTTGCGAAATGAACTATAGGTCACTGTTGTCCCGAGGTAGGGTAGCTAGCGTGTGCGCACCGCAAACTCCGTGCGGCGTAAAAATAAAAAAAAAAATAAAAAAATTGGTTATGTGGCTTTGGAATTCGGGGAGAAATCGGGTTTAACCCGATTCTCCTGAAACATGTTCGGGGTGTGAAAATCGGGTAAAATCGGGTTTTACCCGAAAACGAACAACCCTATACATATTATGCTTCAGCAATTAGCCCACCTTAATATTTTAGAGCTAAAAGTAGAGCCACGGGCGCGAGCTCGGCCTTCTGGAAGGTGCTTACGCAGTAAAGGTGAATTTGCGCTTTACTTTCGGGCTCCAGTGTCATAGGTTAAGGTGGGAAGATATGCCTATTTATATTATTTATACGACCAAACTATAAGTCTTCTCGCGTTCACGAGACAAAGAAAAAAACAGGCACCCACATTAATGATAATGAATTACACGAAACGCGAAGGACAAGTATATATTATGAATTGCCCACGAGCATTTTGGAGCAGTTGCACGACGCCTTCACCAAAGGGGCCGGAGATCCCCAATTTCGCGAAGGCAAGGCTAACGGTCCTTCGGCATTGGGAGCGGATGAGAATCTCGGAAATGTGGCAACAGCTTTTGATTACCTCGACGAGGAGTCGCCGCGTGACGAAGGCAATCACGTCGTGATGGGCAAGATATAAGGGTTCATGCACATCGTGGTCCCGCTCCTGCTGGATTGGCTGAGAGCAACGGACCGTTTTTTTGGCCCGATCGGAATTCAGATTAGGAGCCGACGTTGCTTCTAAGCGACCAGAGGAATGTACCTGATAACCTAAGATTACGAAAGACTCAACTGTTTCCGGTGTCTCATACTTTTATTTTATTGTATGTCAAGAGTGTTATGCCAACTCGCTCATCTCATACTTAAAAAAAAGCAAATGTAGTCTTACACCCATTTCTCCCATATAATGCACGCCAAAACTCAAGTTCGACGTATGTACAGCACACTGCTGTCGAACTGACGGCCCCAACTTTTACGTGGGGCTCGATAACGGGGCGATATAACTTAGTAAAGTGATAAAGTACGTATGAAAAAGTACTGAAGAAAAAAAACAACAAAAAAAAAACAGAGGTTTTGCAGCAGGGTTAAGAAAACTCGAATTAATTTTTTTTTTTGTAGTTAGTAACAGGTCCATTAGCTATATAAATAAGTTGCACCACTCGGTTATCAAGCCGTTCGTGAAAGTTGGTAGCTTCATTTCGACGTCACTGCGCTGCACGTCGAACGTAAATTTTGAGGTTTATTTTATGGGAAAAACGTATAAGTACTACGCCCCCTATTTCTCGAAGCGTATTTATTTTGTGTCATCGCCCTTACGAAATTGAATACATCTGCATGGTTTAATACTACAAGCTAATTGCCGCCACACCGATGGCAGCAGTGGGAATAATCGAGATATTCATCACGTCTGCCGATCTTCGAACATCAAAACTATTAACTATGCATTTCGGGGTCGGAAGGAAATGATTACATTGCTGATTTTTTTTCTTCTTCATGCGTCGTTTATTCTTCGATCTGTACGCTGTGCGAAGAGCGGTAGACGTGCCAACAGATTGATTGGATGAGTATAATATGGTTAGACCCGAGTCTGAACGAAACGCTGGCAGGTCGCTTTTATGCAATAATCGGGTCGCACAAGTTCTGAGGCTTTTAACGCGCAACTCCTGCGAGCCATGAGCTTGGGCAAACATCTTCAAACATCAGCGACCACCATAAGGTCTCAATTAGTGTTTAACAGGCACCATGGACCCACATGATGATAGTGTGGGGCTGCTCGATCGTCAAATTCACAAGCTTGCTTTGACAGATAAGCAATAAAAAACACTCATTCCGAAAAAAGTTAATGAAGGCTTCATAAAAACAAACACACGCACACGCACAAAATACAGATAAATACCCCACCCATGTTGTGCCTTTTTTAATGACACTGTCGCGGAGAAAAACATGATTCTACAGATTATCGGTATATGCGACAATCATCGCCGTCTCCGCGAAAACGCGGAGAGGAAAGCATGCGGGCCCATTCTGCGCTTCGCTTGTGTGCGCCGTACGACGTGGAGATTCTTCTAGGCAGCGGTCGCAAATCGCCATTTCGCGTGATCGCATCCGACGGCCATTAAAGGCAGCCTGCCCGCCACCCGAGAGAATCTAAAAAATGGGAGAATTCGGTCGCCATTCTCATTAACTAATGGCTAATTAGCTCGTTAGCGGATGAAACCTGAGTCACACACGATTAGCTTGCACATTAGAGATTGTTTTTCTGTTTTTCCCCCCCGAAGCAAGCGCCCACACAGGCTTGCGTCCTCAGAAACCAGGCTCCATTTACAAAGCAACTCTGAGAACGTGGGTAGTCGTACTTTTATCATATAAAGTTTTACAAATGTGTGGTCAATGAACGTAATGGGACGTCTGTAATGAATTTAGTTCTTACACCTTTCGAGGCCTCGAGACATTTATTACAACCTCCGTTGTATTACCTTCTCATTTTGCCATTGATAATATCGGTCTCGATAAAGGCGATATGGTACACGCGCGTAGTGAGCAATATATTGCTGGCATGGTATTTTGTTACAGCATATAAAACATCTATTTCTAAAATTGGGTAAACAAATGCTACCCTTCTAAATCTGGCGATGTGATATTGAACGATATAATACGCGCACGGTTTATTGTGGTAATTGGGCAGCAGCTGTATTCGAAACACTGCCTTCTGCTACAACGGTGTGAACAAAAAAAAAAAAAAGAAGAAAAAATGATAGTTTCGACGGTAGAAACTATTTTGAAAATAGTGTTCACCTTTAAGGGGGAGCTTCCGGTGGTGTTTTTCAGCTACCCAAGCTAAATACATCTGCAACATACCCAGGTGTTACTCTTTCCTGCATGCTTTTTATTATTTCAAAATTCAAAATATCTCCTCAGAAAAGTGCAAATGAAACTTATTCGCGCACCAACACGCAAATTGTCCCGGGCTCTCCTGTGGGGTGACGTCGCATGTAGCATGCAAGTCGAGAAGGCAATCTAAAATAAACTTCATTATGCGCAGAAGTTCTTGTTCAGGTGGCGCGGGCCTAATCCTGCATACAGTTCACATCATCAAACTTGTAACTCGTCAGGTGCAAGCTGTAACGCCCACATATTGCACCATAATACAAAATCTGACGTGAAGTTTTTATCGTTGCCAGTATAACCTCTCAGCTTCTTAGACCAAAATTAAAAGTTCAATAACTTCGCGAAAAATTATAATTAGTTTGACTTGAAATTCGGATGACTTGTTCCGATGTGTCTACTAGTATGTTGAGCCAATTTGGAGGAAATCTACTATAAGTATTTTACAATTCATAAGTAAACAGTGCGAATCTGGGTATAAATATATCTTAAAAGGTTAAGCTCCAGCGTGTAACAATACTGACTTTGCATTTATTATGGACGAATTCGGTGATAGGAAAGACTTCTAAAAAGTGTAAAAACACGTATTCTTACTTGAAACAGACTCTTACATTCTTCTCGTACGCCATTTAGGTAGACCGTTCAAAAATAGCGTCCTTACGGCTGGGCATCGATTAAGATGTCTAACCCGATTTATCCGCACCCCTTAATCGATTAATAATCGATTAATCGGTCGCGTTAATAGCGCCAAAAGAACAGAAACGTATTTTTTTTTAAGTATTTTATTTTTTTGTGATAGAGGCTTCAATGTGCATTCTCAGCTTGGGATACACATGTGCAGTTTGGTGCAATCGAAAAATACTCACGGATGATTATTCCTCCGGCGAAGGCATAGCTGGAGGGGTTCTCTGGTATGTTTCGGCATGATTATGCGCAATTCAGGTTCTTGCTTCTTCACAATAAATATATATTTTTCTTAACGACAGACACTTCTTCAGAATCATGGAAGTGTGCGATTGCCACTGCAGTTCTCCGTTCCTCGCGTCGGCTGTGGAACGATATGGTTACACCCAGGCTTTTCCGCTGGCCAGTCTACTCCGTGGTCCGTCGCCACTGAGCGGCACGACGCGCGGCTGGCCCATTGGGAATGTCGGCTGCTTTGAGAAGGTTGAAATCGTCGTCAGGCCCACTTTAACGACGGCTTATAAGAAATGGGTTTCTAATCGTCGCCTTGAGCGCCTCTGAGTGGCGGCCGTCGACGCCAGAGGAGCGAGGGAAAAAGGCCTAAACTCCAACAAATCTTAAGCATGACTAGTTGATCTGATTTGTGAGTTTCCTGCCGACGAACATGATAGCGTTTGAGTTCCCCCCCCCAAAAAAAAAATAAGAAAAAAACAACCAACAACCAAACAAACAAAACAATACATGGTGCTAAAACATTTGTCTGGATGCACTTAGCGTGCAGCCAGACAAATAAAGTTAAAAGACGTGTACATGTGATTCTATATTGTCATAAAGTGTCCCACAACATTAAAAAGATAGCTAGCAGATACGATGTAAACGTTATTTTCTCGGCCCCTTTCAAGCTCTCAAATACTGTAAATGACTTAATTATCGCGGGCTCAAATTTTCGCAAATCGGGCCAAAGCTGAAATATTGAAACTATTCGCGGGTTCTAATTTTCGCGAATCGAGTGTAGCTTCCGTAGCTTTCACATATTGCCCGAATTGTTCGCGGGACGTATTTTTCGCGTTTGTAGGCGATTCGCGAAACTCGCGAAAATTAGGTCCTTGCGAAAATTTAGTCGTTTACAGTATATGTCCGATGTTTACCAGCAGAAAAAAGCGCTCTGCTCTAAGGAGCACGCAGTGCAGTACATTGAATCTGTCACTAATGTCATATACGAGATACCGTTAGGCTGTGGAAAAGTCTACTTCTGGCAAACTGGCCGTTGTTTTAACGATAGGGAAAGGGAACATAATCTTTCGGTGCGCAACAACGCGGGGGGACATCTCCACTGCAGGAGGTGCGCTGGCTGCAAGCTTCTTTTGGCTGCAACAAAGTTTAAAAAAAGCCAATTATCAAAGCGAGAGAGAGTTATAGAGGCGTTTTACATCAAAAGGAAAGATGACAACTCCGTTAGCATAGCTTCTCTTTTTCTGCTCCAAAAAGAAGTAACTTTTCTGAATAGGCGCCCTTGAGAGTGGTGATTGGTTGTATTGCAGGTGTGACAGACGATTTTGTGTATATAAGTGACGATGTCTTTTTCCTAATAAAATCAGTTTTGAGTTTTCGCCTGTACTGTCGACTTGCTGCCTATATTGTCCTTGTTTTCTTTGCGCTTTTGAACCTTTGAAATCAAGTTGTAGTCATTGAGAGGCAAAAAAAAAAATACCACAACGCAAAAACAAATTTTTACACGCGAGCGCGCGCCTTTTTATTCTTATAGTTTTTTTTTCTCCCATTTCTAACCTCCTCGATTCTCTTTATTTGTGACTTAATCGATTATAAAATTTAGAAGCTTTGTAAACGGAATTTTTATAACATTTATGAACGGCATTCGTAAAACATTTTTTTAACGCAATTGCGGACGCACTACGGCCCTTCTTTTTGATATACCGAAAATCGGAGTCCGGAGTGATGTCGCCTTCCGGGTTTTTATCGTCCTTCGGAAAACATGGCAGCCTTCGGCACATGCAGCACTGAGGATGATCGGCGAGTCGGGGAATCGGACAAAGTTTTTTTTTTTTTTTTTTTTTTTTTTTAGGTGCCCGACGACTCCTCAGACTTCAGAAAGGAAATCATCAAACGGCCAAAACAGCTGGGTTTGGTGTCTGTGCACCGTAGTTTCGATTGTACAACAGCCAACCGGGGCCACGTGGCCCCTCACGTCGCTCACAAAAGTCCACTGCGCGTTCTTTTAGACCTCACAGCGCTTGAAATAATTCGAGATCGTTGAAGAGGCCCTAAACAAACTTCAAACTCGAGAGTAAAGCGTCGTCTGCTCACAGCGACAGGCGGCACGCACGGAGACGAGAGGTTTATCAAGGGACGCTGGCGAACACAACACTTCGGGTTGGGACGGTTCCGAGGCGTGAGAGTAACTCGAGTTGCAGGACGACTCAATTTTTGACGTCACTGCACTGGTGCGAATCGCGCGGGAACTTCATATTCGGCTTTCGAAATTGTTTTATTTATTTTTTTACTTCACAAATACTGAGATCCCAAGTTTTGAATTTTGAGGCTAATGTCCAGGCATCGCTTTCAATCGTTTCGAATAATAAAGAAAAAAACATGATTTTGACCTCAGAGTGCCCCTTTAAGGAATAGCTAACTAATACAAATGTGCAGAAGGAACACTTAATTTCCTATGGGTAACGTGTGTGCGTGCACGTTCCTGTGCAGATCCTGTCCAAGGACTCGGTGACAGTGGCGGTGGATGCCGTGGTGTACTACCGCATCAGTAACGCCACCATTGCCGTTTCCAACGTTGAGGACTACGGACACTCGACCCGTCTGCTCGCCGCCACCACACTCCGCAACGTGCTCGGCACCAAAAACCTGTCGGAGATACTTTCCGAGAGGGAGTCCATCTCGCACGTCATGCAGGTAAGCTTTCTCCTTTGGAAGGTGTGCCAAAGAATGTGGTAATGATTGTATCAATGGATGTCTCCAAGAATGTGTCAAGGAATGGGTCCAGGAACGTTTACAAGGATGTGTCGAAGGACGTTTGAAGTGCAGGTTAAGAAGCATAACCTTGATTCATATTGTATATCCGTGTCCTCTCTAGCTTCGTAAATCAAAATTTGGGAGTGCCGTAGATCTGGAGGCAAATCGACTATTGCAAACCCGTTGGATGATGTGCACAAACTATTTATTGCTCGCAAGTGTCGCCAGCTTCGAGTATACCCACTTCAGCGAGTCACACAATACCAGGAGCCCTCACGTATCGCTCTTCATGACACGCGCGCGATCAAATCCTCATACAGAACTGATGAATACAACTAGTTAATACCTAAAACTAATGTGTTAAGAGGAAATAGCAAAAGTACGGACTGGAAGCCAGAACTTTGATCTTTAATTTCCCCAAGGACAAAGCAGGTAAGAGCTCTGATTTATGCTTTAGAAACAATAGGTGGGAGCAATTATGTGACATACGAACACGCACAATAAACTGTACCTTACCAGACAAAGCGGAACATTTGATAGTCTGGTATTCCTCTATTTTACTGTCTGCCAAACGCAGTAGTTTGGAGTCATATATAAAAAGACGACATTAAAGAAATATCATGGTGTAATGCAATATTTAAACAACTTTTAATATTTTCATATACCTCAAACCAGCAGTTCCGCAATATTTTCGCCATGCGGCTTTAGTCAGTTGGTGCAACGATTGAAAACAGAAAATACCGTAATTAAAACTTCTAGTTTTCTCGGCGCACCGATGTAACAATGAGAAGCCGCTGTTCACATGCAATCCATGCCATTAACCAAGCTACGGACAACGAGCAGGTGAAGCCCAGTTTGAATAGTGTAGAAAGTTCTGATACGGCAATAACCCTACTGTTTATTCTTTTACTTCCGGGCACATGAAACTAAAAATGCTTACCTGCAGACAAAGGCCTTGATGTGGGTGCGGCAATACAGCTGGTTATGAGTGAGTGTTCGACGTTATACAACGTCACATCTCGCGAGAATAATTCCTTATTGTAGCATAGAAGTGTAGAATAGTCGGCATACCAATATTTGTAATCTGCCAGACAAAAAGACGAGGAGAGGGGCATTCTTTTTTGTAATAAAGTAATGATGATCACAACTGTGCCCCGAAGCCATATCTCGGCTTCGCAATGTTATCATCGAAAAGAGAACAAAAAAGAAGTTGACCAGCAATTATCGGATACCTGTGAATGTCTTAAATATATCTTTTTTCAAAAACGTTATTGCACCGATAGTTTTATTTTAATGTAAAAGTTTGGAAACTACACTCTAAACAAGACTGTGCGTCTGCTTTCGCGCACAACACTCGAAGAGCCAATCACCGCAGTTTATGGAGGCAGCTCAGCGAATGACGATGCCGAAACATATGTTTAGACCAAAAAATTCAGTCTGAGTTGTGACATTAAGCGAATGCAAAACGTCACGCTTGCATTGCTTAATGCTACAACTCAGACGGCCTTTTTTGGTCTAAACATATGTTTCAGCATCGTCATTCGCTGAGCTGCCTCCGTGAGCTGCGGTGATTGGCTCTCCGAGTGTTGTGCGTGAAAGTAGACGCACAAACTTTTTTTACAGCGATAGGCGTCCTTATGATTGCGTTGTAATAAACTAGTTTGTTTTTCAAGGTACAAGGAATGTCATACATGGAGTATGAATAGCAGATTTAAAAAAAAACAAAAAAAACACCAAACCACAAGATAAAAAAAAAAACACTATTGAAGATATATACTGTCCTGGGTAGTGGATTAGGCTGGTCTACGAATGATATTAAAATCTGAAAATAAATAACAAAAAGAGAAATGAATTGAACAAAAGTGTTTAGTTGCACAAGGTATCCCTAACGACTCATCATCATCACTTATTAAACCTTGAGGGCCTTTACGGGCATTACACAAGGTGGGGGGTACTCGCTGAAACAACATTATATAAAGGAACAAACAAACAGTTGTTACATGCTGGAGAACATTGTTATATAAAGCAACAAAAACAGGAAAGAAAAATAAACACTCAAAACATCTTCAAGGAAAAACAGCTGATTAAGCAGAAAAATACACAAATAAAACATTTCTATAAACACGAAATGACTTTGCGATGAGTGCAACTGCAGATGGATGGCCAGTTGGGATATGAATGTGTTATGATCTAGTCTGGGTCGCGATGCTGTTAGGCAGGCTATTCCAGTCTGTTATTGTTAATGGAAAGGTGGAGTTAAGAAACGAAACTGACAATGCGAAAATTGGACGAACTTTACAGACGTTATCAATTCGAGGAAATATGCGAGCGGCTGGGAATAATAGTGAAGTTCTAATGTCATAGTTATGATAGTAAATCTTGTAAAAAAGAGACAGGCGTGATCATTTTCTTCTAGATTAGAGCAGATCAAGGTTAGCTTTCATTCGTAAAGAACTGATGCTGGTGTCCCGTGAGTAATCCGAAAAGAGGAATCTGATTGCGCGATTTTGAAGTGCCTCTATGTTTGTTATCAATGAATGTTGCCAAAGGGACCAGATGGATGACGCGTATCCAATCTAGGTCAAGCTTTCTGCCGCCCCGCCCCCTTTCTTCTTTGACCCAGCCACAGACCATGAAGACTGCCTCCTAGTTCCCGAAGAGAGGTTAGAAATAAATATTACTCATTGAGTTCAGAAAAATAGCGGAGCCTTCAACTTGAGCTCAACGTTTTTCAAACCATAAACCTCCTCCTGTCTGTCTTAAAAAAACGCTTTATTTCGATGCATGCGCTCGACGCCAGGTAAAGGTCGGAACGAAGCGATGTAGTTTGGCTATATATTACTTTCTGCAGGAACGGTATTACTATTTTTGTGTACTATACTGTTGACAAGATTGGAAGTCATTAAAATAAAAGCACATTCACGATTAAACCAGGAAATATATCTACCATTGGTCCAGGAGTTTCTAATACAGACGCCGCATTACTCTTAGGACGCCTGGTCACATGTGAATGTTTTACAAAATGCTGCTATTTTCCACACGGCCATTGACAGAATGAATTGAGGCATATTCATATGATTTGTGGCTGCTGAAAAGAAAAAAAAGTGGCCTTACTCCGACCTGGATCTGTAACACCCCCTTGAGAACAACGGGATTTCTGTTGTGTGTTGTTGAAAAGTAACAATTACTTCGGACTGCCGTTATAAAATTTGTTTATATTTCTCCTATTGTCTTCAAAGTGCTTAACTATTCACGTAAATTTCTATTCGATTCTAGGCAAGCTTAGACGAGGCCACAGATCCCTGGGGTGTCAAAGTGGAGAGAGTCGAAATGTAAGTTTCCTTGCTATTTCATTGTTATATATCATTGGCTTGATTAACATATGTGAGCCACACAAAAACGTCTGGGTGCAAATAATTTTTGGGAGACCAGAGGAGTGAAAATATACACTTGGTCGGTGCCAGGGTGAGTATCAGAGCTTGTAATATTTAGGCAGGCAACGCTGCCCGATGTCCAGTTGTAGGAACTTCCAGAAAACATCAATATGCGTAAATAAATAACAAAAACACACTCAGGTAGAAAATGTAGAGAAATAAGAACTTGAAAGAGATGACTCACACTTTGTCGAGGAGAGGTTACGTTGTTGGTTAATAAAGTGCATCCCATGACAGTGCGCACGGAGCGTTCAATATCATCCGTCGGCTCAGTATGAAAACAAACAAAAAAAAAAAACGCCCAAAGAAGCGTTAAGCAGTTACTGGCCAGTTCTGGTCTTCATCGTCGTTATTGGAGAGAGAGAGAGAGAGAGAGAGAGAGAAAAGCACTGTATTATCGAACACGAGTTAAGTGCTCAAAATGTGCTATGCCTGCAACACCATCCGAGCTTGTCCACTTTATGATGAGAAGCCAGCCAGGTTCGCCAGGAGAAGACTGATGATAATGGAGGAATTAAAAGTGACAGAAGAATAGAAAATAGAATGGGCTCGATTGGCATAAAATTCAGGACAACTGGGAACGGAGGAGTCAGAGTAGAAATGATATAAATGGAACATTATGCTTCACATCGGGCATTGTGTGCACTAGAATGAATGACACAGTCGCGATACCATGAATTTGGAAAGTGCATTCAGTTAACGAGTAGTCGATGGAGTAAAATACTGTTGAAAGTTGCATACTCCTTTGCGTATTACACACAACCGTGAATACGACTGAAATAGTGTCCATTCAGCTTCGTCACTCCTTTAAAGATTAGCCAGAATTTGTCGTCTACGGTTACAAAAGACAGAGACATGGCATAGTATAAGCAGTATTTTCCAGGTAGACACAGTAATATATGTCTTAGTTTTATTACAAATTCGATATAACTAAATGAATATCAGTACTTCTAGCATTACCTTGGAAAGGCTAGTTCAAAGAGCAAAAGATTATTCACTTTGTCGCTGAATCAACTCAATATATTTTCGAATAATATATAGGTACAATTATAATGTCAACGTTCCACCCGGTCTCGGGGTCGGGTCTGCGCACAAACCTTTCAGAACAATCATAGGGAACAAAAAAATTGTTAAAAAGAACAAAGAAAACAAAAAACAATAGCCGAATTCATCTTCGCAATGGCGGGCGCGAAGTACGTGCTCGGAGGGTGATTTCTCGAAAGTGATCAAGCGCGAATGAAGGAAACTCCCATAGCTTCACTTTATGTTACGGAAAGTATAATCGCGACTAATGTCGCACGAATGACAAAATAGTGAAAATGTACAAATGAAAAAAAAAAGAAAAACAAAACTGATGAAGTCACGTCCTCTCTCCGATGGTGCCTTTAGCCCTTTTGACAGGCAAATAGTGGTGGACATTTTTCACGCCTCCCGGGAAACGAATCCCATTTTCGCGTCAGCGCACGCAAGGTACAAATCAGAACTCCAATGATTAAACAAAAAAAAAGAAGAAAGCAAGAAACCACTTCTTCTGAATCCAAAGGGACGTGTCACATTTTTGGCAGCAAATATGTAATTACGTCAGGAAGAGGTCAAAGTACCACCTATTTGCACTTGTGAAATTTTGAAGCTATCTAGCGTATTCCCAGCGCTGCTTAAAGTGTTCTATTTGAAACGAAGTGTAAGGGTGTGTTTACACGCCGACGTATTTTCTGCATTAATTGATAGTTATGGCATACTCTTCCATGTTATTCGTGTTTATTAAGATTTTGCACGACAAAAAGAATAAATTAAAAATACCTCATATAAATGCAATGAATTCTTTATAATTAGTCGTTCTGAGGGTCACGCATAAAAATAATTTGCGCGTCTAGTGCCTCCATTCAACAATAAATCGTAGTTTCCGCCCCGCTTCCCCCCATGCTAAGCCTGTATACCCAGTGGGATATAGGGCAAGCCTAATGATTTAAAAGCTTTGATTGTGCAAAGAATGAAGCAGATATTTGATGATATAAGCAACTGTTTAGTACAATTTTTAACTGCTGGGTTCCTTTAACCCCGCTCTTGCTAAAGCGAAAGTACTTAATTATTCTGCAATTAAATGCAAAGCTGCAAGCGAGCTGGACAAGAATGACGAAAGCTGTGTTTGAGATTTGTGTTTGTCCTTTGTCCCTCTTGTTCCCCTTCCCCGGGGATTATTTTCGTCGGGGTCGTCGTCGAAAGTACTTGTTCTCTGGGCTAGTACTGAGATTATTTTTTATAAAAAAAAACTAAATAAAATATCCTTCTTAAAGCTTCTCAGGCGCCGACTTTCCCTCAATGTTATTGTTTATTGCATACTTCCGATAGATTGAAAAAGTCGGCTGGTAAACAATGTTTTGTTGTACAAACTAGTAACTTTGGGTGGGCTGCAGCATGAAGGTAATCGTAAAAGATTAAGAAAATTAGCATACTCAAATGACCTGCCCATGATAGCCAGTAATCTAAAATATTTTAGAACCACTTGCGAGCGTATTAATGTTAGGAAAGTTGTTAGAGTTGTATTAGGGCCTGTAACCAAGAGTGGAAGGAGGATGCGGGACCCGCTGCCATAAATACGACCGAATGCTCCTTCGTTGCACTGGTTTAGTGATATTTCCTAGGAAGGCAAATATCGCAAACACCACTTTGCTGAAATAAAAAAAATACTTGCGGTTCAATTCCACCACATATTCAGTCTAGAGACCGTCGTTTAGGAAAACGAGAGGGCGCAACGATTTACTAACCTCTAACAATAATTCAACCTCACAACAGTTGCAGACTAGAGCAATGGACGTACTAGAAACATACCCGGTTTAAATGCTTTCAGGACATTTTGTAGCCTGCCTCCGTGTTTCAATATTTTCTGGCCCGTTTAATTCCGGGGAATGTGAACACAATAGCGATTGTGGGGGTCAAAAGTTACAAACCAGTATTGCCGGGACCGGGTGTTTGTTATTTCTAAGATTCATCGGATCGGGTGATACTGATAATTAAATGATTGGCCATATTCATGAAGAAACGTAAACGTTTGAGCTGCTGTATGCTTTAAACTTTTGCTTTTCATTTTGTTTCACAGCAAAGATGTACGCCTTCCTGTGCAACTACAGAGGGCCATGGCGGCTGAAGCAGAAGCGGCCCGAGAAGCCCGGGCGAAGGTATGCCACGTTTCTTCCGCACACTGAACATTTTGGTTGAGGCTATCGATTTTTAAAGGACGTCTAGCGTTGCCGCAACTGCTGTTGATTTGCCTGAAGAGGCTAGTCAGCACCAGTCGCAGTGGCATGTTCCAATATCACCTGAATGTACGGTTGAATATAGAGGTGTTCGTGCCGTCCATTCGATACCGGGTTGGATATAAAACTGGTGTGTTCCTTTAAAAAGGTAAAAATAACAAATCAGAATTTTAATGTACAGTTAAAATGGCTACCACAATTCTAAATAAGTTATTTTAAGCTTTACAGATTTGTTTAAAACACAGCTTAGAAGCTACATTAATGCGGTTTTTGCAGATCACTCATCCTGCCAGGGAAACATCATATAGGGAGCTAATAGTCAGGCTAAATTTGCTAATTAACTCAATAATGTTAATTAGCTTTAATAAAAAATAAACATAATCGTTAGATAGGGCCGGGCGTCAAATAAAATGATTAACCTGATTATTCTGCACCTTCTAATGAATTAACAGATTATTCGGTTTCGCCGATTTCCATGCCTAATCTTTTAAAGTGGACAAGATTAGACTTCTTTCATTTGCTCATCTTAAAACGGCTCAACGTATATATTATCAATTACATTTCAACTTTGATGTGTTTTTGAGAACAGTCCAAAAAGAGTTACAGCTCATTTCTCCACTTCTGGATGCAGATAAGTTGGTTGATATCCTCCGGCAGGAACGAGCTCATTTACTTCTTCAGATTAATCACTGCTGTTTTAAACAGGCACTCGCTTGGCGTTGAAGCAACTCTGTCAAATGTAGCCTACCCGTCTTGCTATGGCCTGCAAACTTCTCCCCTGCTAGCCTACATTAAGCTCAAATTCCAGTAAAAAATTGCCCTTCAAACTGGTATACTCCTCCACGTCTGTGATGTGTCTAATACTGAAGCAAGTAAAAGTAGCGCAGGATACGTGGCGTCTGTTCCCTCTCAAGGGACGTATCAATTTAAATTTCACGTTGCTCATGTGTCTTCTACCCAACCAACTCAGATGAAGACACTTGTTAAAGGAAGGTAGAAGGCGTGAATAGTTGTTTCCTCCGAATTTCTAACTAGAATAGAAAAAAGAAGAAGCTTATTTTGTGTTTTTCATCTTTTCGGACTCGTTCGCCGCCGTTGGTGCACGCAGTTTCGACTATTGTGGGCTTCGCAGTTATCTGAGGGCACCCGGTGATATTTTTCAAGGGCAGAAACGCTGTTTCGTGTGAGTCAAGAAAAAGGCCAAGCCGAGGCCTGCGGCTGCCGACAGGTAGGGAATTAAAAGCGATAAAGAACGAAGGTATATTAGAAGAAGGACGTACAATGAGAGCGCTATTTCCAACTAAATTAATTTCGAAAAAAGAAGAAAAAAAAAATACGTACCCCGATAATAAAAGACACATCATACAATCTTTAGCACTCAATCGTCCTTCTATTATCGCTTTGCGTTTTTAGCGCTTTTAATTCTCTATAATCCACCACCAACTCGCCCAAGTTTATACCCGTCTCCCGACAGGTCCTCGCTCTCAACGGTTGAAGCTCTCTAACGATGTAGACACGTCGTCCTCCCTCTTTCTGTTCTCGCTAGTTTGAGAGGAACCTCAGTCGGCGGAACGTCCGAGATGGGCCCCGCGAATATTCAGTCGATTGTCCAGCTAAGCTCCCAGGCTTTTCGGTCGAACCACCGCCACCGAACGACGCGACGGACGGCTCGCCCGTCAGCTTTGGGATGAACGGGAACGTCGCCGGTTACCAACTTGGTGTCTTTGGGTACATAAAATTCCCGACCAATCACATGACTACTCCAGGATCTCGTTAAAATCTGTTGTCGTCTTAAAGCGATAGCTCTACGGCCGGCACTTTGCAGAGATTTCGACCTTGTCTCCTGTCGTGAACGCGCGCGCGATGAAAGGGAAATTTTCTTTTTTTGTCGAATCCAAGTTTGGTAAATAAGGACAGCGAGAATCTTTTTTTTTTTTCTTGTTTAGTTTGGGTTTGTCACAATTCAACCGATTAATCGGTGAACGATATGTCGCCAATAAAGCATTGATTGAGGAATCCAACGGTTACTAATCGCCGAGCCCTGCTTTCGACTTGAGTGGCTTCAAAACAACTAAATCAGTCATTTTTAGAACAAAATTGGAGCACGTGGGATGCACGGTGGGCCGCTAGTTAGCACTCGTGCAGCAGGCGCAGGGCTACCTGCGATGACGCGCCCGAGCCGTTTTTCCTTCTCTTATCATCCGCTTTTTCTCAGCTCTATAGTCTTGTGCTCGTTGCACCGGTGACAAATTGAACGCACTACTGCGCTTCCGACGCGCTCAGTCATACTATAAATTACGATTTCTTTTTAATGACGCTGACCACGTTTTTAAGGTGAACCATAAGTTTACTTTCAAACATTTAAAAGTTAATTCACATATTTCTGTTGATTATTCAACTTATCGCGACGATTAGACCCATATATTATGTCCGCCTGGCTGTATGACACCCACTGGAGAAATCTCATTAGTGTAGTTTTCACGGAATTTTTTACACAAATTTGTATAGTCTAGAAACAAACACACGATATGTTGAAAATTCAAATTGGGTGAACTGTCATGTAATGGTATCTTGTAATAACTCGAAACGTAAGTATAAAAAGAGACTAATATATCTTTAATAACCTATTACATCTGACAAGCTGGTCATCAACAAGAAATATGAGTATCTAAAGTTAAGCTTTGTAGTGCGCCTTGTTACATAGGTTTTCTTTGTGTGGATGTGCGTGTGTATGCGTGTGTGTGGGAAGGAGGGTGGAATAAAATACTCAAAGGTAATATAATTTTAGTATACGGCAGGGAATAGTCTTCCACGCAACGTAGATATTTTTAAATAAATTATTCCAAGTTACAAAAAACTCAGTACTTCGTATGGAAGTACTGTTTTAGACGAAACTGTTGGCAAGCGTGGTATAAAGCCATGAAAATATAATTTGCACGCTACTGGTGTAGACATATTTTTGGACAGAGCTCTTGAAATGATGGCACAAATGGAAAACTTATATCATAAACGATATTATTAGACAAATCGGAATAAAACGAGATCTCACGACTGTTTAACGTTGCGAATTCTTGTGATTTTTAACTCATTGTACCCCTTTCTTCACGTGTTGTCTCTCCAGAAGTAGGTTGCCTCTCTTTGCGAAAAAAATGTCATGAGTCTAGTTTCTTGATATAGATTGTGTTTACGACAATTTAATTGCGATATACTTAAGTCTTAGTGTACAGTCGGCCACCAAAGTTTATGGACCACGCGAGCCGTGGCCGAGTTGCATTACCGCGCTACCTTGCGGCGCGGCGACTGTAGTAGCGCTCCGTAGTGCGCGCCATGGGCGTGCCTTTAATACTCGCAGGCATGTTCAATTAACTCTCCCCGCTTCCGGCCGAAACTTTTTTAAGGCTCTGTTATACTCCGACGTTGAGCGTAGCGCAGAGCACACAGGTGCTGATTGGTTGAAGATGTCGAGTTCCTGCTCGCCGGCCAACGGAAGGCGCACGCTGCACTCCGCTGCGCTACGCTTGCGCAACGCTGAGCTCGCTGCTCCAAATGTTGGAGTATAAGAGAGCCTTTTAATTTTCGCTGCACTTGCTGCCCTGTCAACCAGTCAGTAACAACAATTAAACCAGAACGCGTAATTTATTATATAGTGTACACGTTAATAAATGAAATATTAAAATAACCTAAATGACTTTAAACAAAAAGAGGATAAAAAAATTAATGTCGAGAGTTGGGCTAGTTGGTATTCGTTGATCATAATGTAAAAACAGCGCAAACAAACACGGACGAAAGTGTTTGTTTGCGCTGTTTTTACATTATGATAAAAAAATTGCCGTCTTCCTGGCCGCTGAGCTGGAAGAAACAATTTCATGCCGGACGGCGCAAAATAGGGTGGATATCGTAGTTTCTGCCAGTCATCGTGCCACCGAGATGCAGCTGCGGCACGGTGACCAACAGCGGCTGCCGATGCGTCGCCCGGTGCCGTATTCGTGAGAATAAGGAGGCGTCGGCGGGAAGCGAGAGGAGTTGAAACGCCTGCGAGTATCAAAGGACGCGTATGCGCGCATTACGGGTCTCGAAAACAGGCGCCGCGCCGCATGGTAGCGCAGTGATGTAGCTCGACCACTGCTCGCTTGGCCCGTAGACATTTGTGGTCGACTGTACACGCACTAAAACTCTTCTGGAAAGATGTGGGGTCTTCAGGTTTTTGATTTAGTAATGCTGCAATCACTTCATTGAAGCTGAGCTGCTTTAGGTTATACCTTCATAGTTCAAACACATTTCTAAGTCGATTGTGTATGCGCATATATATATATATTGTAGCGGGTGAAAGAAAAGAAGTCAAACAGGGACATGAGAAGAAAGAGGACGAAGTACGGACAGTGGGAAAAGAACAACGGCTGGAACGCTCGTAACATTTGGGTGGCAGCGGTGGGATGTTCAGCATGAACGCCCGCTCCCAGCCTGCAAATCCGGAACCAAATTGGGAGCGACTCACCGAACAGCTTTACAATCGGTTGATGGAGAAGAGCTCGACTGACGCTGCAAATATACTTGCACAGTTCGACGATCGCCTCGCCCCTCGCATTGCGAACGTGGAGCAGACTTTACATCAACAAGTCACCGATGTACATCAACACCTCTCATCTGTACATACTCGACTGGAGCACCTAGAACAGGCCCTACAAATTGGTACGCTACCAGAAGGCTCGGGTGACCCTTCCCCCAACCAGGAAGCAGCTGCGATCCGCCATTTCAGAAACGATGAGCCCGAGAGACAGGCAAAGATAGCTCCATCGGATTCCGGTGCTAGGCGGCTCAAACCCCCGAAGTTCGATGGTCTTGGCTCCTGCAGGGCGTTCCTCGTGCAATTCGAAACAGTGGCTTTATACAATGGCTGGGACTCCCCTGGCAAGGCTGCCTTAGTCGCCCAGCTACGTGGAAAAGCGGCAGAGTCCCTCGAGTGTATTCCAGATTCAAGTCGAACTACATATGAACATCTGTTACAAGCTCTGGACTCTCGATTTAATGATGCGCATCTACAACAGCTACACCTAACGGCGCTCAAAACCTATCACCAGAAAACAGAGTCGCTACAAGAGTTAGCCGACGCCGTCGAGAGATTGGCGAGGAAGGCTTTGGTGGGGTGCTCTGAAGATACACTCCGCCTGATGAGCACTTCTGCTTTCATCGATGCCATCAAGGATCCCGAAGTTCAACGATGTGTGCGGTTCGCGCGACCCTCCACGCTCCGCTCTGCCCTGGGTCACGCGTTGGAAATGCACGCGGTGATAAGAGCAACAGCGTCCACGGTGAGCCCAGAAAACCATATTTCTACTACTGGTGGCACGCAAGGCGGCCCCCGCAGGCCTGACTGGCGTCAATGCTTCAACTGTGGACGACGAGGCCACCTTGCTCGATCTTGCCGGAATCCGTGCCCTCCACGTGAGGAAAACTCTCCGCGCGTGCCCGACAGTGCGGGGTCCCGTGTAGTTCACGAAGTTTCCCTGGCTACAACATCGATGTGCCCCTCGCTGACCCCACACGTCACTGTCTACCTGCCTGGGATCGGACAATGTACCGATGCTATTATAGACACCGGAGCTGGGGTGTGCGTCATCGATGCTAAGTTGCTATGATCGGCCGACCGTATCGCATCAACAACAAACTGTAAAGAACTACGACTTCTCTCGCCAAACGGAAGCCACATTCCTCACATCGGACGCATCGAACTGACCGTGGAAACACTTGGAGAGAGGGTGACACTTTCATTCTTCGTTGTTGAGAATTTGAACCCTCCAGTTATTCTCGGATGTGACTGAGGTGCGGCAGTCAATCTGCTTGTCTCCTTTGAACACGGTCATGCACTGTTATCAACACAACGAGAATGCAAGTCCCGTTGTACGGCTGCCGACGCATCAACGTTGGGACTTTGTAAAGAACTTAGACCGAACATTAAGGAAACATCTGTGTACCAAGGTTTTTCCTGCTGCGCACTGTTTTTCCTAATCAGCTTCGTACAAACAAGTTTGAACACCATGCGCCTACTTGCTGAAACTTTCAAGAATGTTTTACGCGCTTTGCTACCCCTCAAGTTCGTTTGCGAACCGTTCATGGGCTCAGTTGTTGCCACGAAAGACATTACCGTTCCAAAGTCTTCGGCGGTCTGGGTCCCAGCAACACTTCAAGGAGATAAGCGATCGGGAGACTTTATAATCGAAACACTTCTGCACTCGCGCCCTGGGGCGGAATTCGCCACTCCCTTGTATAAATAACCCCTGCCGCGGTCCTCGAGGAAAATAAAGTATGATGATTATGATGTTGATGGTGATGAGGATGATCATGATAACTGCACTCACATAGCCCTGGTGACTTCTATCTGTTCATCATAATTTGAGCACTGCCTCTCGAGCCTATAGTTGTTCATCAAGAGTAGAGTCTCACGGGTGGTACTTTCCTCGACGCATCTCTCGTGCTGAGTTATTTCGGCGTTCTGGGATAAGAGCAGTGCTGGTGATAAAATGTTAGACATAAATTAGCTCTTTAAAACAATTTCTGACCCAAGCAACATAGATGAACGGGAGTTTGCCCTTTTTATCAGCTACCTCAAACTCAAGCTTCGTCCGAAATTATGGTTGGTGGCTTCCAGGAGAAACTTCAAATTTTCCACTATCAAATTTAACTGAAAAGTATTTTTTTTTCGTTCGCACGAGTTTGAAATGAAGTTTCTAGAAGAACTCGCTAGGGTCAATAATAGGCTAAGCGTAGGGTATCGGGACTTGATTCTACGGTCGCCTTTTGGGTAGAGTGAAGAATAAAAATCAAGATGATTTAAATCGTGATATAAATCCCGACAAGACACAACGATCCAATCGCCTTTCGAGCTGGTGTATGGAAGGCTTCCCACGCTTCCAGAGGAGACAGCGATGAACACGACGTGGACCCGCCGCGCGCGGGACTATGAATGCGACTTCTCTGGGCGACTACACGAAGCAAGAGAAAGAGCTCGACTCGCCATCCTTCACAAGCAGTCACATCTCACCCAGCGCCTGCGCACTGGAAGTTCTGGACCATCGTTCAATTCAGGAGATTTAGCGCTTCTTTGAAGTCCCCTCAGACGGCCGCAGCAGTCCGAGAAATTGCTCCAAAGGTACTGCGGACCCTTCAAAATAAGCAGATAACTCGGTCCTGTGACATATCGCCTCGAGGAACTGCGAACACTGCCTCAACGAGGAAGACACCGGACTCTGACAGCTCATGTCAGTCAACTCAAACTTTATGTGGCACGCGATGACTACGTTGGCTCTGTCCGGGACGGACAGTCCCTTGAAGGGGGCGATTGTAACGTGCGAAAGAAAAGAAGACAAACGGGGACATGAGGAGAAAGAGGACGAAGTACGGACAGTGGGAAAAGAACAACGGCTGGAACGCTCGTAACAATATATATATATATATATATCTAGGAACGTGTTTTAACCCTCAATATAGCATTATTTAAGATTTGTGGAAATATTTCAATTCTTAATGTAAATAAATAAACTTTTATTGCGAGGGAGATGCCTGCTAATCGCACAGGCGAAAAGAGAATTAATACCAGTTCTATTAGTTCGTATACTCAGAAAGACAGGCAGTCGGTTTACCCGCCCATTTCTTTCCGTCTTCAACTGATAAAAAAGTCAAACGTTTCGTTTCTCTTGACGTAGTCTAATTGCGCCGTTCCGTCATTTATATGCAAATTCTTCCTCCTTAAGAACGCTCGATATTAGGCAGATAAAAAAATACCACGAGAAATTTGCGAAACCCACTACACATTAAACATAACATAATCAAACTTATATCTACACACGGTCTAACTTATAGAACTACCGTAGTCGCGCAATTTGCGTCGGAATTACCTTAAGAATGTTACCGACCTATATTGAACCCCGAAAATGTTCGCGTATTCGGAAAATGTAGTAGATAACGCAGACATTGAAACGCTATGCATAATTCAAGCGTCGTCTTGGGCAGAGAAATGGGACGAACATACAAAAAAAAAGTCAAGATAGTGCCCACCGCCCTACTTAAGAGTGCAAGGCTAGGATCGCGGATTTAATCTCGAGTACGACACTCGAAAGAGCGTGCACGGCTGCACTTAGGTGAGTGGGCCCTCGGGCGGACCGCGCCTATCATGTAGGCACAAAGAAGGGTGAAATTGTAATACGAAAAAAGGCTCTAGGCGTGCCGGTCGCCACTGATTCGACACGCCGAGATGGAATCCCTTGTGGTGTGTGATCTTGTATTGCTTTCCGACGGCGGCCCATGATGGCAACGGTTCGTGAGATTTGTGGATTAGACAGAGTTTATTTAATACCCTAGAGCTTCTGGGAAAGCAAAGTAAAATAAATAACAAGCAGCTGCGGTGGGCCTCGCCCTGTTAAGCAAACTCGTTCTTGGTAGGGCTTTGACAACCATAGGTGTTATCGTATAAATAAATAGGCGACAGATGACTGCTCATTATGAAAACATACAAAATGAAGGCTTAGCAAATTTGAAGCGATTCACTGACTTCGGATATTTGTTTCTTTCTGTTCCGGTGGAGATTAGTAGGCATTCCTTTCACCTAGTTCTGCTAAGAGCGGCAACTGAATATAGTAATATAGAAAATTCTGAATGCGATAAATACTTCATTTGCGTGTTTATCTCCCGTAAAATATTTACAAATTAAAAATGAAGCGCGGTTGTTAGCCTGTCTTTATTTACGTTTTATTGGTAATAGAACGTTCTTCCTCGGTTGAAATAAAGCTATTAATAAGTGACAGCAAAAATCTGCATAAGGCTATTGTTTGAAGTGTGAGCTCTATATCAGTCTTGAAATGTGCAAATTGTTTTCTTCTGTTTTATTTGTAGATACTGTAGGAAGGGCTCGGTGCGTACTGCTCACCTTTTAGGAGGACCAAACAGGCAGACACCAAAACACACCTTTTTACTTCGGCAGCCGGCCATCGACTGCCGGCTGCCCAAGCCGGTGAATGGCTAGCCAGCACATTCGTTGCGCGACGGGCGCCGAGCGCCAATTCTTTTGCGCAGTTATGGGCCGTAAAGCCCACAAACGCCCCCCCCCCCTCCCCCCTTCTCTGTCCTCTGGCCCCGAGGATGTCCTCTCTGACTGGTGGTGGTAGAGGAGGAGAGGGTTGTGACGATGCATAGGTTTCAGGACGCGGTTCTTGGAGGCCGCCTTTTTATTGGTGATGCGGTCGTTACAGCTGCTGATAAAGTCCTTGAAGGACGGTGTGCCGTCAGGAAGCTTGAACGGCAACTGCACGTCATTCAGGAACGCCTGGTTTTAGTACCCGAGCTGCATCTTAACGTCGGAGAACTGTGCGCTGTTTTGGTGGCACGCTGTTCTGTCCTTGGTCAGGTGTTATCGTCTGCACCATGGCACATCATTTCTTGTTCTTCAGGAAGTTTATCTTGACGACGTTGCCGTACAGGCAGTGCAGGTTGAAGAGCTTTTCGGCGTTGATCTTGTCAGAGTTGACACCATACACTATTAGCAGGGATCCTTGGTGCAGTCCCGCTGCCTCAGGACGAGTGGGCGCCCCCGCGGCCGTAGCTGGTAACGTCGCGCTCCGGTGGACCTTCGTAGCGGTCCTGTTGTCCGTTGGTGGGCGCCCCGTAACCTTCATTCTAGCCGCTGCCAGGGCTGCTGACCTGGCTGCCTCGGGGCCCGCCTTAGTGGTAGTGCTTGCGTTCAGCGGCGTAGCTTGGACTGGTAAAGGGTCATCGGCCGTCCGCTGCGTTGCCGTCGTCCTTACAACCAAGCGGCTCATTGAGGGTGGCGGGAGACCCTCCTGCGATGGTTGTGGCGCTTGCGGGACATGTCGAAGAGCCTAGAAGAACGAAAAAAAGAATCATCAGTTGTCCTCTCGGGAGCTTCTCTACAATAAAGCTTCGGTAACGTTGGGCACGGCAATAGAGAAATTAGCTTTGCGAGCACACTCTGAGTGCTAACCGTACAGAGCCCCACGCAAATTCGGCAGGGTGCAGAAAAGTACTACTTCTTGCCAAAGCCTATTGTAACGCGCATATTCTTCTAAGTCTTCGTCTTCGTCACCAATATCAAAAAGAATCCTCGCTGATTTAAGTCTGGTTTTAGGTATCGTCCAGACCAGCATCACTCTCCGCCTGCGAGAGAAGTTCATCATCCGATTCATGATACCATTTGAGGTTGTGGATATGAACGGGTCCAGGCAGTCGCCCTGACTCACGGTGGACGAGCGTGTACGTGAGGCGTGAGACCTTCTCTCGTACTCAACACGGACCATCCCACTTGTTCGTCAGGGAAGCTATGAAACCTCTAGAGGTGTCACTAAGTGGGTGCGTCGGTCGGAGTACGAGATCTCCAACTTCAAGTTGCACGTCCCTGTGGTCACGATTATACTGCTCAGCCTGCTGCAGCCGTGCGACGTCCAAGCTTTCCCGGGCATCACGAATGATTTCCCTGAGTCTGCGTCGTAGGCTTCCTCTAACTGACCCTATGAGCGAGCAGCGCCAGGAGTGTTGGTCATCTAAGCATTTTCCAGTGAAAACGTCGGCTCTTTTCTGATTTAAGACGAGCGGACGTGAAAACAGTAGACCGGATAACGCCTGTGCGTGCCGCGAACGCAAGCTCTGGTAGCTTGGCGTACCAATCATGGTGATGTACGGTTTGAGTTATTAACATCGATTTTAGGTTCCGGTTTGCCCGCTCTGTGATGTTTGCTTCTGGGTGATAGAGAGACGTCCGCCTGTGTTATATGCCCAGTGCGGCACGTGAGTCTCGGAACACTGTGCTGGCGAAATAAGTAGCGTTGTCGCTAATCAATTTCGCTGGAAATCCGAAATGTGTGAACGTCTCCATCAGACAAGACCGGAGTTTCTTGAAAATGAGCGATCGCAATGCAATTAGCTCCACCTACTTGCAAAAGTGATTCGTGACAACCAACAGGTATTGGTTGCCACGCGGACTGTGGGGGAAGGGGCCCATGACGTCTACAGCAACGCATTCACATTAGGATCTACTCCCAACTGGCTGCATGAGACCGGGGGGGGGGGGGGGGGTTGACCTGCATAGGGTTTGGCTTTCCTACAAACTAGGCCTGACCGAGCGTACCTCAGCACGTCCTGAGGAATGCATTGCTAAGTTGCAGTACGGCGTAACTTTTCAAAAGACTTGCAGTCACTACTGTGACCAGCCAGGGCAGTCATGGTAGTATTTATTGAAAGACGTGCGAAGTCGGTGAGATATCAGGGCTCGAAAGGCTGTATCTGAGGAACAACCCCCTTCATCATTAATCTGAGGTATATACCGTAGAAGCAAGCCGTCTACGGTCAGCAAGTACGAGTCGAAACCTATGTTAGCGTCTCTGTTGTCACGTCGGTCACGAGAAGACAGCCACTCCGAAGCCTTGGGATAAAGGCCATCGTTTTGCCGTGTTGCACGAAGCTCATCTCGGCTGATCAAAGTTCCCCAGGGTGAGCCAGCATCTACCGCAGCAATGACATTGACATGCTCATGCTCGTGCTCTTCCCCCAGCAGAGCGCGCGGCAAAGCGTCAGCGACTTTGTTTTGTGAACCTTGCTTGGGCACAATGGTGTAGTCATATTTTTTATGCGTAAGTGCCCAGCGTGCCAGTCGTCCTGGTGGATTCTCCAGCCGCTAAGGCCAGGACAAGGCGACTTTATACGACTGCATCACAAAACGCGCGCCATCAAGATACATATTAAATTTTGCTGTGCACATATGACGGCTATAGGCACTCAAGCTCGCAAACGTTGTAATTCCGTTGAGCTGTTGTCAACCTATTGCTAGCTACTGCTACGGGTCGTAAGGCACCATCAAGATATTGAAGCAACAGAGCACATAAACCGTAGCCGCTCGCATCGGTTTGCAGTTCAGAACGACGGTTGAGGTATGGGTGTTTCAAAGATGCTGTTTTGGGCAATAGCTGTGGACAGTTGGAGGGAAGCATTGTGCTGCGCCTCCCTCCAACACCACTTGACGCCTTTGCGCAGCAGTTAGTTCAGAGGGCGCGTTATATCTACGCAGTGGGGAATAAAGTGTCGGTAAAACCCACCCATGTCCAGAACTCGCTGCAAGCTCTCTGCTTCATGAGGGGGACTGAATTCAGTTATGGCCTCCAGTTTGTCCTAGTTAGGGCGAAGCGCTCCACCGTGGATTACAAAACCGAGCAAGTTAATCTTAGATATTTCCAGCTGCATTTTGCCTGGATGAACAGTCAAACCAGCATACTGCATGCGCTTCAAAAGAGCGTGAGAAGACTACTACATCATCCATATATGCCATGGCGTAGTTGGGCCGTGCATCTCCAAGCTCGTGTGTCCTTAAGGCGTTGGAATGTGGCAGGAGAGTTACTCAAGCTAAAAGGCATGCGCAAGAACTCGTACAATCATCTGTAGCATGTGAATGCTGTTTTCTCGATGTCAGCGGGTTCGACCTTTATCTGGAGGAAACCTCGAGTGCAGTCAAGATTCATGAAAAAGCTTGCGTTTTCTAAATTGTACATGACGCCTCACGAACAGTTACCACATTCAGGCAGCGAAAGTCATTGCAAAGCCGAGCCGTTCTATCCTCTCTGGGGGCAAGGACGACCGGAAAAGCCCACGGTATCTGCGACTCACGTATTGCATCTGTGTCGATCATCTCTTGAAGCTCCTTACCTAGGAGCGCTCGCTTGTGTACGCTGATCGGTCGAGGATTGCAGTGCGGAAGCCGTGTATTCTTGGCGCCAATTGAATGTTTCAGGGAACCGGTTCTGCCGGGGCTCTCCGTGAATATTGGGAAAAACTCCTCCAGAAGTCTTTGAAGACGCCGGTTTTGCCAGTTCGTAGCAGGAGACTTCTGCAAAGAATCGCTTACCGTACATGGGAGTCGCAAAGCAGGCGTTCAGACACCAACGTTACCGAGACTGACAATACAATCCTCTCGTCTGGTAAACGGGATGAGTTTCGCGTCACTACCGAACCTGTAGCTTTTGTTCGGGAAGTCAAGAACCAGTTTCCCTCCGAAAATGAAACCTCACGGTACCGAAAATAATGGGTACCGTAGGATCAGGTAAGCAAATGAAACGCTGACGGCGTTTTTTCTTCTTAAACCCGGTCTGTAGCCCCACGGCTTGACTGGCGGCCATTTATGGTCCTGACGCTAGCTGTAGGCGCACGTTAGTTTCGCTCCGGTTAGCTTTCTGCTATTTGCAACGTTCAATCAGGCAGTCCCCAATAAGTGACAAACTCGCACCGGTATCAATCAGCGCTGCCACAGCTATTGCGAGCACCGTAACTGTCATATGAGGCTGAATAAGCTCAGGGTAAGGCTGGATTCGAGATACCGATGGAAGTTTGGCCGGGTTGTCCGCGGCCGGCAGGATTTCAGGAATCAACGCCGCCGGCCGTACTTGTTTCCCGAGGCTGCAGGGCTGTTGCGGTGCAAGTCGGGGCAATCACGCCGGATGCGGCCATGGCGACCGCAGCTAAAGCTGCATACCAAGTTGCCATGATCAGGACTGTGCGTCGGGCTTGCAAGGGCTTGTCTTCGATTCCTTTCGTACTGTCCTTCGTTGGACCAGCGATCCGCGCTCAAGAGCTTCTTCAGGTGGCGGCGGGGGCCAATACTAGAGCTCGGCCAGGAGCGCCTCTTGTATGCTGTAAGCGTCGCGGGCCAGGTACTTTAGGGTGGAATAGCTGCGGCCGTGTAGATTGGGACGGAATCTTGGCTGGCTCTGTTGCAGCACCCGAGCAACCCTGTCAGACTCCGACGTCGGTGAACAGGCCCTTTCTTAGAGCTCCTGCATGACCCGGACATATTCGATGAGGGTCTCGTCTGGGTGCTGGGTCCGGCGCTCCAGTTCTCGCTGGACTCGGGGCTGGCACCGAGGTGGAAGAAATTAATTTTTGAAGCTTCCTCCGGAATTCTTCCTTGTTGAGGAACTGGGCTGCGATGCGCCACATGCTCGCGGCGCTGCCCTGGAACGCAACGGGCAATGTGCGTGCGAGGACGCGTTCGTTCGATGCTCCCGTGGCGAGCCTATAGGCCGCCAGCTCGGCCAAGATGTCGGCCCCGGACTTCGGGTCGTCAAAGCCCTGTAAGACAGGTCTGGCACTTGGGACCGCGGCACCTCTCCTTGAGGGCCGTGGTCAGCCAGGACCAGGCGGTGCGCGACTGTGTCGCAGAGGTTGGCCAGCCGAGCCATAGCGTTCCTGGCAGCCGGGTCAGGACCCCCTCCGGTCTTGCCTTCGTCTGCAGCGCTTCTGCGGCGCATTGCGAAAGCAAGTGCAGGGCAAGCGAAACAGAATAAAGCACAAAATAACAGACGAAGAACACGTAATATACTACAATATGCACAATATACACAAGGACCAAGCCGCCATGACATAGATAGCATCCGGTGGCCGAAGCCTGTTCGAACGGCCACTTAGGTTAATCGGGCACGGCAAAAGCGACACAAAAAAAAAAAAACTGCTAAAACGCCTAAAACGGGCTAAAAGCCTGCGGTTCAACCCGCAGGAGAGCTGTAGGCCTCACGCTGGGCGCGAAATGTAGGGTTCGGTGCGTACTGCTCACCCGCAGGTAGGACTAACGAGGAAGACACCAATACACACCTGTTTACTTTGACACCCACCTTGCTCGCCGAGCCCCGAGCACGAGTTCTTTTGCGCACTTATGGGTCGCAGAGCCCACAATACATCCACTGTAAACAAAATATAATTTTTTTATATATATATTCTTTACCGCACAACTGCATCACTTGAAGTCTTGAACATGTTGGTGGCTCTCTATTTAATATCGCAGCAAAACGTGTGAGCCATTATAATTTTAGGGTTTGCATATTGGGTTTTATGATATTAACTCTGCATCGATTACACTTCTAGTTCCATTGCCACTTCATTATCACACTGAAAGGAGAGCCTAAACCGCTGATATACTTGCATTTCCTTAAAAAAACGAAACCTGAATAGATTGGTAGGATAAGAGGTAACCTCTAAATTATTTCCTCTTGATTTGCTGTTTTACTCTTAGATTATTTCCCTTATTTTACTTGAAATCACTATATATTCTCAGACTACCACATTGCATAGCGTCGGCTTAAAAGGAAGTGTCAAGTCAACCGAGCTTTTCGGTTGACGTATATCGGTCGCAGACGTGGCGGACGTTGATCGTTTTGGCGCGATTCCTGGCAGCAAACAAAGCACTAAAACACCAACTTAAAACTTATACATAGCCAAGGACATACCGACAGGCCGGGACGCAAAATGATTTTTGTTGCCTTTTGCGGGTTACTAAATTAAAGAGCCCGCGTGATCTAATTAGCATGATAACTTTTCGGGCATGTTCCCCAGCGCTGATTGTGCCCGCGGGTGGTATCCAGACGCTGGGCCTACATCCCCAGAGCCCGGCTTCGGGATCCTCCGATCCTCGAGGGGGGGGGGGGGGGGGGAATAAGGGAAGGGAGCGAACGAAATGCGAGGCGCAGTCTCTTAGTGCAAAGGGCACAACTCACATAAACCCCCACCAGTGGTGCATGGGGTCGCCAATGCGGAGGCCACGTACGCACAGGAACACGACACGGTGCCACGGCATACGATTTGATGACATGGGGCCACTAAATGGTGCGTGATGCGCTTAGATTTGAAAATGCTATTGCCTAATCGATCGGGGTCACGTGGTTTATGGGCTCTGTTTCCAATACGAGTTGCGAGGAGATGGCGTTCATCGCTTTTTTTGACAACGCAACGCAAGCGCTCTTCATGGTCCGCGTTTCTCCTTTAAAATCCTAGTAATAGAAATCTATCTTAGCGCTGCAACATTGTTCCCAGATAAACCCTGGACATTCAGTATTCTTGGGTTAATCTACTCTCTAATTTTGCTACAATTCACAAATATGCCTACAAACTAGACGTATGGTTTTCATAAAGTGGACATGTAAATAATATAACTACACCATTATTTTAATAAAATCAGAATGAATAACCATAGTATATTTCAGAATATTCGAGATCTGCGAGTTATAAAAATCAAGGGAAAAATTAAACGCAGCAAGATGGCGACATCTAAATTAGCACAATAGTTTCTGTCAATAATAATTAAAAAAAGATTTACAAGTTGTTTTGACAGGTGAGCAGGGGAGCGTTTATTGCAAAATGTTGGTAAGACAAGAAATGCTGAAAAACCTAACTATACATACCGGTTAGTGGTTTCATTATATTCCCATGTTCTCTGAAAGAAAGCGAATATATAAAAGAGAAGCAATATCTAGCAACATTTGAACACCATGAGAAGCACCCCATGTTTAGTCACAGATTCACTCTGGAGCTCTTATCACATTACTTGTTTGATAGCAGTCGTGAGGCGGCAGTCAACCACATTCTAAAAAACGAATACGTTCTGACTTGTTTCAGGTTATAGCCGCCGAGGGCGAGCAGAGGGCCTCACGCTCGCTCAAGGAAGCCGCCGAAGTGATCGCCGACACGCCATCAGCGCTCCAGCTGCGCTACCTGCAGACCCTGGCGTCGATTGCGGCGGAAAAGAATTCGACCATTGTGTTCCCTATACCGATGGAGCTGTTCTCGGGCTTCATCTCCAGCGACCAACGCCCCTACTCCGATCGTCACGGAAGCCATGGCGCCAGCGACCTCAAGAAGGACCTAGAGGCTGCCGCATAGCAGAGGGCCCGCCAATCCCGCTCCCAAAGCCTCTGGGGCGGGACAGGCGTCAGGCGGCTCTCCCTCATCCTCGCGCCTCCCCTGCGCCTGGGCGGAGGTGCCAAGTCTCCGCCGGCCTAGTCACAGGCCCGACACCTGAGCTCCCGGGTTCCGCCCGGGGCTCTTTCGCGCAGCTGGTGGGTTGACGGATGCAGAGACCGAGGCTAGGAACTCACAGGAGGCCCGTCTGACGAGGACCACGCGATGCACGCAGGTTCCGGACCGCGATCCAGGCGAAGACCAGACACGTCTTCGAATAGATGGCGCCAGACATTCAGGTTTCAGCGTTGTCCCGCGATGGCTGACCTGCGGGGCGGGCGCGCGTGCAGCAGCAGTCGTTGGATCGGCGCTGCATCCAGACTTCGGTCCAGATAGAGAGAAATAAATGACCAGCAAATGTAGACGAATCACAAGCTCGGAGAGGGCCTCTCCGGGCCTTTTGGACAATGTGTCTGGGATGATGAGCATTGCTTGTTGGGGAGGTGTAGGCTGGTTGGCGAAGGAAACCGGACCGCGATGGGACAAGGAAGGACGTGTTGTTCGCTACCACGAGGTATATTGAGATGTCGTGAAGATACCTAGACGTTGGCGGTATCATTATAAAATATTGCGTCAAACGAACTTTTAGTCATTGATCACACGCGGCATGTCGAAGAGTATGGCGTTGAAACTTACCGTTCGTGCAGCAGAGTCACTCTGTATGCTGGCAAATGCAATCTTAAGTCAAGAACCCGTGCGCACCAGATGTTATCGAGTACTGCGTAATGGGATTGGTGAGAAAACTGCTTATGATTACGAGCCCACGTTTGCGTTGAAGTCGCTGCTATTACGCGGCCTGATAGTTACCTCCAGTACACTGAGGAAAGGGGTTTTACTGTTACGTTTTGCTCTCTTGTTCACAAAAGTAAATGTTGTTTACATCAGATGGCCACTGTTGATCTATCAACGTACCTCCGTGAACTTTAGTGTGTGTATTGTGCGAGTAAATAGCTGTCCTGTCCTCTTCGCCCCGTTCTAGGTTCGCATGAACTATGCATCTTATATCGGTGGGCTGCCTAACGGGAGGATGGACAAGAAAAGACAGAGCGGACACCTAAACATCTCTGAACACACAGAAAAAATATGGGGGGGGGGGGGGGGGTGGGATGTAGTTGACTTCTCTTGTGATCGCTACGGCTGACAGGACGTTTACGGGAATTCGGGGGTTCTGTGATCTAAAATGGTTATCTAAATCGATATAAAAAAAATTGATGTTCGTACAAAATATATGTGCACAGAAGAGGTCTAGGCGTTACTTAAATTTGGCGCCACACTAAATTGAGAGTTCTCTAGTATCAGGTTGTTGCTTGGGAGTTATTTCGCATGTCACACTCTCGTATGATTGGGATTGCCCTGCCCTTGAATAAAAATGGAGTTGTAAACTGACCAGTGGATATGCAGTTAAATTATTAGACTTGAATTATGTTATCCACATTGAGCAAAAACGATCTTTGTGTGAATGTACAGCTTTAAATACTTTATTGAATTGTGTAAATTAGAGTGGGCACTCAAAAAGTTAATCCTGTTTGTTTATAACTCACGCTTATTCGTTTTTGATGTAACAAGTGTAAAACGTAAGATCTCCGATTAAAATTTAAGTTATTAGAAGTGCGTGAAAACGCAGTCTGTTTTCATCAGAAGACAAGGAGCAAGAACGATTAACCCCCATGCCATTACAAGTTCAAGCTGGACACAAGACAAAAAAACAATACAAAACAAAGGGTTAACGTATGGGCAATGAACGGAACTAAAATTCATGGGCGATCTATTAGTCAGACAAACGGCTACCTTGCCTTTATTATAACTAAAATAGCGGACATCAACGCCAAAAACCTTATGCATGTTTGCGAGAGCGAAAACGGGGCCAAAGCCCTCCTTATTACAACAAAAAATGTTACCCAACGCAATGTATATGTAGATGTCTTACATAATCACGCGCAAGTATAATTAAGATAAAAATGGAAAATGTGCTTTATATTTCAGGAAAAAAACTGCAAGTACTCTTGCGTTTTGTTTTTAGTATCCCTTATGATACACCATTCTGCAGAGACATCCTTTTGAGTCGAGTTAAATTACCTGTTGCGAACCTGTGGACGATGATATGTTTCCTCAGTGGCAATGAGGTCCGGTATGAATATTACGATGTCCGTTTGAAAATGACTATAAGCCTCCAAAAACTTGGACGTTGGGTTCTTACGAGCCTCCAAGCACATATTCTCCTCTAGATATTTCCAATACTCCCAAGAGTTTGACACGTGACTCAGTCACGACGGTACTTGACTATCCTTCTCTTCAACTCCATCCAGTCAGAGAGTCTTCTGTGAGTGTTGTCCTTGTCGTGAATTCGCAAGCATGTGAACGTTCCATTTCAGTGTTAATCATAGTTGAGAGTTCACTTGCAAGGAATGAAGTTTCCGGCGTTTAACTAACTAGGGGCACATACTAAATGGCGTGCCAGCACTTACTTGCTTAAATCAAACGAGGAAACGGCAAGGCGTGCATTGTTCGTGTTATGAGGCTGCTAAACGTTTGGGAAAATCTCGGTACAGACTCCTTGTAAAATATTTCCCTGGAAAGAGTGCATCGGCAGCCAAATCGGCGCACAACCCTTTATGCGCTGGAGACAAAGGTTGTAAATGCATTCTTGTTTGAGTAATATAGACACAAAATAACTTTCTGTTTCTCAGGAGTTTAGTGGTCTTTCCTCTAATAATTCCTGGGATATAATTTGTCTTTTTGCTCTGTCATTGATACTATGTTTGAATGAAAAAAAAAATGTTTCTTGGTACACATCGTCAGCACCGATTAAATGTAGGTAAAATACCACAAATATGTATTCTTCAATACGTCTTTGGAGACTTTTCTGACAATTGTAGAGACTCGGAACTCCTTGGAGACATTTTAGGTTGCTTAATTATTGCCTGTTAAGAGACCTTTGGTCATTATCTGGGCTTGAAACGGTTTGTTTGTTGATTATGGAATTCGGAATCTCTTCAATTTGCAAAGCTACGCCAGTTACTCACTGTCGAATGGCCACTTCTCATCCCTAACCTATTAACCTAAGTAACTTTAAAAACGCACTCTAAGGCACAAGCTTATCTAACAATCAGTATCTAAATAACTGTGGGGCTTGGTCAAAATATATTTTTTGAATACTCTCACAAGCTAGTTGTAGGCCCGGAAATCAGGGGGGGGGAGGGGGGTCCTTCTAACTATCGTATATAACTATATTTCTTGGTAAACTGTATTCTAAAATTGACACAAATTAACTTTATGCTTCGGAGCGAATGCTCCATGAGAACGGACACAAAAGCTATTTCTTGCGCTGGAAGTTCGAATATAGAGAAAGTGTTCGACATCTGAAATTTAGTGCTTAGCAAAATATTTTGAACTAGAATAAACCTTTGTGAAATTTCCAGCAAAGGATGGAACATGCAAGCATGCTCCAGTCTACTAAGGCATAATTAGTTAATTCTACAAAATAATTTATAAACAGTCAACTCACGTAAATCTCGAATAGTTCAAGTGCAAATCACCACTCACAGCTGCGAAAGTACTCTCAAAGTTAGAGCTAAACTTTTTTTTTTTTAAAGTTATTAAGCCGCCAGGTGTACTTTCGATGTATGGATGTTGATTGAACAAACAAAAGGCGCCTTCAGTAGCATCATAGACATGAATGGTGTACTGACCTCCCACACCTAAAGCGCCAACTAAACGGGGTGAGTTGAAGGTCACAAAATATATTGAATTTCAAGGTGATTTCAAGGCCACATTTAAAGGACACACAATCGATTTATTTCAAGGTGATTACGAAATCACATTAATAACCACTTTTCCTAAAAATAGTACTTTTGTACTTAAACTGACTAAAACTGAGGATGACAGTTTTTGTTCCGAGCGCATGTCTCCATGTAACTATTTTAAATCCTTTGATAGTATGAACGTGAAAGAGTAGCACTGTATTCGAGTTCACCAGATAGCTTTTACTACTAGAGTTGTCTAGGTAGACTTTTTTAAATATGCGCAATGCTAAAATGCAAATCGGGTACAAGTGTAATGCCCAGAGAGTAGTAACGTGTTGATTGAAATGTATTAGACAGGACAATGTAGAACCACTACACATTAAACGCAGATATCAAGCCATCTATCTATATGTACATAGAGACTAATTCCTCAGATGTACAGACCAATTTGCTTTGTGCGCCCTACCAGAGTGAATGTGGCCATTTTAGAAATACGTTATAAAACAGAAACTTTAAAATGATATCAATTTTAGAAAAACAAAAATTGAGTTTAAACACTGAATTTTGAACGGACTTGACCAAGAGGATACGGAAATATATAAGTTCGATATCGAGAGTACATCGGATGGGTGTTTTATAACGAATTGGTTATCAGCTGTTCTTAAGCTGAGACTGTATAGCACTTAGCTACCTTATACAATTTCTTTCAGCTGTGCGCAGAAAATAGCTATATTCAGGAGAAAATCTTGTATCACCATTGGTTAATCAATTCTCTCACTTTGTGCACCTTCAAGATGAATGTATGCGTAACAGTAAAGCATAAAAAACACGTTATAGTAATATTTCTGTCCACTATAGAACGGAATGAGATGAAATTGACTTCACAAACACTGCACTATTCTTTATTAATAAATCATTTTTTGCAAATCACTGGGGCATTCATTCATCATGCTTCCTAAGCACTCTGTTACTAGAGAATGTGTTCTAATGTAGTGCATTACTTGGCCATCTTAATTCCCTGTCACCGTTGGCATGTGTCTCAATAAGACTCCACTTAACTTACTTCGCATGACTTGTTACACCAGTATCGTCCATCCAGGTAGTAGCTACGACCTGTAAATTATAGGATACGCGAACAGCTCGCCACATTTATCTAGTGATATTGAGCCAAACTCTTATATTGTTAACCAAGCGCTACACTACGTACATAGCTAAAGAAATGCAGATACCTACGTATTCATCATGTTTACAAAGCCTTCTTCTTCATCCGCGTAATAACCATTTGATTGGTTTGGAAAATATATTATGTACAAAAATAATATAACGTTGAAAATTTATGCTAAAATACATTGTTGCCCATTTATATGTACATACTATGTGTACTCGAGGTGTACATAGAGTCAAAGAAAATAAAGGGTTGACCGTCGCTGATTCTGGTTGTGTGCGCAATTGCATGTACTTTATATGAAAGGACGGGGACGCGCGTGCGATTCTGATTGTGTGTGTGTGTAAAATGCTTAAAATGAGACCAAACTGCACGTGTATATACGTACACACGTAAGCTCTATAGACGCGCATTTGCCGGTGCATTCTTGTGTGTTGCAATCGTTGGCCAACAGCGTTGATCTATTTTGAAATTGTTTCACGCCTGTATTATACATAGAGCATAATTCCACTTCCACTGACTTTATCGGTTGTACATACGTCATGTTTTGTTGAAACGGAGGTTTCAGTCAACAGATGAAATGAAAAAGCTCAATGTGAGACGCTGCTGCCACTGTGGCGTGTGTTACACATAACTATGTTTCTGTGGTGTTTTTTTATTGCTTCAGATACTTCTCTCGATGATTATTGGTATCACACTAAGAGGTGCCCTTCCTTAAGTAACCTAGATATAAAACAAACTCTCATCATAACTAAACAAAAATGGACTACACATAGAAGTGTTTTTACTATGTGGCTTGTGCTTTGAAAATTATTTGACTTTGAACGACTTTGAGATTTTTTATGGAGTAAGATGTGTATTATATGTAAGTGAGAGTTGGCACTCACTGTGCTTGCGCGACTTGCATTTAAAGAAACCTTACTGATTTGTTTGTAGAAATTATCGTCGAACACGAGAGCCTGTTATATTAATTATTATTAGAGGCTGATGACATCAGCGGAGTAAAAACGTCCGCCAAGAACAAATTATGTTGTTGCGATTTGCGGTAAGATGTTTATTTTAAGGTTATGTAAAGTCGCAAAAAAAATTTCATATGTATGTTTGTATTTATTATAGCGTAATTTTTGACCTCTGCTTTTTGAATTACTGAGTCCCAAGTGATGCGTGTAAGCCATTGAGATTTTAAAGTAAAAAAATTGCAACTCGTATTGGTGATAGTATTCCTCAAAATATTAATATGTAAACTGAGGTGTTAATTATTACGCTATTTGGATGAAGAACCACTAAAAGTAAAGCAGCAGTCCGTAATAACCTCTGGTCGTGGTTGTGAATCAGCACAAAAATAAAATGTACAAAAACATAATATTGTGAGGTCACTCATGTTACTATGTGCTGATAAACGAAATATGAAAATGAAATATTCAAAAGCCACCGACACCACTTAACTGCGCAAGGCGGTGTTCTAAAAAAAAGAAAAAAAGGTAAAATTCATTAAATCCGGTCGCTCTGCGTTTACGTGAATTTACCTTTTGTTTTTTTACTTGAATCGACTACCGTTTTAATGTTTGCCAGTTGAAAGAAAGAACTGTATTAACCCTTCAAAATTTGACCTTATGCGATATTGTTTCTTTAATTATCTTCTAATAGCCCTTGTAAACTGCGATTTGAAACAAAGTTAAATGTATACAATGATACCTCCGTAAAAGGGCTCATCTGTCGGTCTGTGCATATGGACGAAAATACCAACATGACGGCCGGTGTTTCTTACATGTATTCTTTCTGCGAGCACAATATACTACTTCTATTTAACAGTGATGCCATTATTAATAACTACGCAAAGAGGTTTCATGTCATCGAAGACGACTTAAACGAGTCGTTGGAATGGCGTTGGATGGATTGAAAGGAAATAAAAATATAGACCTATCACGCTAACCTTGTTGTTTCTTACTTCCACGGAGAGTTACTCTTTAGTTATAAAGTGAAGAATGCAAACGACTTTAATCAGCATTTATATATATCCCAGTCACGCCTCCTGTGTTACCAGAATATATAACCGAGATTTCTGTATACGTAGTAACTAAATAAATTAAAGCGACACTTTATAACTGATCCCAGTATGTGTAAAATATGCGTAAAAGTCGCTTTTTTATCAGTATTTCCGTCGGTGAGACTTATATCAGTTTTTATATGTAAGACCGCACTGACATGTAAGATATGTAGACCGCACTGACATTTACGAAAAAGGTGGAAAAGCAGAGCACCCGAAGATGTCCTGCTCTTCATGCGGTTCGTAAGCGGGCTTGAGGTGCGGCTGCATAGGCCCGCGGCCGCAGCACCGCGCCGACCGCACAAACAAGTGCGACATATGCAGTAGTGCGACTTAAGTGGAAAGTTTCCCGTGAAAATGATTGTTTCTAGGGTGATGCCTCTTATTCAGTGGTACGACTTAGAGACCGGAAAAGGCGGTGTGTCTAATTGCATATGCAGCCATTCACGGGCAGAAACAAATGAAATGCAGGTTACATTGCTGCCAATTCTAACAAATACGCCGGGCGAGCACTGCCGTGGCGAACAGTCCCGCTGCCGTCAAAAGTTACACCATGTTTAATGAATCATTCAATGCCCCCGGTCAAAGTCATTTTTTATTTGCACAAAAAAGGAGTCAGAGGGCGCTTTCGGCGCAGTCGATTTAGTCGTGTTAGAGCAATAAGCCATAAATATTTTAACACGAGTCAGTTTTTATTGGCTTTACCAGGCTCCAGATGCCTTTATACCGATATCTTTGTGGATAATATTGTCCATACTTTTCAGAAGGGATTTCAATACATTGTCGTGATCTTATTGCTCCGACGTCTGTTGTCATTCTTGTCTACCGGTTTAATTACAGTACCACTGTCGATAACAGCAAGGCTTTTTGTGGGCAATTAACCTGGATAAAGCAGTTGCGAAACACCAAACCCCAAAAAGGTGTACTGCGCGGTGCCTCTTGAAAGCACAGTTTTCTCCTCGTTTTGTAATGAGATTTTGCGTTATTTAAAAAGTTAAGTTTCAATTGCTATGGGGGGACCCTTATTTTGAAGCATCATGATTTTGTTCGGCTTTACATCTGCAGTACTAAAGAACCTGACATCACCACATACATGAAGGGGAAATTAGCTCGAACCATACTCTTGTGCCTGAATCTTTTTTTTTTGTATTTTTGCATAAACTGTCGCGATTGTTTGTAGTCTGTTGATGTCAGTGCCACAGAGTGTCCTAGTAAGCCTTTTTTTATTTTCATACACGTTTGCAGGGGTTGAGACGTTTTCAGTAATCCGATATTATTAAGCGTTAATGGTGATTTATGACTGATGAGGCAGCACACCTGATCAAAGGAGCCGTTGTCTTTTCTGTCCCAGAGTACCTTCTTTCGCAACAAAATTTTCAGAGCGCAGCTCTTAGGCGCTGAATTCCGGGTTAAGCGGCTTCGCCGTCTGCGTCGGCGTCGCCGTTGGCGGAACCGCGTGAAATTAGAGGCAACGTTTACGTCACGAGACCTCAACACGGATTGAATTACCCGCTAAAGGTAGCCGGAAAATTGACGTCACGTGACCTCAACAACAATTCAGTTTTCTCGCTAAATATAGCGGGAAAAATGACGTCATATGCCTTGGTGTCGCGTCACCTTTGGACAGATTCAGTTTCACTGCTAGATTTAGGGGGAAAATTGACGTGACGTGACCTTAGCAACAATTCGATTCCCCGCTAAATTTAGCGAGAGAATTGACGTCACGGGGCCTCAACACCAATTAAGTTTCCCTGCTAAATTTAGCGAGGAAAATGGCGTCACATGACTTGGTGTCATGTCACCTCTGAACGAATTCCGCGTTTCTGCTAGAATTCGCGGGAAAAATGACATGACGTGCGAAGAGGAGGAGGAGAAGGTACTGAGGAAGAGGAGGAGTTGGGGAGAGGAGGAGAAGGGGAAAGGAGGAGGAGGGTAGAGGAGGAATAAGGGAGAGGGAGAAGGGGAGAGGGGACGGATTGGAGGGAAAAGAAGGAGGAAGGGAGAGGAGGAGGAGGAGAGGGGACGGAGGAGGACGAGGGGCATACCCTTCCTTCCTCCTTCTCAAGAGCTGCGCTCTAGTTTCGCGTTACAGAAATTTGTAAACGTCTTTAATATTGTTTTTTCTATTTCCATCGAAGGACCTGCAGTATTAACGAGGGGGCTCCACCTCTATTTGCAGGACCGCAATATGCTCCGCTGCGTTTTAACACAATTTATCTGATTATAGGATCGCCTTCCCATTACGTCAATGGTATATAACTATGAAACTTCAATAATGTGGAATACGGGCACCCTGGTCTTCCAGGTATACTAGACCCATCTTTGGATATATCGCAGTCAGGGGTGGTCGGTAAAGTGAAGTAACGCGGCGCGACCCGTGTCTCAAAACTTCAGTGATGAAGGCCTATCGTATGGCAGAGAAATCTTTGTGCTATCCCACACAAAAACGACGTTAACCTGTTGATTTCGCTGTAAGCAAAAGCTAGTTATTTTGTAACCACGGAGTTTCAGGCTACCGTACTCTAAACTGTCAAACATAACACTCGCACGACTACCGAAGTCGCGGTATTCGAAGCCGTCCAATGCTAAGCGCGTAGAGCCATAAGGAATCGGAGATGTGGCACTGCCAAAGCGCGCTAGTAGAGGTGCTGATCAGGAGTTATTTTTAAAGGTGGCGAGATTTGCAGGACACAACACTTCTCTGAAATGGTAGATAGGGGTGCACCTATCTACTATTTCTGTGTGTGAGTATGCGTCTTTGAGGTCTTAGAACATGAGATGCATTCGAACGGAACACCCCGATCCCCAAATTTGTTTGTCCGTTTTTCAAATTTAGCGGCGACATTCACTATGTGTTTAAGTCCTGTTATGTAAATTAATGTCATGTTACCTGACGTCGCGTGATCTATAGACCAATTAAGTTCCCCCGCCAAAGTCTGCCGAGAGATCACTGTCACGTGACCTGAGGTCACGTGGCCTATACAAAAATTCAATTTTCCCGTTAACTTTTGTGGGGAAATTGAAGTAGCGTTATCTGACGTCAGGTGACATAGAAACAAATTTACTTTTCCCGCTAAATTTATCGGGACATTTAATGTCACGTGACCTGACCAGTGTTGGACGAAATACTCGATAAAAGTACTCAAGTTAAGTTAATAAATACCTGGTTCATAAAGTATTTCAAATACTACTCAAGTTACTTTCACCGTAAAGTATCTTGAGTAGAGTACAAATACTTAGAAATGTAATTCAATTAGTTTTGAAGATACTTCCGCATTGCGTAATTTGTATCGACGTCAGTGACAAAGACATTTATACAGCTGCGCAAATCTCGGTTACCAGAATGGCTTATTAGCACGCAACAACACAAAACGGGGAAGAAAAAAGTATCGTAGGGCTATTTTATGCAGTCCGACTATAAGGAGCAAAATATTGTCACAAATGACAATTGATGAGGCGGCAAATAACTGAACAAACTAAAAGTTTAATGGGGCGAACTCGTGCCCAAAACAAAATAGACAAAGGCTAGCGTCGATGTCAGCGAAACAGCAGGATCGACCGCTGGGGCGAGACTGACTCCGGACCGCCACTGGGAGCAACTTTTGTAGCCGCGTGTGTTTCTGGAGCATTCGACGTAGAAAGTTCGGCACGTAGAACATTCGTAACTCGATCAGACGACAAGGTTCTCGAACTTACGAGAATGTCAAGTTGAAAGAATAAATAAAAGAGAGGTCCGCTCCCTGGTATCGAACTCGGAGCCTCCGCGCGAGAGCCAAGCCCGGTAACCATTCGGCCACGCGCTCGCTGGGCAACGCGCGTGGCAATATCACTGCTGATATGTTACAAAACATTTCAGGGACAACAAGAGGTCGCTTTATGGGGAGGAGATCATACCGTGGCGCCCCAAGCGGTTGACTTTAGAACTAGATGGATGGAGACAACAAATACAATGGCTCAGCGCTCGGCTGACTTAATCGAACGCGGCGTCAGCGTTCCACTGGAGTTCGTGTTCTCCGGTGAGGAGGAGGGGGGGCTCTTGTGTTACCACTCCGGCCTGCATGAACAATGCAGCATGCAGGGTGCCCAGCTCAGCACAAAAGCCCAAGTGGGCCAATTCGCATCCTCTGACGACTACTTTCGGGAGAGATCCGGCACTTTACGTCACTTCACTAATTGTTGGTATTTTTTCATTACACTTTGCCCCGCGCTCTATTAAAAAAGGTGACATGAACATGCCCACAAGGCCTGTGGGCATGTGCACAGGCCTTGTGTTGGGTAAACACCGAGGTGTCGGGGTGACAAATGGGTCAGATCTGACCCTTGGCCCCTATGTCACTATGTCACTATCGGCGAAGCGGTCGACCGCTTCGCCAATAGTGACATCGCTGAATATCACGTCCTGCGGCGCACCTTAGACGCATCGTTTAACTACAATCCATATGGGAAGTTCACTATAACGGGGAGTTCACTATAAATGAACTTGGGACACGGATAAGAGTGAATGGGTAACAAAGAGAACCCACATATTAGCCACGGCAGTGGTCGCATCTTCTTCAAGTAGGTTGCGTTCAGAAAGGCACTCAGCGTTGGGGGACACTTGGTTGAAATTTTGAAAGGTCATCCAGCTCGCAGTTCGTTTCGTCTACCGTTCTCTGCTTATCAATGTTCCCTTACAGACAGAGTTCGCGAGAGCAATAAGTGCCAAACGGGCAACACACAAAAAAACAACCTTGACGTTTTGCCCTAGCGGAGTCAAATATACGAAAAGCAAAACAAAAATGTCTACTTTTTTGTGTGTGTCCACTTCTCATTTTCGTCTATTTGTTATTTTCTTGACACTCAAGTCTGCATTGTTGTCGTAGGTCGTTTCCCGGTCTGCGTTGCGCCTCAGGGTGGCATCTTTACTTCCGTAAAACCACACCTTTCATTTGAGGATTTTTTTGGGGGAGGCGCCTTTGGGAAGGCGAGGGGAGAACCTTCATTGTACAAACTTTAGGCTGAAATATGAGTCACAATTGGCAAAAAAAAGGATGTTTTCACGAGCTCAGTTAAAGTCACCGTAGCTAATCGGAGCTAGCAACAGGATTCGGTTGCTCGAAAGAATGTTCACGTTTGCTCGTGCCACGCCCACGCCACTTCATACCAAAAAACTCGGAAAATGGCGGAATGTCAAAAATGTATTTAAGATAATGAGTACAAGATACTCGGAATATTAATTAAAATAGAGTATCAAATACTCTCGATCAAAGGTATTTGCAAGATACCAAGATACTTCAAAAAGTATTTAAGAAACAGTATCTTGAGTAGAGTATTTGAGATAGGCACAAGTCTGGACCTGACGTCACGAGACACGCCAGTTTAGATTCCACGGTAAATTTAGCGAACAAATTGACGTCATGACCTCTACACCGATTCAGTTTCCCCGCTATATTTTGCGGGGAAACCGACGGCATGTGATCTGACGACAAGTGACACATCAATAAAAGTTACCAATAAATCTAGCAGGAAAATTGACGTCGCGTGTCTTATACACCAGTTCCGTTTCCCCGCTCAATTTAGAAGGGGAAGTGATGCCACGTGACCTATGCATCCAGTTTCTCCTTCCAATGTTCCGGGTAAATTATAAAAATTTGCGCTCTTCTTCATTCCCCCAAACAAGGCCGCATTAAAGGTGACATTCTAGGGATTTCTGGTTGCGCTGTACACTGCGAAAATGGTCACGTCTGCTAACATATATTTATAATTGCAAAGTTTCAGCGGATCAGCGAAGCGGGCGTACTAAAATTGTTTCTAGAGAACTTCGAAGCCACACTTTCCGCAGGTGTCTTCGGGTGGCATGGGGGAATCGGTGACCGAGTGGTCTGGCACACACCAGCTCGGAGCACGTGGAGCAAAAGCTCGCGCTGCAAAACCCAGGATCCTGGGTTCAATCCCCGCCCCTGCCCGTTTCAATCTGGATGAGCGTCGTACCGGCGTGCGTTCGTGTATCACTACTGCGTGGTGCACGTTAAAGACCCCAGGCTAGCGGTTGTACCGCACTGGCTAAATTGCTCATCTGCAGCTGAGGCACCAGACGCCCACTGAGGCAGACTAACTTCCGGTTGTATAAACATACACACAACAATTTGCTTTGCGGGTGGCATGACCTACGAGCGAACTTTCAGCCACTCGTTGTTTCCACAGAGGTTTGTAAGCTTGCAATCCTGAGTACTTACCTGGTCCGGCACCGAGAGGCCGGTGTTGCTGCAGCCTGACCCAGTAGACACGAGAACTCCATTATTTTGGATCATCTTTAGTTTGTTGCCTGGTTATTTGGAAGGCTTCGTCCACGGGCTTCAGAGACATTGCTGAAGGCAATAATGCCAGGATGCCGCTTTTTCTGTAAAGCAACACGTCTACATGACGCGGGTAGTCAGCGGACGGTTTAAATCAGACGTGATGCATAGAGGCGAACCATCAGCTCGAGTGTTTTTTTTTCTGCATGAGTCTAATGAGTGACGCAGAAAGGCATTTCGTTTTTGATTCGTTCCGTAGGTTGGGTTGGACAACATTCATTGAGCTCTCATATGTAAGGACACCTTGCTCAAACCCTATGTGTTGCCTTACCTGAATACAATCAAAATAAAAAAGAATTTAAAATGCAGAGGATTGTGAAATTATATATGGCACTTTAAACTATCTGCATCATAATCCAAGCAGTGGCTTTTTGACTGTTATTGAATGCTCAAAGTTCAAAGCATTACGTCTCGATATGCAGAAAAAAAAGGTCGATTGTATCTTCTACTATATGTAAATACTCGCAGTTTCGGATGTGATCATATATTAAAACTTGATGCTTTAAAATAATAAAAATGTATGTACGCTTATAACTTGCTTCTAGTCAAGATAGTGAGACAAAAATTAAAACAAAGAAAATTACACCAATTCAACAAAAAACAAGTTAAAAAACACAAGGCGTAGTTTTTTATTTAGCATTATTCTAAGGACAGTTGTCTTCAAAATAATAAAAAAACTGTGAGTGAGAACTAAATAGTACGAAAACGCAACTCGGTAGAAAATTATTGCACATCTGCTGAAAAATACAGCCAAGACATACTGTACGAAGTATTTGTCACTAAACACAGGGTGGAGAGGATTTGATTCAGTAAAACGAGCCGAAAAAAATCGGCGCATTCACATAGAAAGCTCGAACATTCACCGACTATGCATTGAGCAGGTCAGTGTAACCTTGTGCAATTTTGAGGCGTTGCTCTCTTTCTGTAAAAAAGGAGAGCAACAAAATTGCCAAAGTCAACGTCGTGCGTGATTGCAGACGACCAAGTCAGCGACGCTATTTACTTGAAGGGCCGTTTTTCGATAGGTGCGGCGAGCTAGCAAGAGCGTACTTAGTCTGCTCGGTGCGTCTATCGGTAGGTTGCGCCAAGAGGTAATAACATCTAGGTAACAAAATTAGCCCTATTTGATGCCTCTCCGTTGAATATAGAGACCGCCTCTCCGTTGTCCTCTAACCATTTGAGGGGCGGGTTTTTTTCCCCGCATCTCTAATTTAAATCTTGGTCCCATGCAGAACAACTGTAGCACATAATGAAGTAATTTATTTATCGAAGACACACTGATATGTGGTTTCTAAGCGAATCGACGTCTTCATGTCTCCTACGTTGTATGTTTTTATTGAATTATGCTTTTAGAAATACCTGACTATGCAAAGCGTCACTTCGGCCTCGCATCATGGAGTGACTGGTCTCGTGTTGCTGTAACTGATATAATTTTTTATTCGGACCTGGGATTGTCTTGTTTAGTATTCACTAAATTGATGTATTACTACTTCCTACTTCTTATTGTTTTCAATAGAGCGCGAGGTTGAACAACATAGATGAGTAACCCTGGACAGTGTCTCTTTAAGAAAACTTTCCACATTCCTTCAACAGGTGTTGTTGCAAAAAAAAAAACGCATTGTTCTAGACGTAAAAATAAAATCAACAGCCCAGTGGGGAAAGGTTGCGAGCAAATCGAAGCTGAAAGCTGCATGGGAGCGTGCCCGAGTGTATACCAGCGTAGTGCTTGTCCGATAAAGAATTTATCGGACAAGTGTATACCAGCGTAGTACTTGTCCGTTAAAGGTTTGTTTTTGGACCATATCTTTGTGTTCTGCCAAGTGTGCCTGTTTTTATATTTTTAAAAATATGTCGTCGAAATAAACCATTCAGTTGAATGTTACCCAGCGTCCTATCCAGTTCTCCCTTCGTTTACGTCCGTATTGCTCTGGCGTATTATACAATGATTCCCTCGTCGTTTTGTGAAGTACTGTAGTCATATTTACGCATACAAACAATGCACACGAAATTACAATGAAATATAAACACCGAGATTTTGGTGGCACGATATGCTAACTCGTTCTGTAACGTTACAGACAGGAGGTCGCTACGATAACAATGGTGTATTGGCACGATAGAGTTTCGTACTTGGAGAAAACAAAGCACGTGACGAAAGTGCAAGGAGGAAATGCCATTAGAAAGAGGAAGCGGTTCAGAGAATTTCGAGACAAACTTTGCACGACGGAGTCAAGTTTACGGGGCGGGTCGGTGGAGTCTTCCTTTTTTGTGAACGCGTTTTCGACTTTCGATGGCTCATCCAACAAAAGGCAGGGACAGATAAAAATAAAATAAAAGCACCTTACTGCCCAATGCCGTTGGCCACAATCTTTCGCCCAAAAGGGGGGAAAACGGTCACCCAGACTCGATGAAAGCTACTCCGCAGGTCGTTCCCAGATTTTCCTCGGCTGCCCACGGGCTCAGAGCATTAGCGAACATCCGTGACGCGGAGAAACGTGACCTCAAAACTCGATGACGTTTAATCTGTTCCTCGGAGAAAAACTCCTTCTTGTTAATGCACCGTACCACGTGTAGGCATGCCCAAACTCAGTTTCACAGTAAGTTCGACCGCAGCCAACGCTTCAATACGATGCAGCCAATCAGCCGGAGCGAAAGTGGTATACGTAGCGCAAGTTCGTCTGCTTCTTTTGCAGGAGTTGCGGTGACGTCGGAATGACGCCGAGCTCTGGTTGGCTCTGATTGAAGGAGAGTGGGTAGACCTCAAAGCAAGCTACCTTGAGGTCACCTCCTATCTTTCAATTAGAGCCAATCAGAGCTCGGCGTTTTGACGTCACAACTACCCCTGCAAAAGAAGCAGACGAAATTTTGCTCCGTACTGTCTTGTCGCTCCTCGTCTTTGTGCGTTTTCTATCACCGGCCCAACTGATCACTCGCAGTGTGCGGCGCGAACCTGTGCTTTTCCCTGAAAAGCCTTATTAAAGCGTTTCCCGTCCGTCTGCCCGTCCTTCGGTTCGTGCATTTCCCGCTAAATTTAGCGGAGAAGCAGAATCGGTGTTTAGTTCACGCGAAGTCAGTAGACGTCACGTGACCTGCTCTCAGGTGGCCTATACACTACTTACGTTTCCCCGCCAAAGTCAGCGGGGAAATTGATGTCACGTGACCGGTACACCAACTCAGTTTTCTCGCTAAATTTAGCAAGAAAATTGACGTCACGTGACCTGGTGTTGAGTGCCCTACAGGCCAATTCTGTTTCCCTGCTAAATTTAGAGGGAAAATTAGTGTCTAGTGACTGGACGTTAAGACGTATACATCGATTTGGTTTCCCCGCTACATTTAGCGGGGAAATTGACCTCGTGCGATCTGACAACATGTGAGAAATACATTGACTCAATTTTCCCACTACATCTGGCAGGAACATTGACGTCACGTATCCTATACATCGACTTAGGCTCCCCGCTAAATTTAGAGGAGGATCCTAAATTGTTGTCGTCGTCACGTGCCCTATGGACCCAGTTTCCATGCTCAATGTAGTGGATAATTGACAAAAGTAAAGGTTCTTCTTGACTCCCGGAAACGAAGGTTTACTGTGTTGTAAACAACGTTAAACAATCGCATTTTCCATACTGCAGTTCATGCATTAGAGGCTTTTAGAAATAAAGGTCGCTGCCGATTTTCGATTTAATCAATGATGGCAAATGCACAAAGACGACGAGCGCCGTGACGATGCAATTTTGGTGCTGCTTGCTTGGCTCTAAGGGATATTGCAGCGTTGGTTGCAGTCGGACTCAATGTGCAACTGAGTATAGCTTTTATACGCTATTTTTCAGACTATGCTTTCAAACCGTAAAGTTGCTCCGAAACATCCGGTAGAACAACGTAAGCGATGTCTGCTCAAAGACCTTTTTTTTGCTTCTCTTAATTGCCATCACAAAACATTGTCCATCCTAGAAAGATATATTGCGACTCCATCCAAGCAGTACTCATTCCAGCAGAAAGACTAGGTATACGCTTTGGTTCATGGTTACTTCAAATTTGAATCCTCGTTCTGTTTACTAAATTGCCGTTTCTTGCCTCTCATGCGACCTGTGGTCACTCTCCCTCTACAGGCCTACCGAACTCGTTTATGCCAGCACAAATAGGATGATTAAGTGCTACAGAAAAACGGAGCTTGATGGTTAGAATATTTGTTTGCTACGCCTATTTAACTAATACCAACTGATTGGTTGTCTTTCAGGACTATTTAAAACTCTTAAACGAGTTTAGCTAATTGATTTTGTAGATCAACTATTTAATATGTGTTGCAGAAAGCGGGGTTACGGTATAACTGCTCATCGTCGGAAGCTCGCTGGGATGATGATGATGATGAGGATAGTTTGCGGCTTTTCCCTTTTGAATCGGGCGGTCCCGTTGAGTTTGGGACAACGCAAGGGGGGATTCGGTTATCCCCGTTGGTGAACTAGCATTCACCGATTCTCTAGTCTTCGCTCTGTTGTTTCCACTAGCTCACGCTACACTCCGTTGGTTATAGGTGAAGCGTCGGCGTTGCTGTTGCCGTTAGTCCCACCCGCAGTGTCTGCCGCTGAGCTAGAAGCAGACCCAAAGCCGAGTGACTCTGCCAGCGCGAGCTCCCAGGTTGCCTGTCCCCACTCCACCGGTGGAACAGGTTGCAGACCGGTGCACGACAGTGCAAGGTGTTCAATTGTCTCATCCACCAGACCACACACGCGACACGCTGTTGATCCCACCGTCTGGTCGAAGACACGGCGATACATCTGCGTTCGCAGCCTTCCTGCGCGTGACTTAAAGAGAAGCCGGCTGCCCAGGCTGTTATCGTAGAGTCTAGTAAAAATCTAGGGAAGCAAAATGCACCAGCGCCGTCTTGAGGCCAAAATTATTTATAGAAAGGCGGCATTGCGCAGCAGCACTGTGTTGCGAGACGGTGGCACCAAGTTAGGCATGCTCTTGCGGGTTTCTTGAACGCTAGCTAGACGGAACATAAGGCTGCGCTGCGTGGATACACTGGTGATTAGTTCAAGGAGGAAGAATTCACTCTTTCTCTTTGCAATGAAAGATTCAAAGAAACTTATAAACCGTAAAACGCTCCAAACAGCACATTTAATTCAACTATAGCCAGTTATTCAACCGCTAATTTCGGCCATCGAACCATCGACGTGAGGCTAGCTTGCACAGACCATGTGCGTGCTAAGGTATTCGCCATTGTAGCCTCCATGTTTCAAACTGACAAGGTGCACCTACTGCACAGAAGGTTAACATGGAAGCGAAGTTGTCGACGTCGCGTGTGTCGACAACGGCCGTCACAAACGTAATTGGCGCAACCGTAGGTACAGCATACATTGATGTAGGTGCCACTGCTAATTAAGATCACGCAAGAAAAATTTAGGCACTTAATAACATTTTATTTTTTTTTCAAATAACAGACGATAATATTCTTTTGTAAACATTTCAATAATTTTACATATCTCCAGAGCAATACCCACCGTCAGGGTTGAAAGAAGCAAACATCGAATCTGGTACATTACCCTTATACATAAAACAGTACCAGATGGAATGGAAGCTCTCATCTAAAACGTCAGATATACAAAATATATTAAGCAATATCAACACTGCATCAAATAGTTCGCAGGTTTCATTACGAAACCATCCATAATAACATATTGTGCACACAGTCGGTTCTATATATTCCTAATATACAATAAATATCGTTTGTTTATTATACAATCGAAGCAAATAGCTGAACAAATAGTCAAGAGAAGTACACCAAATAAACACGCTTAAAAATTAAAAACAAAGATGTCGCAGTAAATTAGTCTGCAAAGGCTAGAATTTACTGTACAACGTTATGATGGCTACAGGTATGGTACCACAATTACAAAGCTGAAGAATTCTTGAAATTCTATTATATATGCACTTTATTTAAATTTACATTTTCAGAATTTGCGGCCATTGAACGGGAAACAATGACAGCGTCATTAAGACACAGCATGATATCAACTTGCACCCCATTCTGTGTCAGAGACTGGTTATCCTCATTCCTATTTCTTTTATTTTTTTACCGTCTAAAAGATGTTCTTTACATTATGGAGAAAAGTTGGTGAATCGTGTTCACTTGGCTGAATGTGTGCAGCCCAGAAGTCTTGTGTTAATTTTCTTTGTTGCTAAAAAAAAGCTCGTCGTTAGAAGAAACATTTTTCTACAGAATATCAAGACTTATCGAATGTGTTATGGTGATACCGTTATTATTTCTCCTCTGTGTGGCGTCACCTGAAAATATAGATGGAACTGACTGCTCACCGGCCGGAAGTGATAAAACTCAGATTCTGTTTTGGATATAACTTTCCCAGTTCTACAATATCCGCCATAAAGTTTCCTCGAATTTCATATATTTACTGCTTCCTAGCACTATGCCGATAATATATCGAGCAAGCAAACAGATGTAAACTGACGTTCTATTTCGCTGGGAAGCTGTCGGGATGTAATTTCGTTTCAGGTGTCAAGTTTGATATATTAGTTTTCTTTTATTTACTTATATATACGTACCTTAAGTTTCGGTTATACATAAACAATTCCAAAAGCCCAAGAATTTTACAAATCAGTCTTCGAAGGAAGGAAGTGTACTTAAACAGAGATTATCGTGCAGTATATGCGGTTTTGATTGCTCCATTACATCAGTACTCGTTATTTCACACATAATACAGAGCCAATTTTTCAGACGGAATTTAATTAAAAAAAACTAGAACACTATTTTATTGGGCGGCGCTATTTACAACGGCGCGTATTAGATCATAAAAATGACGTGATATTTATTGAACCAAATATGCAAAATACGAAGATAAGCTTATAAAATATTATTCTTTTCTCTCGATTCTTCCCGGCGTTATTCAGTGGCCAATTAGGGCTGAGTATGGTTACTGTCAGAATAAAAAAAAGAACAAGAAAAAAACGGGGTGGTCCTTTAGTCATCCTGCCTCTAGCGCGAGCTTTCTATACCGTCGACAACGCTTTGGCATTTCGTGAGCCTCGAGTGCGCACGCGCAGCCAAAGCACGACGGAAGGCAAGGAGCGCGTGCTGGAGGTCGAGCACTGAAAAGAGGCTTCCGTCCGTTCTTATCCTATCAAATATTATATAGAGCCCGTCCCAGCGTAAGTAATACCATAGCCTCCTTTATACTCACAAAGCCTGGTAGGTTGACGATGGAGCCATAGAGTGCCGGTCCCAGATATGCAGCGCGAGGATCTGGTAGCACAGAGCATTTAAGCACCCTTTCTCGTGGATCGTGGACATCCGCGCACAGCTTTTACAGCGGCGAAAACCCAAAACACACTTATTCGCTCGGGAGAAGTGTGTTTTCGCGTCTCGCCGCGGCGGGGCGCCAGTCACGTGGTTCTTTTCTCATCCGTTGTCTGCCGCTTCACCTTTCCCATTTCGGCGGCCGCTTCTCGTGGCGATATCCCAGGCTTTGTCAGTAGATAGGAGGTTATGATAAAACAAAAAAAAAAGTTCAAAACGTACCGGATATGAAGAGACGCCAGTGTGCGAAGCGCTCTTAGTGTGACCACGTGACAGGAAAATGACACATCTGTCAGATCTTCTCGCCACTATTCGCTACCCGCTCCCGCTTCCGAAATCTTATCGGGGTTAAAAATAGGCAAGGTTTTCTTTTTGTTTTCAGGTTGCTTAGATATGGTTTCTTGGGCCCTGGCAATACCTCCTTGATGAATCTAAGCTTGTGTGCAGCCCATGTAGTACATCTACGTAACGCCATAACACTAGAGATACGCCAACTCAGCAATAGAGCCCGACCACCCCAAGCCATCATAGTCAAAACCCCTGAACCAGCATATCGACGTTATCACAGTGAGATATAGCGCAGACACAGATTAGGCAGAAGTGCTGTTTCGGCGTTTGGCTGGGCCTTGTGCCGAATCAATGTGTGGCGACGCACTATCCCCAACATTTCGGCGTATAGCCCTCGCCTCGTCGTCGTCTGCTTCGGCGAAGCAAGGTCGCACGCTACGCTGCGTAGCTCGAAGAATACTTGCTACCCAGGCACGCGATGCACCGGAACGTCGGTCGACCGCCACCGCCAAGGATATAAACCGGCCGTTCTTTTTTTATGTCTGGATTTGTTCTTCATCACGACGCAGTATCCCACATCTGGTGACCCGGACGTGATGAAAGCGACCAGAGGGCTGGCGAGATGCCACTCACAGAGCCGTGACTGTTACACCGGCTCGTCGCAGCAGCCTGGTGACACTGAGAGATGCTACTACCATCGGCGCCTCGGGGACAGAGCCCGACAATGACGAACACCCTGCTCCGCCGGACATCAGGGAAACGCCAAAGGCAACTTGTAGACGCGGCTAGGAGCTGCCAACCCAGAGGCCGGCGCATCTTCGTCACCGATCAAATCACAAAGCAGCGGTTCCTCGTCGACTGCGCCTCTGACATTTCCTGCTATCCTCATACCCATCTTCAGGGTTCCCATCTACCTACGCCTTTCGAGCTCAGCGCAGCAAACCGGTCCACCATCAAGACCTACGGCTCACTCCGTCTCACGGCTTTTCAGCAGTCTTACAACGGACCCTACCGGGTTACCCGTCGCGACAAGAAAAAGTTCACTCTACACGTGAACGGCAAGGACATCCGCGTTTCTATTGACCAACTGAAGCCAGCATACGGTGTTTCAGATGAATCAACCTCAGCGCATCCTCAAGCGTCCAGTCACAACCCCCGACACCGGAGCCCGCGTCAGTCACTACACTTTGTGGACGTCGAATACGCTTCACGGATTTTTACAAGCCCTGAGGGCTCTCCACTCCGCGGGGCGGGGGGGGGGGGGGGGGGGGGGGGGGGGGGGGGCAGTGATGTGGCGACGCACTATCTCCAACATTTCGGCGTATAGCCCTCGCCTCGTCGTCGTCTACTTCGGTGGAGCACGACCGCGCGCTACGCTGCGTAGCTGGAAGAAAAAGACTTGCTACCCAGGCACGCGATGCACCGTAGGTCGACCGCCGCCGCCAAGGCAATAAACCCGCCGTTCTTTTTCTATGTCGGGATTTGTTCTTCACCACGACACAGTATTCCACAAATGCATGGAGGAAGGCTGGGTCATGACCTTCGGTCCAAATGCAGAGTAGCAGCATTCGAGTCTGATGACGTTTCGTGGAGCCAGAGGAAGCTGTTCGCATGTTTTTATTATTCGAAGCATTGACTGGACACCAGGCCCAGTCAAACTGATGCCGAGTTCGATTCCAATCTTTGTCTGCGCTCAACCTCCCTTCGGTGATATAAACCTGCTGGTGAATTGAATTTATTATCTTATAGTCGATGAGTGGTTAAGAGTCTACTGGAAGCTCCTCCCACGTCTTTTTACTTTAGTAGAGCGAACGCTGGAGAGGAAGTCGCCACCTCTCCATCGCTTGCTCAGCTAAACCGCCCAGGCTCAACACCTGGTATATGTGGTGTTGGGCCTGTACAGTGTAAGTGTGTCGCTTTTGGCAACACGAGGCAGAATTTTGTTTTCGGAAATCATGAAACTGCTGGACTATTTAGACGGCGGGCTAGAAACCTTCATAGAGAAACTTCCAGGTAAAACAATTGCTAGAAAAAAAGTTAATATCTAAATTCTACGTAACGTATTTGGTAACTAAACATTTAAGTTCATACCCGGCCTCCGCCGGGGTTAATAACGTCATCCTGAAGGACGCATCTCTTTAAAGATTCCATTTAAAACTTATTTCCGTTCCAAAATCATCCTTTATAACACCTAGGTTGTTTTCACGTCTTTAATGACATGTTTTCTCTCTAGGAAAGCTGGTCTTATTGTTAACTATATATATCAAATATAAAATTTTTAGTTTATTTCTTAGATGAATATAAAAAAGCGTTGCTTAGTTATGACCGCAATATGTTTCTGTTGCCCTGTGGCAGTTGAAACCGTGAACCCTGAAGCTGAAAATATTTTTTTGCTTAATTTTCATCATAATTGCAGTCAAGTTCTTTCAATCTCATCACAAATACATTGAATCGCTATACTTTTAAAATATAATGATATTCTTATCTTCACGTAAAATATACACGTGCATTATAGTTTACGTTGTCATGTAAATTTAGAATACAATGATCAGTGCCTTCGGTTTTAGAAAGATTCAAGGGTAATACAACAGAACAACTGTAGGCTAGAAAGGTAGAAACGAAAACCTACTTGCGTTACTGATATTTATAAATAGTATGTTGACTTCTCAAAGGCTACAATAAAACCAATATTTCAGAACACAAAAGTGCTAGTTTGAAATAAAAAGATTACGTGTGAAAGATAATAAATAAGCATCAACATTTTTACCGTAACGTTAATAAGAAACAAATCTAAAGTCTCACTTCGATTACTCAAGGGGTTGTGTCAGCTTTAACAATTCTTCTCTTCCTACTAGGTGTGCCCTAGTGAATCTGGTAGGAAAAAAACAAGGGGATAACATTTTTAAACTCTTGTAAAGGGCAGGCTCTATTATTTTTAAATACTATTTTAAAATTAGCCTTAGCGAATATATAGGAACCAACAAAGTTTATCCCTCATGCAACGGCAAAACAACTTTAGTTCAAAACTTTATGTTTTGTGACACATCCATACACTCGCACTTATCTAAACAGTGAGAAACAAGAAAAAAACTAAACTGCGGCATAAATAAGAAACACAAAAAACAAAGAACAATGTTTGGCTCGCATAGTGTGAAACCCAACAAGGGTGCTCTTCTTACAAGTCTATCATAAACTAGCTAATATAAAAAGAAACAAACTTTCTATCTACGCATTTTAGTGAAAAGGCTGCAAGTGCAGAGGCGAGCTGGTGGTAGCTAATCATGTCGCTTAACATCTGACATTGTGGTGCCGAAAAGAAAAAAAAAAAAACTTTTATTCGAAGGAACAGAAACAGAAAGAAGCGTCTCAAACTCAGCTAACTGATTTATTTCTCGAGCATCCTAATATATATCCACACAGCCGCTCTTAACCATTTTCTACGCAGAGATCTTCTTTGTTGAAAACATTTTAAAATACAGATAACATATAGAACTAAAAGGAACAGGCGGTCAAAGCTACAATACAATGCCCTTGCCCTCGTGGACGACGGGAGAGAGTTCCGGGGCCTTCATCTGGGTGACCTCAGCGACACGGAGACTGTTTCGTATTGTACCCCAGCCGTTCCCTTCTGTGTCTGTTCCTTCGACTAAAAGTATTTTTCATTTTCTGCACCAGTCCCAGGTGTTAAGCGACATGACTCCGTACATCAAATTTCTAAAAATGGGGAACAGCGGAAATACACTTTGGTGCAACACAAAGGGACACATTTTGTGAGCTGGATATCAGGTAGCTGAGTGAGTAGTTCATTACAAGAAAAAAGAAAATATGTGCAAACAATTTACAAACTAAAAGGAATGCTAGAGGATCAGGCTAAATATCCCGCATAATGACAGGGACGTCACCATAGTGATCGACTGTAACATATGACCACCCACTTGTGTTTAATATTAATTTAAATATTAAACAACATGCTAAAAACTCCGCCGAAAAAAATATACAACGAACTCCTCAACATCATCTGTGCAAATAAAATAGTTTCATATACGTTCTCTTCTATCTAACTTTCTGGAAAACTCATTACTGCGTTAACCTGGCTACCAATACACGTAGGTATGCACTTCAAAAAACCAAACAAATGCAGATAAACAATTTAGTTTACGTGCTGTGTGTCCGCGCTACCATTAATATCATCTTTCTGAGATATATCTTGCACCTGCTTCGTAACAAGTCATTATTTTGCCGTCTAGGAGGCGTAATGTTTCCACCTACCGCCAACGCTTCCTTTCTATTGCTCTAGAGCCCGCCACAGGTCTTTTAGCCGATGTGGCAGTAATCACCGTTAGGCACCGTACTACAGGTAACGCGGCACGAAGTTAGAAGACAGAGCGACGAAAGGAATGCCCCGAGACACTGACGGAGAGAATGAGAAAAGAGCGCGCGCGGGACGTCGAAACGCCGAGCTCTGGTTCAAATAATTAGTGGATCGACTTAAAGCTAGCTGCTTTTGTCTCCACTGCACTCGTCGAATGCGTTCCGATGCGAAAGCCAATCGCCGAACGCCTGCGTTCCGCGTTCTTAGGTGTTCGACGCGTGCAGTGGACATAAAGGCAGCAAGGTTTAGGTTTACCCACTAATCATTCGAATCAGAGCTCGGCGTTCTGGCGTCTCCGCGCGCTCGCGTCTCCTCTTCTCCCTCAGTTTCTGGGCGCATAAAGAGCCAAAATTTGTCCTTTAGCAAACGTTTGCCTGCTGGTCTCAGTTCTCTTCAAACTCTTTTTTTTTTAAACAAATAATATTGTCATTTATGATTACAATGCATTTTGAAATGCCATAATTAAAGGATTAATTCTGGGACGCGTTCTTTCTATTCTAATACACAAAATACACATCACCCAAAAGCAAGCACTTTGTTTGCACTCAAAATATGAGGCCGCAGCGCTCAACGTAGAGGAAGATATACTGTGTCACAGAATCAGCGAAAATTTTGTCTCGCTCTTTAAAGGCAGAATGGTTTGCTCCTTAAAGGCAGAATTCAACTTTAAAACTTCAACATTCTAACATTGCATTAGCCAGAGTTTCCTGTTGTTTTGTTTAAGTTAAGGATACCTACATTAACTAATATCTGAAAGTGGGCTTCAGGGGCGATCGTATTATCGCTACGCTTACTTGGCCGTCAGGGTATGGGTGTTAAAGGGAAAAGGGGATGTTGTGTTTTTCGTCTCGTTTTTGTCGTCCCTTGTTTTGGAGTACAAAGCATATTACGTTGCGGCTTTAATAAAACCCTGGCTTTACTTTTAATACCGGCGCCAGTCAGCTGCTCTTTCAGAGACCATCGCTACTCATTCGCGGCTGTACTGTACATACCAAAGTATAATAAAGGCTGTCCATCAATACACTACATGAGCGGCGTCCGCCACAGCAACTACAATTTCCCTCGGGGAAGTTGCGCCGCGCCTCGGAAATATGGCGCCAGCTATGTAGGTATTTTTCCAGCACACATCCTTCTCACGCTGCTACGGCGGGTACGCCAGCTGGAGGTGAGCGACAAGGGCTGCTCGCGTGCAACGGGTAGAGGTTTTACCAGCTAGTCTGTGACCTTGCTCTTCTCCCGGGGAAAGTACTACTCCTATATCTGTCTCAACCGAGGGAGTACCTTCCTTCCGCCTTTATCGTTGGGGCTTCAAGGAGTCGCAATGCCGTGGATCAAAGGAAACAAATATTCCTGCGGGTGTTGCCCCATCAGTCGCGTTACTGAACGCGTCTGCAGTAGTAGCCCAGTGACTTGCACTTCTCGCAGAGGTGCTGAGGATGTTCCTTGCTCTGGTCCGAGACGTCCAGTCCATCTGGCTTTTCCAGTGGCCTCTGTTGGGAAAAAAAGGAAGTATGAGTGGAAAAACTCAGCTTATTGGATACACACATTTTTTTCTCGCGGAGAAACTCCCTTTTTTGAATAGAAAGCTTTACTGCATCACACAAAAGGCTTTACAGCTGTATGTTCAGCACTATAAGATAAGTAAAGGATATTATTAATACGACTAAAAGAAATGAAAATCACTTTTCATTTTTTTAATGAGGACGAAGAGCCGTTTTAGAAGCATAACAAAATAAAAACAAAATTTTGAAAACCACTACTTCAAGATGAGCCTCGTAGCGTAATAGATCTCAAGTAAATTATATATAATTTGTGAAAATGCAACCTTGTGACTTACCCCTAAACTGTACTAATTTCTTCGCAATATTGCTTAAAAGGTTTGCTATGCGACTGTGCATGAGCAAATGGAACAATGTTTGCTAATCATCATAAAAAAATAAAAAAAATGAAATTGGTACTTTGCATTGTTTTTTTTTATAATACCCCCATTTTGATTTTGGCCATTAACTTTATGTTCGACAAAAATTAGCTTTTGCAATATCTACAGAAAGCTAGGCCAGTATCTTAACAGCTTATACCATTATAATTAAGAAAAAAAAAACTTTACCTGCATGCACGTATTTTGGTGTTATATCATAGAGAAGAGAGCAATGAAGCATACCCCAGAAATATGTTTGTTTCAAAGTTTAAAAGTTCTAAATTAAAGATACGTTTATTATGCAACTGAGAAGTGTGATCAGAATTATTACACCTCTTGAAACGATATAATGCTCACTCGCTTTTTGCCTCGTTCAGATTTGTGGACCAGAGGGTGGATTCGAACGTCCTTTGACGCCGGGCGAAAAAATCCTCTAGCCAACGGCGGAACATTTTTGCCGTTAGAGCGATCGGTCTGGGACCGATTCTATTCGCGTGTAAGAAGTTTCCGCATCGCCAAAGCCAATTCGCACGCTTGGGCTAGACGGTGTTTGCTGACGTCACGTTCTGGCCGAGTCCCTCGAGTTGCCAGAGTAACCACCGGAGTTCTCGGAATCGTTACGATGTGCAAATGGCGACGTCTCTCTGTGTCATCTGAACTGCTTACCGACACTAAGAGATTTTCATATATTTTTCGACAAGAGGCATCTTGACAGCGAAGACGGTGACCCACAACGAAGATATGTGGAACAAGCCTTGGCGCAGGATTAGGCGTGAGCGCTAAGCACAAATGTTTTATCTGGTTTTTTGTTGTTTTAAACGCAACGTTTCAAATATGGGCTGCGTACACGCGGTCACCGGTTCTTTCGCTAAGGTGCCACAGACAGGTATAACGTTCACTACACCCGTGTTTCGTTATTATTAGATCAGGTACGAGCCCGGACGGACTGTTGAACAAAGCTTAGGAAGAAGTATATCGTATTCGCAAAACTAAAAGATACTGCAGCGTCAAGTCTCATCGTCTCCGCGAGAGACCGGAGCCACGCGGACGCGCTGGACCCCTGCAAACGTGATCGGTATAGACGTTTCCTAGTACTGCCTCTGGGTGCCGCCATCTTGCTGCTGGTGTGTGTAGGTCGTCTGATAATCAAGCATTAGGGAGGTACGCATCAGCAATGCTTCACTATGAGACCATCTATCCACACCAGCAGCAAGATGGCGGCGCCCAGAGGCCGTACTTGCAAACGCCTATACCGAAGTTAGCATTACGATTCGACGGAGTCAATCCAGCAGCGACAAAAGTGCATCTTCACGGCGCTCGTCGTCTTAAGCGCGTTCGCTATTGCACGCTCAACCAATTACGAGCAGAAAAAAAGTAACATTAAGGCTTTGCAAATATCGCCTTCTGCGCGCTGCCATCTTTTTCTACTAGGCTGTGAAGCGCCTTTTGATCACGCACTGTTGCTCTGTTGCGCTGTATATCAGACGCTGGGCATCCGTGCACTGCTCAGTGACTCAGCAGCTTTCGCCCGGGTGATAAGCGATGCGAAGGGCAATACGACACGTCTGCACGTTTTAGGCGTGATAACGTTTACGTGCGAAGTCTAGTGATATGAAACACGTGTATCGAAAGTATCACAATAATTTTGATGTGACGGCATACCGTTCACGACTCTGCAAAGGAAGAGCTCCTCTTCTAGCTCCGACTATGGAGCTCATATAATATAATCCAGAGGGATGCATTGGGGCCGCTTTGGGACGGCCGGGCACAGACGCGGATGTGGGTGGTTCCAGTTGGTGGCCCCGATAGGCCCATATCGCTGGCGACGCCTTAATATGCAGACAGATGCAGCCAAACATCGCCTGTAAGGTCTGCACCTGGTTCTTTTCTAGCTTTCTTTGCAGAAAACACTGGGATCGCTCATTATATAAAACCAAATAAATTTGACAAGCGCTGGAGCAACTTCAACTCGTCGCGGCCAAACGAACACGCCTAACCTTTTGTGGTGGCAGCTGTTGAAACTCGCTTGCCCTACTGACGCCTAACGATTGGTAAGCTCAGTTGGTAGCGCGCTTCAGTGGACATGAAGAGGTCCCCGGTTCGAAACCAGGACCAGGCGGATTTTTTCAGTCGCGCACCTGTCACCAAGCTGGGTTTTGGAGATTTTGTCTTGGTCCTTTGTCCCCTTTGTTTCCCTTCTCTAGGGGTTATTATTGGTGTTATTGACCAGCTCGCTTGCACCTTGGCATTAATTGGTTGATCATCATAACCTTTAAATCCAGCTTGTTCGCTCTTCTTGGTGTTGAACTGGTGGCAGCTGTTAAAACCCGTTTTCTCTATTGATATCTAACTCCTGGTTAACTAAGTTGGTAGAGCGCCTGGTCCTGGCTCGATGCCAGGACCAGGCGGGTTTTTTCAGTCGCGCACCAGCCACCTAGCTGTGTTTGAAGATTTGTGATTGTTCTTTGTCCCTTGGTTCCTCTTCTCCAGGGAATATTATTGTTTTCCTTGTCCAGACTCGTTTACACCTTTGAATAATGCGTTATCATCATAAGCTTAAAATGCAGGCCGTTCAACCTTCTTGGTGTTAGACTGGTATCGCTGATAAAACCTTTTTACTCTACTGACGTCTAACACCTGGTTAGCTTTGGTAGTACAGTGCTTCACTGGAAATGGAGAGGTTCATAATCTGATACCAGGACCAGGTGAATTCTTTTTTTAGTCACGCTAAAGTCACTTAGTTGTGTTTGGAGATTTTGTTTTGTCCCTTTTCCCTCTTGTTTCCCTCCTCAAGTGTTTATTTACATTCTCCAGAGAGCTTATATGACGTGTTTTTTGTTAAGTGTGATTCTGTACGAGCATGGGCCAGGAAATCGGCAATTTGTTTTTCAATTGATATGACAGATTTAAAAAAGAAATGTGACAAATCTTGTTTCAATAATAAAAATAGAAATTTGTTTGCCAAAATTAATTGTATACTACAGGAAGCCTTCGAAGATAATGCCACGAGCCAACGCATAACGGTTTTATCGTACAAACGCTTCAAGGACGGACAAACCTCTGTCGACGATGATGAACGTTCCTGACGACCGTCAAAAAGCACAACACCGGAAACCATATGATAAGTTTGCGAGAATATCCTTGCAGTTTGTAGCCGAACTATCCACGATCTTAATGAGGTAGTAGGAAAGCCAAGTGGGAAAGTCCAACGTATTTTGTCGGACGTGTTGAACATTAGACGCATTTCTGCGAAATTTGTGTCAATACTGCTGAGCAACTAACAATAGGTGCATCGAGTTTCTATCGCTACGGAACTCAAGCTACAAGTCAGAGACCACTTTATCTCCAACATCATAACCGCTGATGAATCATGGGTAGTGATCTTGAGACTGAGCAGCAGTCGGTGCAGTGAAAGTCGCCAAGTTCCCATGTGCTGCAACAAGCGCGCCAAATTAGCAGCCATGTTAAGCCCATGTTGACAGTTTTTTCGGCATTCACCGGATTTCCCAGAAGGAATTCTTACCTCTTGGTCAAACTGTCACTGGGAACTTCTACTGTTAAAGTTTTGAAATGGCTGAGAAAGGCCATTCGGCGCAAACGTTCAGACAAGTGGAAGAACAACAGGTGACTTCTGTACCATGGCAACACTCCCGCTCACGCGCACTTTCTGTTCGACAATTTCTGATTTGCAAAAACAGAACAATAATCCCCCCCCCCCCCCCCAAAAAAAAAAAAAAAAAAAATTGCCTGACATTCTACCTTGCGACTTTTTTTTATTCCTCAAGAGAAAATTACGGGTTAAATAGCGTAGTTTTAAAAAAGATTGAGGAGATCCAGGTAGAATCTCGAGCGGTCCTGCACGCACTAACCCTTGATGACTTCCAGGGATGCGTAAAAGCAAGAGAAAAGCGCTGAATCGCAATACATTTACTCAACGGGAATACTTCGAACGAGACGGAGGAAAGTAGGAGCTACGATAAGGAGCTGTTCTTTTACTGCCCAAATGCCCGAACGTTTGAGTGGCACCTCGCCTTTATTAGAATTACCAGCGTTCTTATTCACGATGACAATATCAAATTAGCCTCTTATTGGTCACGCAATCATTTATAGCTAGCTTCCGTGTTCTGTGGGTTGAGGTTCTTCGAAGTCGGGGTTCGGTGGTTTTCAGTGCCAATTTGAGTGTCAGACAAGATATCGGTGTTTATCGGGTATTATTTTGAAGAAAACAGGAAAACGACGTAAGACTGCCCAATCTCCAACGAGCATGCGCATGACCTGAATACTTGGAAAACGTCCATGTACGAAATAAGCGTTCTGATTCCTGTACAAAGAAAGTAGCCTCGCGGTCAGTTCAAAGTGCTGAGTTTGAGGTAAATAGAAAATACAATTTTAGTTCGAACTTTTCTTTCCGTGAAGCTTGGGATCTTCTCATTGAAGGGCAGCTTTAATTAGGTTTTTTCTTCAGTTGTTCAAGGTTTTGAGAAAAGCAGGCTTGTAAGCTCATGTTCGAGGTTTATCGGTATTTACCGAAAACACGGAACCTTATTTATAGCACAGTAATTTGTTAATGAAAAATGGAATTTTTAGAAGCTCCTTCAGAGCAATCTCTCCCATATGCTGTTTGAGTTAGAGGATACACATAACAAATGCTGTGAACATTAACTGAAACTATATTCTTTACAGCAAACCTATGCAGCCTGGCAGACATGATATGGTAGTATGACCGTCATTTTGAGTTTCATATTTAAATAAAATGGGCAAATGCACTTACTTCTTAAAGTGTAATATTTTATGTTGCGGTATTATTTTTAAATGCAGTAATTAACGGAAGTCGAACCAGCGTTCACAATTTAACAAAATGCAATTTAATTGAAACTGTCGATCAAAATAATATTTTGCTTTCAGAGTATTCAAAAACTGCTCCAAGAAGGAGCATTGAAGTTTCTGAGCACGGTGATGCGCTGATAATCATGTACTCACGGCCGAGGACAGCTTAGCTTAGAAGCTTAGAGCCTATATTTCAATGTAAAGAGCAAAACAAAACACCGTAGCAACCTTCATTTTTTTTTGCCCATCGCGCAAAGCTCTAATCGTCTAGAGCTTTAATCTCCTAAGCTCCTCTAGCTCTAATTCCTAGAGGAGCCGAGTTGAGCGCGTTGCGGAACATTTGTCGACCACTGATGGTTGATGAAGTTCGGCTAATAACCGAAAATACTTGAGGCTCGGAATAAAGCCCGCAAATAGGTTGGAATTGGTGATTTGCTCTAAAAGAATATCACGAAATACTGACTCAGCGAGTATAAGAAAAGAATATTACTCAAAAAAGAAGGGGAAAAACCAGCGAAGCGAGTACGAATGTTAATTTCAATGAACTATATGGCAAATGAATGCGTTACAATGGGGAGAAAGAGTTCTTGGGTATTTTTAGATTAGCAGTGTCGACACAAAATAAAGCGTGTGAGACAGAAAGCTTACATGAGGGTTTCCGACATTCTGGGGGCAGATAATGAAATAAAAAACTGGGACGGCCATACAGGTAGCGGCTAAGCAGACACAACAAGGCATGGATGAGTGCATATTTCCCCAAAAGTGATATTGCTCTAAAGAGCATTCATAACGATTCCAGGTTGAGCATGTACGCTCTTCAAGTTGACGGCGGGGGTGTTACGGACTCAAACGTACTAAGCTTTATCTTCGAAAAATAGCACAGTGTGCGGAGTGTAAGGAGTAGAATGAGATGGCTGAGCACTTGGCTGTCTTTTGAAAAAAAATTTATTCTGCAGTTGTTAAAGGTGTGATTGATTTTTTTTTAATCAGTGGGATATCAGGTTAGCGAGATTCAAAAATGACGTATGTAAGGTGCAGGTCATCATGTAGAACGTTCACTGACTTGCGGCATTTTTCTTTGGTTCTCAACCTTACAAATGAGTACGCTTTAATTTGTATCTTGTCTAACCGTCACCAGGTATTTGAGTGCCAAAATATGCGATTCATTCTCGCTGTTGTGTAAAATATTGGTTGTACAAGCCCTATTCGTTGAAGAGAGCGCTATTCGTTGAACAAAGCACTTACTAAACTTCAAAATAATTTTCCGGCCCTCAGGCGCATTCAGAATTTTTGAGGTTGCCTTTGATTAAAGTTTTGTCGGCTAGTGGTCTACGTACTAGTAAAAAACGCTAGTCCGAAAAAAGATAAACTTTACCAGCCGAATCATAAATTCATACAATTCCATCGATGGATACCAGATAAAAAATTCACTTCCAAACGTTATCCTTGAAGAGTGCCTGAAGAGCGGTCATAAAACTGTACACACTGAGTCAGACTCGAACCAACGTTCTAATAAAATTATTAGGTCTACGAATAATTTTGACGGTTTGTTGGCAAAAGTTCCTTGCAGATAATTTTATCACAACACTTAGTAATGGTCGAGAACATTTCGGCGAACTGGTTTCGATAACGATTGCAAGTATGCATCCAGGGCACGTGGTTCTTAATTAGCTCTGCTTCCGTTGATGCTCCGCGCCGATAGCCTTGTTTAACATAGTATAGTTCGTTTACTGATATAAACTGTTTAACATGCCGGTAGGCTGTATATCTCGAGCGATAAAAAGGCAGGCTTTAAGGGTTACTCGACTAAAAAATAGGAACATCTATGCACTTCTCCAGTCACATGGGAGAGGGAATTGTGTAAATGAGACATTAAAAATCGCTATTTGGACTAAAGCTAGAGTCACTATTCATTCTATTTTGCAACGTAAAAATGTTTCGAAAGTATCACATAAATTATTCACCGTCATAACAAGAAATTTAAAAATACGGCAAATAAAAACATCTTCCTGTGATACAACTAGATCAGTCACCGTCCAAGTGAACGTTTTAGATTCAAGAGCATGATTGTTAACTTTTTTAGTAGCACATATATTGCATGCAAAACAGGGTATTTGATTTAATTGCTCAATATTTATATTCAAAGAGGGGTGACCACTACTTGAGTGCTCTTTCCACTGAATTCTCCTCGGACTCAACGGATATTAGATAAGAATAACAATAAGAGTCAATCGTCTAAATAAGAAAGATGTGGTATTTCACATTGTAAATATTGTGTTTCGGTAACGCTTGTAAATATTGTGTTTCGGTAACGGGCAGTAAAAATGGCTTATGCAATTAAAATAAGTTGTGAAACGGGGAGGGGTTTTGAGATAATAATCGATTTTGAGATTTTGTTCCCTCCCAAGATTTTAAAACCAGATGCACCATGCGTACCGCAGGTCCAGCCCACTGTGAGACGTAGACGCGTGACTTATTTGTGATGAGAACCGAGTAAAATTTCGGTAGTGTGTTGCGTTCATATTGAGAGGAGAATTTCAACTGCAAATAGAGAAATATATAACATCGCTCGCGTCTCTTAGGCGTGGGACGTTCTCAATCTGGACTATCTATGCTTACTTCTACCTCTATGCCATATTTTAACAAAAAAAAGTGTAAAATACACCTGCTAAATTGAATACCTAAAACGTTGGTGAATTACAAATAATTGTTGAGCTACTTTTGGCGTAAACCTTACACGTGCCGAGTCGACCTCTGCGACCCATGACGGCAACTCGGAGAAATCAAACTTTTATTTCAAATGCAGTTAAAAACGCCGAGTTCATGTTACATTAGATATGCCAATTACACATACCGGCCAGGAGACCCGAGGCATCACAAAATTTGAAGCTTTTTGTCGCATGCATATTTATATATTCACGAGGGACCCCTAGAAACACGCGAGAAGTCATATGTAAAGTGAGAGCCAGGTAGCCGAACTCGTTTCAGCATTCCGCCGAGAGTTAAAAAGGCTTTGTATTTTTTTCAGATATTAAGACTGTCATCAGCAGGTGCCATCTACGCTAGCGCTTTTAGATATACTGCCCGACGGTAATCGTTTATCTGACCGTAAGAATTAACGGGCTACTTTCTCTGTGTAGTCTTGCGCCGTGACGGGGAAGGCGACCAAAGCCTCCGCAACACAGAAACACAGGTGGGTGGAACAAGAGCTCACACAAACTCGTAAGCTAAAACAAGTCTGGGATCACGTTCGTAAATTGCGAATTTAATACTTTATTTATTACATACCCAAAAGAAAGTGGATGGTCGAAGCGGGAAGTGCAAAAAAGTGGCAAGGTCCGTAGTTAATCATTAAACAAATTAACAAACAATCGTATAAAAAATTTAAAACTTTTTTTATTATTGCATATCGTACTACACACAGTATTAAATCAAGCAAAATAAACAAAAAGCAAATACGCACCGTCAGAGACAAACCACGACAGAGTGCTAACTAAAACGATAAAAGGAAAAACAAAGCGAATATTTTATCCGTTTGCATTTTTCTTACGAGCTCACTAAAATCGGTCAATGGAAAGGAAGGAAGGAACCACGAGATAAGCTAAACTCAAAACGTACCAACAAAAATGCGGCCAACAGCAGCTTACCTTCTAGTTTTAATCTTAATATCACAGTCCACCGGGCGGCATTGAGAAACACCTCGCGGAAAGCTTGCACTTTAGAGGCAGTGCATGCAGATCTCGGCCACGTACAGCAAGCAGAAATCGCATTGGATTCCCTGCTCAGCTAGAGTAAACGATCCATGAAAGTGCCATAATTATATACGGTGATAGGGACTGTAATGTCAAAAAACGACAGAGTAATGGGGACAGTTTCTCTCGCTTAACCATCACAACAGCCTTGGAGGACGTGGTGATCACTTAATATTGGATTGCCCTTACGGCTAAGTGTTATGCTTGGGAGGGTACATTCTTTGCGTTTTACTAATATATAAACTTAAATTTTATTACAGACATGTTGCTATGCCCCAAAACATGTATACGTTACGTGATATTATTTATATCGTTAGGTTAAATTCTTATTGTGACCCATTTATCGTTCCGTGTACCCATCACCCTCATTTTCGTCAGCATCATCACCATCGCCGATGGCTCGCGCTGCCCGCTCGGGGCAACGCCGGAGTCAGTTCGAACATAAACATAGTTGAAACCGGTCGTCAAGCCTTTGCCTCCCTCACATTGTCGGTGGAGGTGCCGGGGTACCCACGTCCCAGTACCGACATTTCTATCACACTGGAGCTTCGTCCCAGAAGGCGACCATTGACGATGACCAGCACTGGCCAATCCTCCTCCAGCGCCCCTGCAGCTGCCGTCAGCCCTGCCCCCAGCCAGCTCCGACATTCCAAAACGTTTGCTGGACTTCGCGAGGACGATGTGGAGGGCTGACTGGACGTCAATGAGCGGGTGAGCTTTTACAAGTGGTACGGCAAAGCAAAACTGCGCAGCGCTATTTTTTATCTCTTTGATGTGGCGAAAATAGGGTTCACGGACCTCGAAGATGAAATTGCAATACGGCTCCAATTCAAAACTCAGCTAGCGAAATTCTTCGAAAACTCACCAGTCGTAAAGCTATAGCTGAGCTTAAATTGGCAGCGAGGATCCAGACATCTAGCGAGCCGTTCACTTCTTATATTGAAGACGTTCTTTCACTTTGCCGCCGATATGACAAAGACATGTCCCAGGCCGACCGAGTCCGCCATGTTATGAAAGGCATCTCTGAAGAGGCACTTAACGTCCTTGTCGTGCAAAACCCGACGACAGTGGAGGACATCACTACGCACTTTCAGCGGCTAGATGAGGCCCGGGAATTCTGTCTTCAAGTTCGAGCACTGCATGAAAGGTCGTCACTTGCACTGCATTCTATATACACTGACTCCCTAAGGCAGAAAATACAAAAATTGTACGAGATGAGCTTGCCCGTTATCTCCGACCATCTCCAAGTAACTCCCTGCCTGAAACCGACGACACCGGGTTGCGTCGCATTATGCAACAAGAGCTTGCTTCCATAGTCCCACCAACAGCAACTCCCTTTTCCATCACGGACAAAGTCGGTTCTTCCGATGAAAATCTTCGTTCGGGAGTTTCTCAAATGACGTCGGATACACCTGCTCTGGCTGCCATATTTCCTGCCTTCACTGCGGGGTCTTTACCCGCCTGGCGCAGACTCCACACTTATGCGAACTACGCATCTTGGGGATATCGACAGAGGCCAGTCTGCCATTACAGTGGAATTACCGATCGCGTTGCACGAGGTTGCCGGAGACTACAAGAAGACTGTGCCTCCCGCGACTACTTCAACCGAGACCAAAGCCACCGAGAGCTCTGGAGTCAGCCGCGTGATAAATTCCCACCCCCGGACCCTTGTCCAGCAGGCCGTCCACAGGCTCCTCGCCGCCGCTCCTCGCCTCCATATCCTTGATCCTACTCGCCCATGGTTTCAAGAAGAGACACGAGGCCTAACCCGGGAATCTAGGCCCCACAGTTGTCGGAGGAGCCACTCCGTCACAAAAAACCTCCTCATCATCCTTCTTCCGACCAATCTAACCTCATTGAAGTATACATCGACTGCTTACTACTGTACGCCTTGGTTGACACAGGGGCGGCTACTTTTGTGATTAGAAAGGACATATGCATCCGTCTTCTCAAAGTAAGAACACCCCTTCATGTTTGTTCATTGCGGGCAGCGTCCACATACATTATTCATCCAACAGTCCAGTGTACGGCACGTGCTTTCATACCTGTGGGTACGTGCCACACCATTCAATTCGCTGTTTTGTCATCTCGTACGCATGATCTCATTCTCGGCTGAGATTTTTTTAACTTCGCGGAAGGTGCCATTGCCTGCAAAGGGGTCCTTTTTGGAGATTCAGATAGCTGCGAATCTGACTCCAGTACTCCTGAAACCAAATTATGCGCCTGTGAAGACACAGTATTCCCCCGCTAGCATGACCTGCCATACACTTTTCGAGTGAACCAAGCGCTTAAGAACTTTTCTAGTAACTCCTTTTCAAACATCTTACTATCGCACTGGTTTATTATACCCCATTCTATTTCTACACTTACCCATGGAATCACAGTGCTGGCTGTTTGTTACGTAAACATCAGCAACTAGTTTTCGTAAAAGGTACGATCGTCGCAAATATCGAAGCGCATGCCTCTTTGGAACTTGCGTCACTCAAATCAACTTGCAAGTTTGATTCTTCAGTGCTTCCCATTACTGTTAACGAAATATATTGAATGCCATTGATTCGAACCTTGCAGACAATCAAAAAACCAATTCATTTAATCACTCGTCTCACATTGTGCTTCGATGTTTATACGTCCTCCACACATGCAACAAAGTCAGTGGCACATGCGATTAATACGCCCCGTGGATAAATCTTACACCAGCATCCATATCCGGTATCTTCTACAGAACCCCGTATAATTGACAAAGAGGTATCAGATATGATGCGTAAAGGTATCATTCGCCAATCATCGTACCCCTTGTCCTCCCCAGAAGTCCATGTAAAAAAGGAGGGGGCAGAATCCCTTTCTGTGTTGATTATCGTAGAGTGAATAAAATCACTCGCAAGAACGTATACACTTTGCCACGAAATGAGGACACATCAGACACTTTACAAGAAGCTCAATATTTTTCATCCCTAGATTTGAAGTCCGGCTACTGGCAAATACTAATGAAGAAAGAGGACAAAGAAAAACAGTTTTTCTTACATCGGACGTTATTTTCGAGTTCCATGGTGTGCTTTTCGGGCTCTGTAACGCTCCGGCAACGTTCGAGCGCACGATAGATAATGTCCTTCGCGGTCTTAAATGACAATATGTTTTTGCTACGTTAAAGATATAATTATATTTTCTCGTACATTTGACGACCATCTCCGTCGACTCTCCGATGTGCTTGTTTATCTCAAGAAGGCTAACCTTGTACTCAACACAAGAAAGTGCCCCTTTGGTCCTCGAAAAATTAAGATTTTGGACACCTTGCAAATAAAGATGGCATCCGACCCGACCCAGACAAGATCAAGGCAGTACGCGAGTTTCCTGTTTCCTTTAACATAAATCAACTTCGCAGTTTTCGAGGACTTTTTTCTTGTTTTTGTCGTTTTGTTCCACAGTTCACACAGTTGGCTGCTCCACTTACTCGTTTGTTACGAGCCAATATAGCATTTATCTCATCCCCTGAATGTCCTGACTCATTTCATGTTTTGAACCACTTTCCAATCCGATCACATCATGGGGCACTTTAATAACTTCGCGCTTACGGAGTTGCATACCGATGCCAGTGGTTATGACCTTGGTGTCGTCCTATTACAGCGTGACCCCAACAACACAAAAAAAGGCGTCATAGCTTTCGCAAGTTGAATGCTTTCTACCGCTGAACAAAATTACACTGTAACAGAGAAAGAATGTCTGGCTGACGTTTGGGCCGTCAAGAAGTCCCGGCCATACCTTTACCGTAGGCATTTCAGTATCTTTACCGACCACCACGCCTTATGTTGGCTCTCTTCCCTAAAAGACCTCACCGAAAGTCTTGGTCGATGGACTCTTGCACTCCAGGAGTACAATTATACAGTAGTGTACAAATCTGGTTGCAAACATACAGACGCTGACGGCCTAACTCGATGCCCCGTAGACGAACCTGAGGAACGTCTCGAAAACATGGATGTTGTATTTGACGTTTCCGCTGTCAACCACGAGCATATTACTTTAGAACAATCCAAGGATCCATGGATCGAATAAATATTCGAGGATCTCAACAAACCGACTCACTTTCCTAATAAAAAGTTGCGCAAACAGTTACAGCACTCTTTCCTTCAAAATGGTGTACTCTACAACTACAATTCTTCAATCGTTTCATGATAATCGCACCTCAGAAGAAATGGGATTTAAAAAAAAAAAACAAAAAAAAAAACCACGCGCTCGCATGTGGCGACGCTACGTTTGGCCCCACCGTAAGACGTCCGTTTTTAATTACGTTAATTACAAAAGGTTGGAGTAATCCAGCACCTGCTGGATTACTCCAACCTTTCGTTTGCCCCAGTACGCCCTTTGTAAAAGTATGGATCAATTGGTTTGGCCCATTCTCAGTTTCTCTCATGGTCATCGTTAGATCGTCACAGCCGTGGACCACTAGACTAGATACGCTGAGACCGCCGCGATAACCTCTGTGATATCTGAAGAGATAGCTCAATTCTGTGTACATAATATGCTCCTACGGCATGGCGCACCACAGGTTCTCTTAAGCGACCACGGACAGCAGTCTCTTTTGAGCACACTTGCAGCCATTTTGAAAGCCTATCAGGTAGTTCACAAGACAACATCGTCAAATCATCCTCAGACAAAAGGGCTCATCGAACGTTTTCATAAGACTCTTGCTGACATGATATCTTTTTATAACTCCAGTGATCATTTAAACTGGGACAGAATACTCCCATTTGTAACTTTCGCCTACAACACTGCTCTTCAGTCTACTATAGGCTACTCCCCACTCCATTTAGTGTACGGTCGTGAAGCTTTAATCACTATAGACAACATCTCTCTTGTTGCTCCGCGAACCGACCAAATGACCTCACCAATTTCATCTCCCATGCCGAAGAGTGCGGTCAGCTCGCACAGCTATGCACATGCGACATCGACATATAAGGATTGCAACGACAAGCATCATACGCATACCTCCTGCACTCTTAAAGAAAAAGGTCAATATAGTCCTCCCTAACGGAAGGAACACTCTTGACACATATGTATCTTCAGAAAAAGAGAAACGTTCGTCCTAAAAACAGGAGAGCAATGTTCCTCCGTCGGCTCCATCTCATTATGGCGGCCACGAATCGAGCAAATCGAGCTCAATAAGGCTTAACGAGAACAATAAGTCTATTGTACGGGGCGAGAGGAGCAGCAAATCAAAACGTAACATGAGGTTTCCGCGAACTGTTTTTATTTCCGAATCCGGCTTCCCCCTGCAGGTAAAGAAACTTACATTTCGAAAGCATGCAGTCACTTAGTCTTCTCATCGCCAGCGCTGCGATGTTAAACGGAGACAACCGGCACCAAGTTACTTCGCGCACTTTATGTCTTACCTTTGCTATTCCTCGAGCCACAATTCCTTCGTCAACCGCACATCACGGAGGAGTGGTAAACCATTCGCCCGCAAAACCAAAAGCCGCTCACAAAAACAACAAATCTGAAGCAGCCTCTTGGCTCATTTCAGCACGGTAACAAGAAATTATGGAGTAGCCGTGTAGCGTAAAAGGATGTCAAATCGCTTGCCACCAGATGGCAGGGTCAAGCAGAATAATCGAAAGTAGCTACGCTAGGTGGCGCTAGGTACTGCCCAATTCATGTTCTACAAAAAAAAGATATATATTTTTTTTTGTTTTCTCACGCCACCATTGCACTTCGGGATCCTTTATTAATAGAAGCATCAGCTGAACATGCATTGAGCGCATACACATTACAGGGCACATACAGGCATCAATACAACGGCACACTAACCGGATCACTATACTCCGTTTCATACATAGCGTGCAACGCAGCCAAAGCTAGCGCACCGGTTTGCACTGCCGACCGCCTACGTTCGCCTCATAAAATAGTGCTGTCCCTGCAAAAAAAAAAAAAAAAAAAGTCGGAAAATGTGCATCTTTGGAGCTAGTAACTGATAGTGGCGTTATGATTTCGACAGAACACCGATTGTTTTCAATAAAAAGGAAAATATAATGTAAACTACTGTAACTTGTTTTCCGTTTTCGTCCGTGCGGAAGCCGCTTCGGGCTTAAGGGTTGTGCGGCTGCCCCAGCTAGAGCATTATATAGCTCCTTCGGAGCAGAGTAGCGCAATCTAGAACGCCGTCTCTCGGCGAATAGCGGCGAACACCCGGAGGTTCCAACTCCGGTCGGAAATGCATGGGGAACGTGAGAAAAGCGTTGTTTCTGCAATATTGTGGAGATGTACGGACCGACAATAGTTTTTGACATAATAAAGGAACATTCTAGAATAATTTGTGCTGAGTTGTGTGCCAAATAAGGACGTAATTTGTTTTTTAAAAATTGCATGAGCGGCATCATGCAGCAGACGACGCGGCGACGTCACAGCATTCACGTCACCCGCTCCGGCCAACCCAAAAAGCCCATCTCCGCTGCGTGCAAAAATCGTCTGCTTCAAACGCCATTGCCTTGGAAATTGCCTTCTCAAAATTTGCACACGCGTCCGATATTATTAAGAATTTGATAAAGTGTTTAGTGCTTCACCAACTTCACGACAGACTAGTTTTGAAAAGTGTGAACTCGGCGTTTATTTTTTAATAAGCCGTGTTGCGTCGATCTCCATGTGTTCTCCAATAGGGCAAGCCGCCTCCTGGAACCCTGAGTACCACGTGACTCGCGCCCAGCTGCTCTGTCGGCCATGTTGTCGGCGAAACACGCGGATCAAAGGATTGCGCTACTCTGCTCCGTAGGAGCAACTATAGTGCTCTAGCCCCAGCTGCCCCTGCCTCGCCGGTTTTGAGAAGACGGCGTCTTACGCAGGAAGCTTTCCTCACCTGCTCGGATATTTTCGAAGATTCGTGGTGCAAAGATCTCCGAAAGAGTGCAGCAGGTGATCGCCAACGTGTACGCGAGTTCAAGAACGCGTTTCCCGGAGACGTCGGTCCGTGAAGTCCTGGAGACGGTCAGTAACGACACCGGAGTGTGGGCCTGTACTGTCGCGAAGTGCAAGGCGCGGTGTCTATCTGGCAAGGTGGCGTCCCCGAAGCGAATACCTCGCAACGTGAAAGTTTCGAGCACACGGACCGTGTTGTGAACTGTCTTCTGTTATGTCTGGTGTTAAAATCGGCCTTATGGCTTCAAAGTGAAACAAGCCTCAAGAAGGAACCGTGCCGGTGATGAATCGTGTCTACGGCTCCGTCTGCTTGCGAGGCCATAACCTTGGTCGGCTAGGCGGACGATGCCCGTGGCTGTATTCCGACACGTCTGAATTCTTCGGCCTGCGGGACCGTAACCTTGGTCGGCTCTGTCCGCCTGAGGCACCTTAACCTTGGCCGGCAAAGTGGACGACGCGCATGCCCGTGGCTGTATTCCGAGGCCCTGCTTTCCTCGAAAAGGAAATAACACTTGAACCTGACCTTGAGTGCCGTGTGTTGTGTACGCGTCTATTGCGAATCAATCTCGGTTCTTGGGGGCGCCGGCACCAGAGCAGTGAGATACTGCCGTCTGGATGACTTCCATACACCGGCGAGTATTCCGACTCTGAAGAAAACTTTCATGAAGTCACAACACGCGAGGGACTGTCAAGCCGTCTGACCAATGTCAGTGCGGTCCCCTAATCCCAATATTCGTTATATAAAGGACCGTCCACCGCACTCTCAAGGTACTCTCTGATTTTTACGCTACCATGTAAATAAACGGCTTTAAGTAGAGACGCCCTGGATCTCGTCCGTTCTTCCGTTTTGAGGAGGCCGGCGTGGGGTTCAAGCGGAACACCAGCCCCTAGTCTACCCCCTATAAGTAAAAGCGCAACAAGAAAAGAGGAATCGGAATATGCACTTCCGCAATGCGCGCAATTGTGCACAAAAAATAAGTCTAAAAAAAAAACTTTGCACCTTAACTGGTTTCGAAGCGCCGCCACCGAGACGTCGGTATCGCCAGAGCACCGCCTTGTGCCGCTAGTTCACTAAACGCTTTTTTTTTTACTTATTGCCATACTGCGACAGTTATACCTAAAACAGAGCACCAGATCGTCGTGTTTACACATTCACTTAATCCAATATAATGGATGAGTGGTCACTGGCAATGTTTATGGTTCGAAAACGCCGCCTGTCGGCCTTCCGCCAGGCGGTGCAAAAGGCTAACATTCACTAATCTTTGTCAGCCTCTCCAAAACGGGCAACCATTCCAAGTCCGGGCACACTTTCTGGTACACAGATAATACCAAGTGGAAATTTTCTACAAAGTAGAGGCGTACCGGAGGGACATCTAGATCCGCATATCGAACTGCCAAGCGACACTTTGATATGGCGTGTAGACCGAACAACATGACAAGGTCCTAGGGGAAGACTTTGTTCTCCACTGACAAGAACCAAATTCCACGGGCCGTAAGCGGCAGATCTTTCTTGAGCGTGCGTCGGAGCACGTCCCAAAACAGGATAGCGTCCCAACAGTCGAGGAATGCGTGTTCCACAGTCTGCGGTGTCTTGCATAGACAGCAGTTTTCACCCTACGGCACCGACATGGCTCGTCCACTAAACGCGCTGAATAACACTTTTTTTGTGTGTGTTTTTTCATGCGCACTACTTCAGTACCTTTCCCAGCGTTGCACGATATGTATGAAACGGAGTATACACCAGATCTCTGCGTTTCCGTGTTTTATACTGGTCGTTTTGAACGTACGGAATTTTTCGGTAACTGCCTAAGCAATAAACAATATTCCCAGCATTTTGATTTTTGTCAGCAATGCCATACCTCTGAGAGTATTTTTATCGGCTCAGAGGTTGAATCTCTTGATAAAGGGAAAACGCTCGATCATGCAGTAAGTATTTGAAAGCCAGTAAATCGAGCCGCTCCAATCCGGTTCCAAGCCATGAGTTTGTTTCCTCTAAAGGCACTTTGTAGCCAGTATTTCTATTGCAGTGTTTGTTTTTCTATTTGTGCTGTTCGCGCGCGGCTGCAATTGCCGTCTTGAATTAATCTCTGTACAGAGGATATTCACTGAGCTGGGAGTGATGCTTCACGGGCAGAGAAATCGCTTTTCGATCAACTTGAATGCAGTCAAAGCCGCGACTTGCGGCAGGTGTTCAGTGTATGGAGCTACACCGTGGCGAGCTCGAAAACGTCTAGCGCCCATCACAGCGCGCCACTTAGAGGGCACTTGCTTCAGGAGCCATAGTATATTGAAACAGCAAAATAAAGGATAGCTTTTTATATTTTTTACCTACTATTCTTTTTTAATGCTAAAATTCCTGTGTAGATATACGTACTTTCCGTCATAAGTTCGTACTGTTCAGTCCTTTCCCCAGAGCGCAATCGCCCTCGGGGACAAACAGTCACATTGGCCACTGTACGATAGGAGCTTACCGTTCAGACCAGCGTTCCAACATGACTATACGCACGTCGATCGATTGCACCTAATCCCACAAGTGGTGTTAAACTCTTTAATGTAATATAAAGCTAAATGTCAACCTGCGACACCCCGCCCCCTACGATCACGGCCCGACCAGCGGCATCAATGCCCGACAGCTTGCTTACGTCATCTCATCTTGCTACACCACTGATACGCGACCACACGGTCACATCGGCGATAATTTGTCTTCTGTTCACAACGCAGAACACTGCCATCACAATGTTACTGCTATGTTGCTGACACGCAGAAATGCAGAATCACGTTGATTGCCGGTTGGCACTCCGGCATGGGAAAACGGAACCGAACTCAGCACGGAAGGCACCCAGGCATCCGGCAGCAAAACCTGCCTGTCTTGGACGCAGTTCCTGCGATTTCCATAACGTCGAAAACGTCGACACAGTTTCACGTAGTTCCACTACTGTAGTTCAGCGTGGGTCCCGCGAACCGGAGACGGCCATCTTACCCAGTGTATGTAGCGCTGCTGGCACTGCTCCGGAACTTCGCTGTTTCTAGCGGCTTCGTTTGCTCGTTTGAGAAAATTTTTGTTAAAAACGTCAATTCAACCGAAATGTTGTGCACGTTTCGGTTGAATTACAGGCGGCCTTCGCTGCCGCCGAAGCTCAATCAACTCAACATTTATTAAACAACGTGCGCGACGTGCTCGAAAAACGAAACCCAAAGAAGATGAGTCGGGAGGGCGAAAGCCTTCTCCCGTCTGCCTAGAGAAGGAGAAAAACGTCTCGTTCCTTCCTTCTCGTGTCCGCTTGGGGGCGCGTCAGTAGAAGGGAGGAAGACGCGCCTTTGCTACCTTTTTCCTCCATTTTTTTCTTAGAGTGTACGTTCCCGGTGCCCTTGTGTGGGTTTGAACTCCCGCCCGACAACCCGCCCGAATTGACAAGTTCCCTTATTATTACATCGGCTCCTACCGAATCATCTCGCAAACATCCCCCGTGTCGTACCTCGCCGAACCCATGTCCTCCACCTGCGATGGCCGCCGTCGTACTTTAGAGGCTCTACACGTGAACTGCTTGAAACCCTACCACCCACCGCTACCCATCGCTTCCCTTCGCCACATACCACCCCACCCTCCTAACCCGGAGGAATGTGACCCATATTTCGTCCCGTGCAGCCATCACCCTCATTATCGTCATCATCATCACCATCGTCGATGGCTCGTGCTGCCCGCTCGGGGCAGCGCGGTTTTGTTCAAACATAAGCATAATTGAAACCGGTCGTCAAGCCTCTCTCTCCCTCACAATATTTATATGTATATGTATAAGTATGAATCAAAGTTTTTACGATATCGCCGAAAGTCAAAATGTATGGCGGAGCCAGGATTTGAACTCTGTCTGGCCCAGCAGTGGACAGCCCGGGCAAGCGTGCTAATCTTTTTTTTTTTTATTGGAGTCTGCTAACCACTGTACCACTCAACCTTGACTTTTTGTCATTTCCAATCTTTCTTATAATATCACAAGAAACGAAATGTATCCAATGAGGTGTGTCCTGGAAGCACACGCCTCCGCGTGGAACGCGGTATGACACTTGCTAGCACGTGGAACGTGCTCGTTGTGTGCCAGAACTTCACAGATTGTTTTTTCGTCATATATACAAGTATTAGTTTTGTTTATGACCTTTAGAGACACGGTTAAATCATCATCTGCAAGAATTAGGAGTCACGTTTGAGTATCTCACGGGCAAAAATAAACCCGTCCGTTGTTGTTTCACCGAAGGTTTTTAAATCGCATTTTACCTACGCCTTCGGAACCAGCAGTATTGATCGTCATAAGTCGATAATATTTTGGTGAAAACTGATATGATTTGACTTTTCCGGGGGAAACACACACGCGTGCATGAAAGTATGAAATAAGAGAAATCATCGAACAACCAGTTCCAGAAGCATCGTTTGATGAGACAAGTCATTGGAGAATTATTGAAAACACAACGTCACGCCCCGCTTTCACGTTTAACTTAAAAAGTCAACGATCGCAATGAAATTTTAAAATTTACTCCCTGTTCCCAAATAGTACACAATACATTACTCGGTATTCAAATAATTGTTGTGTTACAATTACTATTGTTACTATTAGGTTACTATTAGGACCAAATGGTCCTTGAAATGCTTACTTTAGCAAATGGCACAGGAGTGGCGCACAGTACGTTGTAACAGATGTTTATTGTCTATGCGAGACCATCCGATAATCTTCCACTATTCTTTTTAGTTATTAATCTTTTATAGATGTAAGCTGCCCCGACTGACGAAAATTCTTGCACTGTAAGCATGACAGGTGTGACGAATAATTACATCTTGAAAGATACACAAGGTGGTGTGAACACGTTTACGAACTCAAACACTCAACAAAAACGAAACGCAGTGAAGTAGTGCAACGGCAGATGAACCTTCTAATCCGGTTTTTAAATCAATGCTCGAGCATTCATCATGCGGAGCAAATATGATTCTGAGTTGCCTTTTATTTCGTGAAGAAGGCATTTCTTAACTTCCTGGTCACTTAATATATTTATACATTTGAACAGAGTGTGTGCCTCAAATTATATCTTAAATCTTTCAATAACAAGTCAAGAATGCACAATCTGCTACGGCAAGCATTTCGTGGCAACCTTCTAAAAAAACAAATATTTGTTAGTTACATGGATGTTTAACGAACAGCTTACCATCCAACAAGCAGTACCCTAAAAATTATAAAAAAACATTAGCGAGTTTTTTCCATTAGGACCGTCGGAGGAACTCAGGTTATTTTGACTTGAAAATGTAGGACGAGTAGAACTGCAGCCAAACTCATGCCATGCACATTGACGATCGAGAAAAAAAAGCTGACCTGCCAAGGCCAAAGGACGCAGTTCATGGTCCGGAACAATATGGTTGACCTTCCTAGCCCTTCACATTCTCCTCATTTAGCCGACTGCGACCTTTTTATTTTCTTAAAATTAAGATGAATCTCAAGAGACGAATATATGGTTCAGTCAATGAGATTCAGGAAAACAGGAGGATTGCCCTGAAAAGCTTAAAGAAAGAGGGATTCCGGGAAGATGTTCCAGAAAGGCAGACTCGCAGCAACCGTTGTCTTACCTGCAAAAGACAGTGCTTTACAGAAGATTGTAGCCATTAAAGCCGGAGGTCATCTCGTCTCTATATAGCGTGTTTCAAAACTTTTGGATATCATGTACCAGAAACTAAATTAATGTGCCGAGTTTGAGACAGAGGTAACACAGTTCTTCAAGCAAACATTTTATTTCCGAAAGTTTACGACTTAATTGCCCTAAGCACCCAAGTTAATGTCAAACTTGACCTTCTGTCGACAGAGTCTGGGTGTCGTGGTCCTAATTCGGAGGGGGATCGGTGGACGAGTGGGCTAACGCACACCAGCTCTGAGCACGTGGAGCGAAAGTTCGCGCTGCAGAACCCAGAGATCCTTTGTTAGATCCCCACCCCAGCCCGTTTCGATCTGGATGACCATCGTACCGGCGTGCGGTCGTGTGTCACTAATGCGTGATACATGAGAAAGACTCCAGGCTTGCGGTTCAACTGCACTAGCTAAATTTCTTATCTACACCTGGGATACAATTTGCCCGTTGAGGCAGACTAGGGTTTGTATAAACATACAAAACTTGTCTTAATTGGCCTAACAGGTGTTACAGTTAGGTTTCACTGCTAGTAATTTGACTGTCACCTGACATCTTTGAACCTAAATCGACCAAACAAGTGCCAAATTTAGGATTCACTGCTTGTACTTCTAAAGTTCTGGCACTTTCGCAATTATGTGGAGAGCCAGAAAACAACAACAACATAGAAACACCAAGAAAAAGTACTGTGACACTAACAAGTGCCTTGCTGCAAAACCAAGTCCAAGTTAGACATCTAGGATAGCCAAGCTTGAGCCATGTTAAACGTTTGTTTTAGGATTCTACTTATGTAAAAAAGCGCTTTTATATAAAAGTAATATTTGGTCACGTTTGTCGTGGATATCTTAACATATGAAACCATGGAGGTAGGAAACTTGTGGAGGTGACATGACGCCACCAGAGGTGAAGCCAGAAGTGTGAAGGAACACGCCCCCAACAATGACCAAAACCAAAGCTGCTTCAGTCACCCTCCGGTGCCCGGCGGGCACCCGAGGGCAACCAAAACACTTGTGGCTCTGGTCATAGTTGGGGCGTTTGCCTTCCACACTTCTGGCTTCACCTTTGGTGGCGTCATGTCGCCTACAGAAGCTTCCTACTCCATGATATGCCACACTTGAAACGTCTTAGTTCTACCCCCCAGACGATGAGGATTTTAGGATTCAGCCTAATACAAACTGTTAGTGCGAATACAAACTTTTTTTTTTATTTGATCGCTGACGCCCGGTACGTTTCCGTTTTTAAATTAACGATACACATTGAAGTGATAAAAAATTCGCTGAAATTTTGAGCGGAATCTTTGTTGCGCTATTGCGTCAAATTTCTACGAAATTCGAGCGGGAAGCTTTTTGAATTCTCCTCTGTAAACTAGATCATAAAGGGAGCAATTATTTCGGAGAAACAAGTGAATGAGCAAAACAACACGTCGCATCCTGGTGGACTTTCATACAGACCGTTATTTTTTAGGGTTATATCGCCTACGCTATAAAAAATAAAAACAAATAGCCCCCCCCCCCCCCTTAATAGCTGCGTGCTAGGGCTTACTGCTATAAACTGGTACTGCGTAAGAACACATTTCTATACATGGATGATTCATTTTTTTTTTCACTACTGACAGGTGTGTTATGTTGCAAGGTGTACCACTGCCTCTATCGACGCAATATCTCACACACGTGCCGACTGAACCTGTTTCCGGAGCTTAGCTGCAGGCATATGCACACCGTTTTGGAGGTAAGCTTTTCACTGAAAACTCACGTGTAGCGGGTGATGTTGAAACAAAAAATAAATAAAATAAAAATGTGCTCAGAGAACTAGAAAGATAATTTGTGACTACCTGGAGCTGAGCTTGTTGGTATGACATGATTCTGAAGGTTTCCAGCTGAACGTTTGAAAACATTACCATCGTCGGAAAACACAAAAACCAGCTTGCAAGGGAAATCCTGGAGTCTCTGGCTATTGAGGCGCACGGGGATGACTGCGTGAGTGCCGCCTCCATTAAGCTATTTCCGAAAGAAAAACTGTATCTTCTGGGAGCGCCCCAGGTGAGAAACCAAGCCAGGAACATGTGAACGCTAGCCACCAAATATCATACCGAAGAAGAAGTTACCCCTGGGAACTCAATAGTATACTTCATGAGGGTAGATGAAAAAGAAGAATTCCAGTAAATAGTATAATTCATGAGGGTAGATGAAAAAGAAGCATTTCAGTAAATGGTTGATAGTCCAGCAGTGTGTGTCTCTTTTTCTCCACTTCCAGATTTTTTTCCATCTACGTTCAGAATCATGTCATACCAACCAGCTCAGCTCCAGGCAGTCACAAATTATCTTTCATGATTCACTTGGTAGATTGCATCAGTCATCCTTGACTCCAAAATTGACCAAAAGTTGCGGCGTGTTTCTCCAACTCGGAGGAAGTAAGCAGCGTCAGTGCAAAGATGGCCGCCCCATTGTCGACGCGACAGACCAACCATCGGTAATGCATTTTGTTTTCGAGAGCTGAAGGATTTAAACCAGTTGAAATTCATCAGAGGATGAGAGCGCACTATGGTGATTCATATGTGTCTTGGCAGCAAGTGTAGGAGTGGACTAGAAAGTTTGCAAGCGGCATAGCTTCTGTGGAGGACTCCGCGCGACTGGGCCAGGCATAAGGCGTAGTGACGAACGAAAACATCGCCACAGCGGAAGCGCTTGTGAAGAAACACAGTCGTGTGAAGAAAATAGCCGATATTTTTATTATCCGTGTTGGTTCAGCACGCAATATTGTCCATGATGTGCTGCAATTTAAGAAAGTGACAGTTAGACTGGTGTACGTCATTTGGCCGCTGCATTCAGAGACCACCAGGCCGACGCCAGTGAGAAAGTCCTGGTAGAGGGTAGTTTATTTCTTTTAAATTATTGCTAAAGGAGATGAATCCTGGGTGCACTATCACAAACCTAAAACAAGCAAAAAAATCCAGCAAGGAATTGCGCCACGGTTCGTCACTAAAACTCCCCAAATTGCGCGCTGAACCATCAGCAGGAAAATTCATGCTCCCTCTACTATGAGATGCAAATGGGGTAATTATGAAACATTACATGAAAATGTGAGTAACAGAGACCATTCCTTCTTATGCAGATATGGTAAAAAATCACAATCGCACTGCAATCAGGAGTAAACGACGAGGGCTTCTGACTTCAAATGTATTGTTACAGCAAGACAACGCCAGACCCCATACTGCTTGTTTAGCGGTTACTTCAATTCAGGAATCTGAGTATCTCACACAAATCCCGGAGAAAAGCTCACCGGAGAAAGTCTCACCGGAGATAAGCTCACCGAAGAAAAGATCACCAGAAAAACCTCACTTACTTATTATACGGATCCGGAAAAAAAGCTCACCAGTTTTTGACAAACCGGGTGAAAAGCTCACCTCAATTAAATTAATAAGTAAAGTGGTCCTTATTATTCAATAGCAGCAGTGCTATCAAGGTTTTAGGCGCCTCGCACTTAGGCGGTACACAGTGCAACAAAGTTAGCGAGAAGCAATTTTTCGCATTTTACTTAGAGAAGGGAGTGATAAGCGCCGGATTTATATCGCATAAGTTAGTGCTCCGAATATGCAATTTCCACCGCACTAGCAGTTTTATTAAAAGCCGCTAAAACGTAAAAAAGCCCATAGTTTGATTATGTTGACACTTTCACGCAGTGTACACACTTCACAACAGGTCGTTCTGCCTTGGACAAAATACGAAAAATAATAACTAAACGCAATATCAGGTTAAAAAATATTAAATTATGTTTATTTGATTTAAATCAGACTGATATCACGGTAGCTAGAAAATATTGAATATTTATTTCTATATGCATTTTTAAACACGGCAGGTTGTTTGATGAATTGTTCTAATCAGAGAAAGCAATGCAAAAAACAAAATACTGCAATTTAACAACTTTTTTGTTCATGAAATCCTCGCCATAATAGGACAAAAACAGCTTAGCTTTGTGTTAGCGGAAAAGCTCTATAGGCTTTTCCTTTTCGGGATCTGATTTTCTTGCATTACAACATTAGTTTCCCAGTTTCCGTTTCTATATTTTTCGTACTAGTTTGGTTGTAAAAAGATGTGACGTAACTGACAAACAAAGTAGGAGGTAGAACTAAAGCTCAACGCATCGATTTGCTCCGAAGGCGACTGCTTTTTGCTGCTCGTGTCCAGTCAGATATAGGGCTTTCTTTTGTGACAATTCTTTAGTTTATATACAGAACATATGCGCATATTAAAAATACAAAAAATAATATATAAACGCTAAATAAAAATTATATAGTTCAATTTTTTTTTTCTTGCGGGAAACGTTTGATTTACATTATCCTAGTAAAACCATTTTGATATAAATCACCACTTAAGATTCAATTCGGACGTAGCCGGGGTAGAGGAAATAAGACTTTTTTTCCGTTCTAACGAGGTAAGAATGGAAACCACTGCTTCTTAAACAAATGTTAAAATGTAGAGATTTGGCAATGCTTTGACGACATGCTACATTAAAGGTGATTTCATATATATATATTGGCTCGGTAGCACCGTTCCAAACAGGATACCTAATCCTTTCTGGTTGTACACGCAGACTCAGTTGTGGCAGTCAACATCTACTACACCATGGGAAGCAGATCACCATGACTTTGCAAGCTTGAAGCGCATCGTTCATCAAGGATTTCCAGCAAGTAACTGTCACAGAGATTCCTGGCGTATCAATTTACCTTGAATCGAAGACCGAGACACCCAGCGCAAGCCCCCAGTGCGACATCTGGCGTTAGATCATTTCTTCGGCAAGCTCGTATCGACAACGATACCGTCGTTCGTCTACGAAAACCGGCAGTATCTCGACTCCGGCTTCAGCGGGCTCGGTAGCATCGTTCTAAGCAGGATGCCTCATAATCTCTGGATGTACACGCACGTTAGTAACAAATATCCTTTGTTTAAGTCTTTGCGGGATAAATCTGTCACCCGTGTGGTGCTGCCGAGCCCTGGCTTTCTTTTTGTTATGATGGCTGAGCGTTGGGACGTTTTTCTGATTCTGCTTCAGCTATCAGTTTTTCACCGCAAAAGCTCATAAAGATGAATGCCCTTTTTGCGTAGTTGTCACAGAGAAAGGATCATGGCAAGATGCAATATCAAGGTACCTTTTTCGCCATTTATCCAACCTCCAACTAGATGACCCTTTTTCAATTCCAAATTCTGATACACTGGTACATTATCTAAAAGATAATGCCACTACACAACATTTTGGCTTCTCACTTGACGTGGAAGATTAATTTTATTCTATCCCTCACAATACTTCGTTCGCAGCTGTAAAAAAATGCATCCAGAAAACTGGTGCAGTTTCTTTTCAGAATCAATCTGCGCTACAATAAGAATAATTTTTGAAACTGTTGGCCTTCTACTTAACATCAACGTTTGTCTCTTTCAACGGAAAATTTTACAATCAAAAGGAAGGCATTTGTATCGGGTCGTGTGTGGCGCCGGTATTGTGCGATGTTTTCTTGTCGCAATGAGACCGAGCCATCGCCCAAAGTCTTTCCCCCACCGAAGTAGCAAGAGTGTACAGATATGTTGACGACTATCTGATCCTTCTAAGGAAGCCATGCGAGATGAACAACGACCAACATATCAACGACATAAGAGCCAAATTTACGAAAAATGCTCAGGGGCTGAAATGCACCTACGAGGTGCAAACCGAGAAAAACACCCTCCAATTTCTAGACTTGCAAGTGATCTTCCCGAACGACCACACATGCTGGAAGTACAAGCCTGGAACAAAGAAAAAGCGACTCCAATATGAGTGTGGGCATTCCAAACTGACAAAAAGGGCGATAGTGAATACCTACCCCTACACTGCTCTCAAAAATTCATGCGACCATAATGCGCGAGAGAGTTTTGATACACAAGTGGAAAGACTCAAATCGTCTGGCTATCCTCATACCATCTTGTCTGAGGTCGACGAAAATATAAGTTCAAAACAACAAAAATAAGAAAGCAAGAAGAACAGAAGTCCAGCAGTTATGCCATACATACACCGGCTATCACATAACATCAAAAAAGTTGCATCCAGATATGACGTTCCACAGGTATTTTCGGCTCCGGACAAGCTGAAGAGACTTTGCCCCAGATCAATTCACCTCTAAACCATCAGGATGATTGCGAATTGAAGCACAACAATACATATATACCATGCCACAACAGTACAGTATACAAAATACCATTCACCTGCGGGAAGTTTATATGGGACAATCTGGCCGGTGTGTGAATACCAGACTACGAGAACATGCAACATCTCTCAACTACTCACCGGCAGGACATCTCGCAATACATGTTCGTGACTGCCATTGCCAACCGATCTTCAAAAAGACGGAAGTCCTCGGACAGTACAGCGGCAAAAAGATCAAGATAACTTTACGAGGCGCAGATAATCAAGGCTTGTGGTGACGTCTGTGTCAGGGAACCTTCTGTGTCCTTATCGGACAAAGAACTATTATACCTCCACCACCCTACATGATGTGTCAGAAGGTTTCTAGTTAGGGGATGATCATCTCAAACTTCATCGTTCAAAATTGTGTTGCAATAATGTTAAAATTATGTGATTGTCTTTAATACCCTATTGAAAACAAAATGTCTATGAGGCCCACTAGGATTTTCTGTGAGGGCCTGAGAGGTCTTTAGGGATATCCTGAAATGTTTGATGGGCCCATCAGGCTTGTCTCGTAGGTCTGTAAGGCCCATCAAGATATCTTTCTGAGAGGTGTGCGTTCCTTCAGGGTGGTTCTAAAAGGTATGTGGGACCTTTCAGGGCCGTTCTAAATGGTGTCTGAATCCCACCATACATTATAGGGAGGAGCTCGCAGAATTCATTCCAAGACGATTGTGGGTAAACGTGCTGTGTTCATCGGCAGCCCGCTTCGGTGACGCGAGTGCGTAAACCTGTTGTGTCGCTCTTTATTTTGGTTCATTGTGTAGACGCAGTTGCAAGCGAATATTGCTTTGATCGAAACTCATTGAGTGCAAACTATGCCCACATAATGCCGCCCATTGAGAACAGATAGAAGTCTATCGAGCTACCTTTGTCGAACGATCTCTCCCCAAGAATTTGGCGGTGTGAGTTGGACACCCAGCGGCCCAGCCGCCCGCCCCAGAACTAAGTAAGTCAAGCCGGTTCGAAATGTGTGACATATGCGACGGACAGCAGACGGACTTATATGTATTGCTTATTTGTACTTGCATTTTCTAACACGGTCTGCGTGTATACAGCGTTTTAATATTTACGAATTCAAGTACCACCAGCGCGTGATTGTTGCTTCAGAAACGGAGCGTTGAAAATGACATTTATTGAGAAGTCGCCGGCATAAAATCGCGGCTTCCAAATGTTTCTTCGGGGGGCCTCAGCGAATACCGGCCACACCCCCGCACTATGAAGATTTTTATTTATCTTTGATAAATGAGGTTTCTGACCACGCAGACCACAGCATCCGGAATGTGGAGTGCCCTGACAGCAAAGTAGTCTGGTTTTACTGCGCGCCTTGAAATTATTGTCGCCAAGACATCCCCGCGTCCGGATTTGTCAATTTGCTGCCGGTGCCAACGGTCGTAGGTCGGCCGGTCGGCGGGAAAGTCTTTGTTCCTGTTGGCTGTTGACGCTCGGTGAGCTCGTGTGAAGGCGCTGTTTGTGCGAATGAATTCTGTGCATTACTGCTGGCGACTTTCCTCGGCAAGTTCTTCGGGAGTCTGGGCGGCATGGGGCTGTTTTCGATATCTGGGTGATACGCACAGATGGCCCTATTCACCAGAAGTTGTGCATCCGAGAACGCAGTCACGCTGAAGGTCGGGCAAGCGTCGCCGCATTGGGACGAAGCTGCCAAGCGATCCGCCTCCTCATACCCTCGAATGCCGCAGTGGGCCGGCTGCCACTGGAAGGCATTTCTTCATTCTTGGCGCTGCAACATGATCGCCGCGTTCGCGGACTCTCCAGTGAGCGGTGGTGCACACTCTAGGTGTGTGAGCTAGGTCACTACCGCCTTCGAGTCGCTCAGGATTACCAGACGGTCGGGCGCATTCTCTGCTTCAGCCAAGGACAGTGCCCGGAAAAGCACCGCCAGCTCGGCTGTCGCCGAGCGTGCAAAGGAAAGGCGCTTCGCTGCTCGTGCTCTCAAGTCCCAACACCGTGCTGCGGCTGTTACTGTGCGTGCGTCGTGGTCGACGGTCTCGTCCGTGTAGCATCGCGCCCATCGTTTGAAGCGCTCCTTGTGTTTCGGGCCCTCAAGTTTGCGTTGACTTCCCCTTCGAGCGGTGTATGTGTTCGGTTTTGTTAGTTGAACTACCTTACGTCTCAGGAATTTACCCAGCGGCATTCTGAGTACCTCGAAATATATATTTTGTTTGCAACACACAACTCGGTTGTTCCTTTTTGGTCTGATCACTTGTCTGCAGCTGCATGCGCGCCGGTTCGAGTAAACGCTTTACATACATTTTGATTTGTCGCGGCTTTCTGGAAAGCTGGATTTCTAAGGTATGTTGGCTAAGGGGTTAGGCTGAAGGGCTGAAGTCTTGACGTCTGACGTCTGACGTCTGAAGTCATGAAGTCATGAAGTCCTGAAGTCTTGAAGTCTGAAGTCTTGAAGTCTGAAGTCTTGAAGTCTGAAGTCTTGAAGTCTGAAGGGCTAAAGTTCGAAGTGCTGAAGTCTGAAGTCTTGAAGGTCTAGTAGGGCCCCATAACACATCAGGGCTGAAAGGTGTTCTTAAAATAAAATAATACCTTTTTTATTTTTTATTTTATTTTACATAATATTTTTACCTACAATTGCTATGATTCTCCTACTTATTTTATTTCTTTCTTTTATTTTCGTCTTTTTTGTCTGTCGTATTATTTCTTTCGCTTCTTCCTTCTCTTTATTTTTCGATTAAAACCCCAGTTGTGAGTATATAGCTCTGTCCTGCCTATTTCATGGGAGACCGGTGGCCGAGTGGGCCAGCGCACACCAGCTCGGAGCACGTGGAACGAAAGCTCGCAGAACTCAGGGACCCTGGATTCAATCCCCACCCCAGCGCGTTTCGATCGGGATGATCATTCTACCGGCGTGCGGTCGTGTCTCACTACTGCGTGGAGCACGTTAAAGACCTCAGGCTAGCGGTGGTACCGCAAATGCTAAATTGCTCATCTACAGCTGAGACACACTGAGGCAGACTAATTTCCGGCTGTATAAAGATACACACAATGCACAATTCGCTTGTTGTCTACGTCATGTCAGTGTCTGTCCTTTGCGCTTTTTAAGTCAATAGCCTAACGTGTTACAGGACGTTTTCATATTTTTAAATAAATCCTGCCAGGACGCGCAAATGACCGGATGTGCATGAGGCATTCCAACATATTTCAGTTGAGTGAACGTATTTAATTTGAATGAACGCTAGATTCTTAGATTCGTGGTTGATCTTTTCTACGCATCCGTTAAGAGTCCGGTGAGATTTTCTCCGACGAGCATTTTTCCGGTGAGCTTGTCTCGGGTGAAATTTTCTCCGCTGAACTTTTCTCCGCCGCCCGTTTCACACACCCACCTTATTCCCCCGACCTCGCCCCCATTGACTTTCATGTGTTCGGACGGCTCAGAAAGCAATGGGAGACAAGCATTTCCGAAGCGATAAAGAGGTGAAAACCGCGTTGCACAAGTGGCTACAGTCACAACCAAAATAATTTTTCTCACGATGTATTCATACACTTCCGAAGCGGTGGAATACGTGCATTGTATGTCATGACATCATGTGAACTACGTTAAAGAAAAATATATATATTGTGATGAAAAAAGGTGGAAATGAGGACTCGGAATTCCAGAACGGTGTGTGAAAAGAATAGGTATTATTTACAGAAATATAAAAAAAGAACACGAAGCATGGGAAGCACAGCAATCTATATACAAGTCCACATAAAGTCAGATAGAGAGGTTCCGCTTACGAGGCGCCGCTCGTTTTTGGGAATCACAGCAGCCTTGAGCATGGATGTTGGTTTTTCGTAGCAATGACACCGAGCAGGCGGCAGATAACCAGCAGCCTGGTTTCAGCCCCCACTGGCCTTTCGACGCCTGTCCGGGGTTTAACTCGGTCGCCTGGTTCACCGGTGTCGCGATGCGTTCGTTCTCGGTCACTGCCTTTGGTCCTCTGGCACGAGCGCGTCTCACGCTCGCCCCCACTGCCTCGTCTTCTTCGTTTAATTTCCGTTGATATCGTCACATATATATATATATAATTTCTGCGCGTTTAGTTGTTTGCCTCCTAATACCATAATAATTTATTGAAGCTTCCGTTTCAATCACCCTCAAAGAACCCCACGCCAGGTCCTTGCCCTTCTCGTGCCCCTGGCCTTGACCCGACGGAAACATTTGACTGGAAAGGGGGGGGGGGGGGGGGGGAGTGTGCATGGTTGGTTAGTTTGTGTGATGTAGACATATTACTTTTGCGACGCAAATTTTGGTGGCGTATAAAGGTACACCATGTCGAACCGTGACTAGAGAAACGATCCACTGCAACAAGGCATACAATGGTGTGGCACAGAAACGTTTGACGTGACATGATATCAAAGCAACCCGCTGCACCGGGATGAAAGTCAGATAGCACAAAAAACAAAAAAAAAAAACACTGGAATAATAAAAATGCAAGAAAATATAACTCGGCAGTTTTTTTTTAATGCCTCCTGCGGTAATTCGATCAGAAAGTGTTTTCCTCATATTACGCAAAATTTCGCATACTACGCAGCCAGAATTAATACGCGCAAGGTTTTGGGATCGAGCAAACTCCTAAGGTGTAACATGAAATTGTGTCTCGCTACTGTACTTGCATCGCAATCGTTAAAAATGCAGAGTCAAACGTATGAATCTCTATGTCATGATTTTAATCTTCTTTCGCTGTTTTTATTTTTGTTTAAGAAAAATGCTGATACCTCTCACAACACATTTACACCACGATTTAAATTTTTTGGGCTGCAGAAGGTTATTACACGGTAAATAAGTGTTAAAATGATGATTTTCCAGCGTAGTAGAAAAAGGTTCAGGTAGAGAGCGCTCATAAAAAGTAGTGCGCATTATAAAATCTAGAGAACAGCGGGATGTATCATTTTCATATACGGAGTCTGTGATTTTAATTCGAACATTATTATTTAAAGACAGGCGTGAAAGGTACACTAATGCTGTCTTTGCGGGTGAGTTATACCCCCAGTGGGAAAAGATGTAAGGTGCTAATCGAAGCAATAAGTAAAATAATTACATAAAAATTGTTACTTTCCCTTTTAATTAGTGAAAATAAACATACGGTTTCAATTATAAACTTGCTGAGCATCATCTAAAACCACGAAACCAATCAATTTTGTAAAGATGCAAAGCATGCGGGAGTGCGCTAAAGTTAGCACTGTTACAACAGCCTGGCGGTGGAAAACGGGGATCATAAGATTTTCGTCTTCGTTTCTGGAGAGCTAGTCTTGCGCCTGCTGCACGAGTGATAGATGTAGCACACTCCCACGTTTTCACAGCCTTTATATCTTTCTATATTTGCCTGATCTAGCAGTTTTACCTGGTGCTCAGCAAGTTTTTAATTAGAGTTTTATTTTGATTGTGTCTTAATGTAATTTGTTTAATGTCTAAGTCAAATGTTCGAGTTATTGTGATAACTAGCCCCCTATAGTAAGTCCCATTGGACGTATAACTCACCTGCACGCACCGGATTAGTGTACATTTCACGCCTTGTGTTTAATAAGTACGTTCGAATTAAAATTAAATACCCTATATAAATGTATTATTTACAGTCAAGTTTGTAAAGATGAACTTATGGTAATCATCATACCTAAATCATAGCAAACTATTACATTTTGGAATTCGACGTGGCCATCAAGATTTTCATTGTTTATCAGATACCGGCTACCGTATTGCCTACCTCAAACACTGAAGTTCATAAAAAACGCATCGCGTAGAGACCTTTTGTGATGTAGCACTTTGAATACATTTCCAAGTAAACTTTTAGAGAGGACGCTGTAACCTTGTTACGCATGAGGCTCCTGCGTGGCAAAGTGTTCTCTTGAAATTGACTCATAAAATAAAACAAAAACAAAAACTATGCCCTTGATAATATTTACGATTAAAAATATTAGAAAGAATTCACAGTAATACTTGGGAATTATAATTAAAAAATGGCATATGAGACTATAAGCTACATAGGTCCACCTTAACACAAAATATTGTGGTGTTTACGGTTTCTCCACATATAAGATAAAAACACACCATACAAAAAAAATAAAAAATGAAAGCTTGTTATTTAATTGCATCATCGGACACAAAAATATAATAATTATTTTTATAAACAACTAGTATATAAAACAAACCTTATTGTCACAATAAGGTTCATAATAACAAACACATTTAAAAAACAAAATTTCAGCCTTTCCACTTTGGGGATAAAGGAAGAGCAGCGGAGCTATAGCTTCTGTTCTCGGCGGTGGCTTTCCAGGCGAGCGATCTGCCCTTCTCTCGCAGGGGAATCTGAAGCGATCGACGCACTGTAACTTTAGGCGATAGCGGCCTCGCGACGCTTACGAAGCCATTCGCGCTGCTGCGCACTTCGCCGCTCATTCCGTTCCCGCTCTTCTTTTTCCGAAGAAATATTGCCGCGATCTGTGAGCGACGGCGGCAGGCGGACAACCGGAAAACACAACACTGTGGACAGCCACCGCCATCTATGAGCGACGGCGGCAACCAGAGTTTAGTGTCGACATTTCTTTGCGGGGCACACGATCCTGGGGAAACTAGCCCTAAACAGCTCCGATGTAAAAATAAAATAAAACTCAGGCACAATTGCTGAGGCGAGTTTGCGTTTGCTGTATTGCTTAATGCTCAATCAAATTTCAATATCTGATGACGTATACCCACCAAAGCCTACAGCTGAGTGTGGCTTTGGAGTGTGGGAGGGGGTAACAAAATTGTAAGCACTATATGGCGACAAGAGTACTGTAAAAACATTGAGGTTGAAACTGTTGGCTGCAGGGTGTTCATCTCGAAGCTACTTTGAAGTTTTTGTTCTTCATATGTGGGTAGCAAAGTCAACCGGACGGCGTGTTTCGAGTTTCTCTTCCTGTGCATCGAAACAACGTCGTTTTTCTGCTCTTGTATCTTAATTCTTTTAGATATTTACGTTTATTTAATTGTAGTATGATAAATGTGCTATCTACAGACACCTTTTAGTAATGTTGTATTGCACTTCATTCTTAGCCGCAGTTTACGGCATTTTCGGGTGTAAATAGCTCTCTAGAATTTCCTGTTTGAGTAGTCGCTTGAAGTGTCTCCCGGCCAAACGTCGGCTGCACCCATAAATCTTTCAAGTGGTTTCACATGAAGTCCTCGCTGGATGCGTCCACTCCTTTTTATTTTTTGGGGACTTTAGGGATTTCTGGATAATTTATTCGAAAGTCAGTTTCCCGTCATGGCCTTCAAACAAAAGCATAACGTATATCCCGTTAATAATTTACTTTATTCGAGAGACGTTCAAATGTGGTGGAATAATCTTAGCCCTATCTTGGTCCTGTGTAGGACCGATATTATTTAAAATAAATAAATACATTTTCTGTGGGTGTGAAAACAGTCACTGGTAGCAAGGCACTTAAAGTGACACTGTAGAAGGCCCTTCTTCTAAGCCAAATGGCAACAGAATGTACATATTTATTTGGTTTGCTCCTTTAAGGTCATTTATTTTTGGCAGTCATTCAAATCTTGCATATATATTTATTCATATTTCATATATACACCTGCTGCGCCGTAAGACGCAGCAGGTACACATATATGCACATGAGTGCTTGCATAAAAACAAATACATGTAAACAAGCAAAAGGTATGGTTCACTATATAATGAATCTCGGTAATAAATAGTAGAAACTAGCATCCTCGGCAACCGTAAAAACGTCTTCCGGCAGTACAATTCAATCACAAAAAATTCGAACAAAAACGTAAAAGAAGGACAGTTTGTATGATTAAGTTATTCTTCCACGTGCGGTGATTTTGAGAACCACTGAAATTGTACTCTTATCACCATCGTCCTTGACTGCAGTTGTCCCCTTCACCAAACCAGACATAAACCTATACCAGATCGCACGATGCCGGTAAAAGACCGACGACGGGAGACAAATCGTATTGCTGCGAGCTATATTGTTAATATTTGTTTTATTGCACTGTGGCCCCTAAAGGCGTGGTTGTTGATGGGACCTCTAACTATTGAGGCGAGAGGCCGCCGATCAGGTTGCGGCTATATTTGTCACTATCTGCGATCGGCATCTTTCCTGTACGGTGTTAGGCATACGTCACTGGTGGTGTCGGCAGATTTCCAAGGTACTTCCTGCCAGGAAAACGACCAAAACACCAATAGGTAAGTTGGGTATAAATAAGCACTGTACGCAGATGTGTACGGTTCTCATTACAGGTAATCAAATTACTTGTAATCTATTACTTTCTGTAGTATATTTGTAATCCTTTGAGGACTTTGATTATGTATTAGTAATAAGTAATCTAATTATTTTTAAAGGTAATAACATTACCTCTAAGCTTCTGTTTTTTTGGGCCTTGCCTATCCCTTGGTTTTTGTGTTTACGACTCTGCACTTAGTCACGACATTTCGATGTAAAATGCTGCAATATGATCGTTTTAGCAGCTTCAAAATCTCTAGAACAACAAATAATGAAACGATTGCTGCCGCCCTTTACGAAGTGAGGTATGACCTTGTCAGGACATTTTACACGGTGGTATGTGGGTGCTGTTCTGGCCTGTTAAATCAGAGTTCTCTTCATATCACTTTCAATGCAAAGTTTGATGTTTATTGCAGCTTTTTTCTTTTGGTTAACTGTTTAAAACTTGTGCTCGTCCCTTCCGAAAATATTCAAATCCGGCTCAATGCACCTCTGCGCTTCGGGTGCCCGCGAGACCGGATAATGGCAAAGCTTAGTTGTAACAAAAAGGTAAGGTTTTTGTCACGTGAAAAATAAGTCCTTAACTTACTATGCGAGACCCTATCAAAAATGCTGTGGGCATTTTTAAGAAATATTGTCATCTTCAGAAATAGTTCGTCATGTTCAAAACTGCTTCACAATCCAGCTTACTTGTAGATATATTTTAAGCAAAGCTTAACTTAAAAAAAACAAACAAATAAACTTGGACGTTGGAAAAAAAGATCAGCTTACTTCGAGTGCCTGCTTTCTCTCGCAGTTGAGCACCTAAAACCGATAGACGTCCTCAAAATATTCTTCCGCCGTTGTTTATATCTAAGGTGCCAGAAGGAGGGAACTTATTCCTTCTGCATTGATTCTTCCAATTTGCTTATTCCGATGCCGAGTTTCTTAATGTTTAATTATTTTTCTATTTGAAAATACTACCACCTTCATCAGAAGGCTTTAGCAGTTTGGGTAATGTACCGCAAAAAATAAGACAAAAAAATGAAGACAAAATAAAGACATTTTATGACAAGTTTAAGAAAAGATTACATAAAAAACTAAACAAAACTGTCACTCAACATCCCTAGAGACTGCTGGTAAACTACTGTGTGGGGCAGTCTTCCAATCATCCATCACTCCTGCTGGAAAGGAAAACTTAAAAACATCTATTACGATACATGAACCAAACTATAGGAAATGAGTTTTTTTCTTTTAGAACATCGTTGAGAAAATCTTAGATAATCATCTGGTTATTAAGATTACTATATAATGACATTGGCTATTTTTGTATAAAAAGCTTCATTGGCATGCACTTCTTACCGTCATTAACGGAAGGACAACTCTCTGCGCTAGATCAGTTACGGGCTGATGTCCAGTTATAAAGGTTCAATACAAATCTGACCCTTCTACTCTGACCCCAGTTCAACGTTAAAGAGTTTGATTTCATTAAAGGGTCCTAAATGATATTGGCATACTCCAACATTAAACAAATATTAGGGTTAAAATGTTTCCGAAGAACATTACATGCAACATAGTCTTTGAAGACACGTATCCCATTTGTCTCCTATCTCTAGCATGTTTATTAGTGACGATCTCCATGTCACTCATTCTGCAATGTCATCGTTAACTAGAGTGATGCGGTTGCAGCATTTGTGTCCTGAAACAAACCGTGGGAATTATTCAAGCTCCAACGGCTTCTTTTCCATAGCGCTAGATATCGGTACTCTGAAAAATCTGATAGGTTGTGATCTTCAACGGTTTATATAAACTAAAGTGACCTTAGTTTGCATGGTATATATACATATATAAAGATTTATTCCACAAATATGGAACATCTGCCCAGAGATGTACCATTTCTCAATAACACCCACGCCTTGATTCAACTGTTATTTATCATTAGAAATCTCAATAACTTCATAATAAAGTAGACAACCATCAGCATACAACCTACGTTTCTCAAAAATGTTGTATACAATGACATTAAAATAGAAACAATAGAAGATGTCTAGCAAACTATAATTTGGGAACTCCAAAATCAACAAGTAACTAATTATAAGTACAGCCACAATCGACATACAGATGCCTGTGCAACTGACAGACCAATAGAGGAGCCGCTTAATTTTCAAAATGTAGTCGCTAACTTACTATGCGAGACCCTATCAAAGGCCATCACCAAGTGAATTGGAATTGCATCAGTTTCACTTTGTCTGTTAATGAATGGTGCAACATCAATTTGTAATCATTTTCTGCTTGAAGAAAATTTCTTCCTGGAACCATGTTGTTTATCTGTTAAAACCGCATTTTAATCAAGGATATCATATTTGTGTTTATTATTAGCATGTTTATAAAGATCTCCTAATTCGCAAGTAAGCAAAATTGGCCTATCAGCGCAAGCAGGATAATTGTTTTCTGCCTCATTTATTGGTCTAACCTTGGCAATTTTCCAGCCTCCAGGAAGTAAACTTTCAAACAAGTATCTTTCGAACAATAAATAAACACTTGGAAAACCACTCCGCGCACTGCCTCAAAAAAGCTTTCGGCAAACAATTAGGTCGTTCAAATGTTGTTTAAACTATGCCGCACGTTAAAACGTCACTGGAAAATAGTACTATGTCTGAGACGCTTGGCAGGTTTTCATGTATTGCGTAGCGTGGCACACGTACATACTCACTAGTAAAGACAGATTTAAAGTGGTGATTAAATACTTCAGCAATCATTGCACAATCAGTGACATGGAGATCGCTACTAATAAACGTGTTAGAGATAGGTGACAAAAGTTATACGTGTCTCCAAAACTTTTTCATATAAGATTCAATGAAATTGCAGATGGCAGAGGGTGCCGATGAAGTATTTATACAAGTCCGGATGTATTCTCACTTTCAATTTAGGGGACCACGCTGATATTTTGTGTTTCAGTTGCAGGTAACCATTTTTAAAACGCTTACCTAGCTTGTTCGATTCGACGCTTTAAATGTACTAAATCGCATGATATCCAATTGAAAAGGTTACTTTTTAGTTTTTTGCATTTTTTTAAGATGTGGTATTGAACAATTGTTGCAGGGATAACGTCCTGAAGCTTCTGTAGTACTAAAAAAAGTGAAGGCCACTTTTCTAATAAACGTTCAATGACGTTTTGTTTCAAGTAGTCTAATAATCTAACTGAATACTTTCAACAAAAAAGTAATTGTAATTGATAGCAATTCCTTTTTGAAGTTATATGTACAAGACCAGCATCACGCCAGACAGAACATTAGGGCGTCTGTAATCAACAAAGTTTACGATGCACCTCTATGATTCCGAACACATTTATTAGCCTGTCGTCCAATTGTCGATCAATAATACAATAATAAATAACAAATACTTGTAAATCACTGACAGACATAAGGGGAACCATAGCTTCAAGGTACCTCAGGCATTCGAATTACGTCTCACCATTAACTTTTTTAATGAAGGAAAGACAAATTGAAATAGTTTTTCTTGATTCGTCTGGTCTCATAGAAACAAAATGTTTGAGCTGAGTGTGTGGCTCAAGAATGCGTTCTTGATTTGAAAGTACCGTTGCCTTTCGGATAAAGGGAAGGAGCAAAGGGATGTTTAATGCTGTGGGAGGTTGACTCTCCCTTGAACGAGTAAGTTAATATTTTTCTACATTCACTTATTTCAGAGCACTATATTCAAGGTTTTAATAATGATATTGAAAAACTGAAGCTAAATACCTATTTCGAGCTCATAAAAAATGGCACTGATATGGTCATCGCTGGGTTTATTTTCGGATTTCTAATCTTTAAGCCTGCAGTTTTTACAACTATATTAGAATCACTGGTATAAATGCATATCTACTTCAGCCAAGCCAGTTTCTCGTGTTTGTCTACGGATTACCTCAGTCTAAGAAAAAATGAGTTGCACCCTACTACTCAACAACTACAAAATGAAAAAAATAGCGCGAATTCGGAAAACAAGCAGGAAACAGAAACGCGCGTAAAGTGCCCCGCGGAAACCGAAAGAAGAGAAATAGAAACGATATAAAAAGACAAGTAAAAAAACAGAAACGGGAAACCCGCAAGGTCATGACTTTGTGCACACCACCTTCCGAGAAGGACACGGTTAGTAGCAGAGCTACGCTGTTGATCCCCTCTATAAGAGAAATGTCGGCTGGCGTGGGAGCCTAGAATTTGTACCTGCCCCTCCTTGGCCTCGCTCGATATGATAGCCAGTCGTTGTAGCTTGATAAAAAGCCGAGGTTAGCGTCAGCTTAATTACACACTGTTCGGTCCAGTGAGGTTGAGGAAGATTAGAGCGAGAGATTCAATGCGAAGTTGGCTGCGCAGCAGTGTAAACGAACGAGAAGCTCCTCCCCCGTTACGAAACTTACCTGCTCACGCGGCTGCCGTCAATAAAAGCAACTGTTAGTACGGGGCGCATGAAAGCGTCAATGTAACGGCGGCTAAATAACTCAGTGCAACGTTTCATTCGCGGATCCAAGGGAAAGCAGCCCCGCGTCCGCATCAGCACTAGCAACTCGTCCTCAAGAGAAAAAGCAAAAATGCATCACTTTGCGGAATACGCCATTTTCGGGACGTTGATGTGCGCCAACCTGGGACTGGGACTCTTCTTCGCGTTCAACCGCAGGAACAAGGCCGCGACTACGGACGAGATGTTTCTTGGAAGTCGGACAATGCAGACGATACCGCTGGCCATGTCCGTCCTGGCATCCATGTTGTCGGCAATTGGGATCATCGGATTCAGCGGACACTACTACACCTTCGGTTTTCACTACCTGTGGAACTTCACGTCTGCGCCGCTTGTGGCGTTGATTGTGGCTAAAGTCATCATCCCTGTGTTGTACGACCTCAAAGTGACGTCTGTTTTTGAGGTGAGTGCTTTATAGCGAGCTTTGTAAATGTGGATGGTACAGGAGCAAACCGGGGATAAAACTTGAGTTTTACCCCTTTCGTTCTCAAGCTGCATTCTTCGTACGTACCACGTGTACATTACACAGAATTTAAAGATTCCTAATTTTTATTAAAAGGCTCTTTTGGGTGCTCATAAGCAGAGTGCAACAATTTATGAAGAACGCATCAACTGGATCTGAGTGTAAGTTAACGTGTAGGCTCTTTTCGAAAAGTTGTGTCAACACAAGCGAAGAGTAACAAGAGGAAATAACAATGCTCAGACTACAGCGGAGTGTACCCATTTATGTTTACTTTATATATATATATATATATATATATATATATATATATATATATCAAGTACATCTCCAGAAATGTTTGTCATATCATTATTCACCGTCTTTCAGCGGGTTCCGGCAGCGCTCCCATAGAAGACTATGTATTTAATGTACAATTATGGCCATAACACCGAAACGTAACGCTTTGAACAATTTGCCATGCTGCTACTTTATTCTAGCATATATCGCTATTCTTGTGCCAAAAGTTCAAGGTGATGACGTGTAAACTTTAGGCTCCTCAGTTAAATAAGTGTTTTGATGTATTGTCCTTTCGAATGGTATCAAACTTAATCGAAGTGTACAGTTTACTCTTGGCTATAAAATACTCGTTATGATGGTATTAATTAAATATACTCTCATCCAAATAATATGGCGAATTCGGTAGTGTTTAAAATCTGTATTACGCCCATAGAAAAACACATTTCGGAGGCCCCACAGGCAAGATTTGAGAAACATTGAAGTTGAAAAGAGCACAATGTAGACATACAAAAAGTACAAGATTTTCCCTTCAACTGCGGCGAACAGAAGAAGCGACAAATGCAAGTTACATTTTTGTTTTTCTCAAAATTATTTTTTTGGGTTTCTGAAACCAATTTGCCGAATAAGGTAGATATGTTCTGGTTTTATCATTTACGATAATTTAAAATATTCTGTTACTGAGACCAATAAACTAGCAAACAAGCAACTGTTTTATCCTACGAGAACCTAAAATGATTAAAAAAGTTTAAAAAAAATTTTCGCTAATAATTAATCTTATGTGATTATAACAATGGGAATTTCATTCTAAGGAATGGGATCACTGCGGTGAATAAACGAAGAGTGGATGATTGTGCTGATTAACGTAACATTCACATGTCAAAAAGTATTATTTAGGCGCGTACTAAATGTTTACATTAAATTATTTAGGCCAATCGCCCTGCACACCAACCGCAAACAAAAACAATATAAAAAAAAATGAAGAGAAGAGCCTACGAAACTATCTAACTTGGTATGACATTCCGATCGAAGAGTGTTGAAGCACAAGATTTTGAAATTGCACCGGCTTTTAGTCGGCGGCATTAGGATTTATATCTCGTCACCACCTGAGAACTTGGTCGATCTCAACCCGCCCCCGAACAAGGCGCGGGTGCCCAAATATGAAGTGATGAACAAATGCCTGAAAACAGACAAACCATGTCCACTTTAAGACAAGTTTCTCAAACATGGCTAATTTTGAACGATTTTCCATAGCCGAAGCTTAAAGTCGAGGGCTCCAAATTTCGTATTGTGTAACCAGTTAAGCGCTGGGCCTACTTGAAAAAAAAAATTCTAAATAAGGCGCGTGTGCCCGAATTAAAAAAAGAAAGAAAAAAAAAAGAAATATTGATGAACGGATGCGTCAAACCAGCCGATCGATCCACACTTCGAGACCGGTTTTCTAGAAAATTTCCCGTTTTGAATTATTTGCCAAAGTACCAGGATGTGTTCGAGGGCTCCGCAATTTATGTTACGCTTTCAGTCGAGGTCTGAGTTGTCTTAAAAATAATTCCCTCTCGAGGCACTGGTGCCCAGATTTCAAAAGATAAGGTAATGCGTCAAAACGATCGAACCATCCCCACTTTGAGACGATGCCACTTGGTTTGATGATTTGGGATGATGGACACGGATGATACTATTATCATCCGTGTTTTCGCACCATCAGCCTTGCGCCTGTTGCGCGACTGTTAACTTAAGCGCACCACCGCGTTTCTGATGTGCGGCGATTCTTTATAAAATTTACTGATTTAGTTTGTTTTCGATGACGCTCAGCTAGTTTCTAATTTGAGTTAATTATTCAACATATCGTGACGATTAGCCCTTTATATATTGTCCCTCTGGCGAAATAACTTACGCGATTATACTGCAGTCACGGATTTAAAAAAAAATTGTGAAAAGCCTAAATTGAACTCTATGTATACATTGTTTGTTGTTACACTTTATTAAGTTAAGGATGGCGCGACGGCCTGGACGGGACGGTTCACAGGGGGGGGGGGGGGGGGATTAAAGAAAACGAAAATTAAGGTTATATCCTTCGGTCAATGCCTGTCGCGCACGCAATGTCCCAGAGGGACAGCAGCGTCTCTTTTGCACAGGCTCACTCTTGGGGTTATGTGTACATTATATTTATTTTATAAATGTAATAAATGTATATGCTGCCTAGGCGATAGTTTCTATGCCTCGTTTCAGCTTAAATCGAGCGCAGCCAACGCTACGAGTCGAATCATGCAGCGTTAAAAGCACAAGTCACTGGAATGTTTCTGTTCATGATTGGTTCAGTTATGAAAGAAAAAGTACAAAAACGTGACGAAGACCATGATTGTGCGCTTTTGACGATGTTTGAATGGTCCCATTAGCTCGTAGCTTCGGCTGCATCTGGACTTAAAGGTGAAACGAAGTATAGGCGATATTGCCAGGTGCGTGGCTGAGTTGGCAACGCTGGTGGCAATCACAAAGGGGAACTGGGTTCGAATCCCTCTCAGTACCACCCTTACGCGAGCATTAATATCTTCGGTTTACCGCTATCTTAACTTCCTCTACGACGCCTCTTTACGGTTTTCGTATTTTTATAATTTTTTTTCTGGAGCCGCTATTTGAGAGGAAAAGGTGCGTCATAGGCCGCAGGAACAAAGAAAATGGGGTGGGGGATAATGTTTGCTGATCCCGAACAATTCTCGAACCTCTACAAGGCTTGATGTTTACGGTGCTGATATTGCGGCAAGCGAGGGGGAGTTGGCAGCGCACGTTTTTGTCACGCGAAGGAACGTTGTTCCGACACCGCCAGACTCCTTTTTTGTTTATCAATCTAGAATTTTTGGAAAAGTTTCACCAAATTCTCGGTTGTGATCATGTGATGAGAACATCCCTGACCGAAGCACACGCATAAAAGCAGCGGTAGCAGGTGTTTCGGGATAGTCGCCACTTTTTATCCGTCGCAGGATGCGCAGCACATTTTTACAGCGATAAATGTTGTAGGCTCTGTCAACCACTGGAAATGACGTTCGTTACTGATTCTGCACTTTCAGATGCAGCAGTAGTAGTAGTTGTTGTTGTAATTAACGGCATAGGGCGTCCGTCGTCGATGTTGCGAAATCTCTGAAAGAGATCGCTCGCCGCCCACGGGAACCGAACCTGAGTTCGCTGTGTGCGAAGCGAAGACGTCACAACTGACCTACGCCACAGCGTTTTTTTTATTTAAACAGTTTATTTTTATTTATTTTATATTTTATATTTATTAAGTGACAATTCACCCTCTATACAACCGAAATCTGGGAATCATATGATACCTTACTCGCTGGATTTAATCTAGGCGCTTGAGCCTCGATGTCAAACTTTCACCGAATTCTGTACATACACGTAACAAACATGCCCGAAAGGACACTGAAAACATCTCAGTAATACATCGGTTTTCTTTCAGTCCTGATAAATACTTCACGTGAAGGGTTAAAGCATGAGTCCACCTTACAACTGCTTTACTTGAAGGATATTTTCTAGCAACACAGCCCATTCTAGGGAATTCCGTGCGGGAGCATAAATCCTCCTAATTTAGAATATTATTTCAGTGAAATTGACATTTGCAGGCTGGGGGATAATATCTGCATGTCTCACTACTATGAGCAATTTCAAAATAGTGCAAAGCTCAAGGTTCATGGAAAGGTTGTATGGAACCATTTCATGTTTGTCGACTAAAATAAAACGACTGGAGTGCGGTGTCATAGGCAGATATTTTTCAAAGTTCGCTTTGAAGTGT